>REGM01000360.1:118059-152160 GCA_004194415.1 Aurelia aurita
CCCTCCACTGTACTGCATGATAGCCCTCCACTGTACTTGCACCCTCCACTGTACTGCATGATAGCCCCCCACACGAAGTGCGATAGCCCTCCACTGTACTTCGGATAGCCCTCCACTGTACTGATGATAGCCCCCCACTGTACTGGGCACCCTCCACTGTACTGATGATAGCCCTCCACCGTACTCCGCACCATCCACTGTACTTCATGATAGCCCCCCACATTACTTCATGATAGCCCTCCACTGTACTGGGCACCCTCCACTGTACTTGGCACCCTCCACTGTACTGCGAAGACATTCCCCAGGGTGTTAAAGCGCTATGAGGTCAAGCAAGCATGGACTCTCGTTGAATTGTCATGCGGGCAACGGCTTGGCTTGGCGCGTCATTGCAACTACTCCAGAATTTCGCAACAGGGCGGTTGTTGAACTAATACTTGTGCTGCAGAATATAACTAATCGATTTTAAAATCACTAAATCACGACGAAAAAGTTCTATTCATGTCGAGTCTTTAGAAAATTTGATCGACGATATTTGGTCATTTTCAGTTTTTGCGAGACCGAAAATTTTAAGAAACTCACTTATAGCTCCAAAAGCAGAAGACTAAAAAATTTACAAAAAATTTCAGAATCTAATTCTGGATTTTAGCTAAAGATTAAGTCATAAATCTTCAAAATCTGTCTAGTGTGCGATTTATCGTCGCCTGTCAAAAGTGGATAGTTTTTTTTTGGCGCACCCGGTATAAACATTTCAAGAAAACATTGAAAACATGTCATGGAATAGCCTCTCAGCTGAGTCCAAACAGGCATCCTCTCTGAATAGCTTCAAAAAGTCTATTCAGACATAAGGGGGAGGCCGGATTTTGTGGCGGGGGCGTTGGCTGCTCTTGGTTGGCAGGCTGGGCTGGGGCGATTGGTGGCCCGGTTCTACGGTCGCCGGTTGCTTTGGCTTGGCATGTCGATCGGGGGTGGCTGGCGCTGGTGTTACAGAGTCTTCCCTTGCCCACAATTTGTAATTTGTTTTCTCTTTGTAAATATTTTCTTTTAAGATAAATTATCAATTATTGTAATTAGGTTTTAACATTATGGTTTTTCTTGTAATTAGGTTTGGACTATTTTTAGTTTAGATTATATTGTAACTGTTTTTAATGGAGGGCCCCTTGAAAATCAGCCTTTGCTGAAGGGCAACCCTCCCTAAATGAATCAAATATGATAAATATGATATGATGTTTATTTTTCCAGATTTGGATAAAGAAACTACAAGAAAACAAGCGATTGAAGATTTATGTTAGCCATCTTCAAAAAGGAAAATATGCAGTTAAAAAGAGGACAACCGGACAGAGCGTGAAGGACTTATGAGAATATTTTGTAATATAGTTGTGGCAACACATTCTGTCATCAACAACAGGATTTTTATGTTTGAATATAATAGTATTAGTTGTTATGTAAAATCTGACGAATGACAACTCAAGAATCTTTACCCTTACATCGAAAGCTGTCGAGATGGAATATAGTCAAACTAAAAGCAAATAAATGATCCCCGGCAGAAAAATGAAGATCAAATATATATATAATCGATTTATTTAAAGTTGGCAACTTACATAGCTACTAAATAACAAAGCTAACTTAAGCCAACAAACTAAATACAATGTTAAATAAATATATATACAAGTAAAAATAAGTCAATAAAATTACAAAGTTTATATCAAATTACAAAGTTCATATAGAAATAGTGTAACACTATAAAAAGCCGAGCCGAGGAATGTACTGCCTGCAAAGTCTGCAGTCGCAAACTTCATTGTTCCAATATTTGATTTTATTCTTAAATTGTTGCACAGAAATAGAATCCTTAATTTCCTGTGGAAGGGAGTGCCAAATACGCTGCCCTCTGTATCGGATTGTTTCAGTACCATGATTAACTGTATGTACCATGGGAAGCAAGAATGGATTGGTATTTCTCAAATTATATGTGACACTTCTTTGCAGGAAAATTTCGTCCATAAAACTGGGGTTTAAATTGTTAGTAGTTTTGAACATTTCAGTCATTAGCAATTGCACATTTTTCTGATGTACTGTTACAGATCTATCTTTTTCTAATAAGGTTACGAAGCTGGAAGTATAGTCTTTATACGCAATTCGTAAGGCTCTCTCGTGGAGCCTATTGATTTTGTTATTCAACTTTCTGCTATGGAACATCCATACCAAAGGACAGTATTGGAACTGGCTAGTTACGAATGCTCTCATCAAAAGTCTTAATTTATCAGTTCCTAGATATGCGGACATGCGTGACAAGGCAAATAGTTTGCTACCAGCCTTTTTACAAATATTGTTTACATGCTTTTCAAAACTGAGGTTTACATCGATCAAAACCCCTAAAAGTTTCTCCTCTTGTGAATTATTGACGGTACTGTTGCCAATATTTATGCTGACATCTTGATTTGTTCTTTCACCAAAAATCATAAAGTGGCATTTGCCTTCGTTAAGTTTCATATAGTTATTTTCAAACCATTCGATTATAATTTTAGAATCATTTTGTAACCTAGAGATTACATTTTCGAGACGCATATCGCATGTATAAATTGTTGTATCATCGGCATAGTTACATATATCCGTCTCTTGAATTGATAATAGCAGGTCATTGATGTAGATATTGAAAAATAGAGGTCCAAGGACGGATCCTTGGGGAACACCGAACTGAATATGTTTATAGTCACTGAAAGATCCATTGATTTTTACTCTTTGTTGCCGATTTTCCAGATAGCTGTGGACAAGCAATAAAGCATCACGGCTAAAGCCATATGCATGTAACTTAGCAATCAGTAGGTCATGTCGAATGCAGTCGAAGGCCTTTGAAAGGTCCATGAAGATAGCTCCAACTNTTTTGTTATTCAACTTTCTGCTATGGAACATCCATACCAAAGGACAGTATTGGAACTGGCTAGTTACGAATGCTCTCATCAAAAGTCTTAATTTATCAGTTCCTAGATATGCGGACATGCGTGACAAGGCAAATAGTTTGCTACCAGCCTTTTTACAAATATTGTTTACATGCTTTTCAAAACTGAGGTTTACATCGATCAAAACCCCTAAAAGTTTCTCCTCTTGTGAATTATTGACGGTACTGTTGCCAATATTTATGCTGACATCTTGATTTGTTCTTTCACCAAAAATCATAAAGTGGCATTTGCCTTCGTTAAGTTTCATATAGTTATTTTCAAACCATTCGATTATAATTTTAGAATCATTTTGTAACCTAGAGATTACATTTTCGAGACGCATATCGCATGTATAAATTGTTGTATCATCGGCATAGTTACATATATCCGTCTCTTGAATTGATAATGCCACTGTTATGGTCATTTTCAGCGTGAGCTTGATCAAAGTCGAATTTATAGTCCGGTAGCAGAAGGGGGGTAGTACTAGACTGACTACCTCAGTCCCAGTTTCGCTTCGTTTATTGAATTGGATGAGGGCACTCCGCTCCAACTGGGACTGATAATCAAACTATCTGAAAATCCGGCCAAACACGCCAGAATGCAGGCGCGACCAATCAGATTGCAGTATTCCAAATATTAGTCTACTATGCCCAAATTGACCAATGGGAAATCAACATTTCAACCTCGCTCCCAGGATTAGCCTCCTTTTAGCCTCCCATCATCAATGGCTGAAGAAAGCTGCGAGGATTGCTGTGGTGAAATCTGAAGGGCATTTTGGATTTTAAAAGCAGGTTTTCAATGTCAAAGTGAAGGAATCTCCAAGCAATACATAGAAGAAGTACTAATCTTGGTACTGGTAGGTTTTGTTTTCTCTACAATGTTAATGAAGCATGAAGTTGAAGGGTTTTAGAATCGGTGAGTTCGAATCTTGTTGAATTGGCCTGGGCCCTTTTAAGCCCTAAGCGCCCGGCATCAAAACGAGGTTCATGGATTTTTGGCTGATTTTTCGAATTGTTTGATTATGAGTCGTAGTTGTAGCGATTATCAGCCCATCAAGGAGCGAAACTACGACGATTGCAATGAGTCTAGGGTAGTACCACCAGAAGAGGTCTTGTGCCCGTCATACTGCCCTCAAAATTCATATTTTCATATCTACATATTTCAGTCAAAGTCCAGTCAAAAGGTCGATCTTGCCCTCACTGAAAAGTACGTGAATTTGATAGCGATTTTATCCCCACTTTTCTGCATTTACAATGGAATAGAGACAATTGATATTAGACAAAGTTTAGTAGATAAATGTCTTGCTGCTTAATAACGCTTTATAGTGTCACATGATAAAAATACACAAGAGAACTAATTCAGCTCAAAGTGCTCAAAGTTGCTCCGAGACGTCCCGCTGTATAGCTCGCAGGTCGACTAAAGTAATACTAACGCTTTCATGTAAGCTAAGGACCAAAGGCCAGCCAACATCGCTATTCCTTTTTGATAACTGTCCCGCTTTCTGTGTAGCAAAATATATACAAGCCAGGTAAAATCGTTTCGTATCAGGTTAGGAAATGACAACTTGGATATGGTTGAAATTATTGTCGTGTGTCCTGGCGAACGTATTTTGCCTTAAAGTTAAAGGGTAATATAGTTTTATGCAGGCTTGCACAGGCCATATTCTAAGGAATGTTGATCACTACACACATTTTAAAATTTACAAAGGTATTGATAAATCGAACGACCAAAGGTCCTTCGCTGAACGGCGCAAGCCATGACCACTGGAGGCGGGAGTTCAGGGGGCAAAGACCCGGAAAGTGGATTATTTTAAAGTTAAAAATGCTTGAAATTGTACTTACTTTGGCAAATTTTTGAAACTTTTGTAGCCATTTGTAATGTTATTTGTGCAGTTAAATTACAGTAGTACTTCGGATCAAAGTTACAAATATAAAATGTTATGCTAAAGAAAATGTAAACATACTTGATCACTCAACTTTGATTATTTTGCAAGTGCTTTTGGTAGTCTCGAGTTCGCCATCGCTATTATGTCACGATTTACGCCCTGGTAGTGTGGCATTAAAGTTCTCAATTTGATCATCATCATTGAATTGCATATGATAGGTAAAATTGAACAGTGAATTTTCATTAACAACCCCTATTCGCATGCACAGACAGTGAGTTAGCCATACAGGTTTCATGGCATCTTTTGCTGCTTCCTTTATATATGCAGGGTGTCCCAATAAAAGTTGTGCCTCATTTATGCGGTTGCTGTGGAGGAGCTGTAACTGTATTGTCCCGTTTTGGTAGGGTTGCATAGGATAGGCTTCAAATTAGAGTTTGAGACCTTGAGCCCATCGCACAATTAGTCCAGGATTGGAAGGGGGGGTGTCGTCACCCGACGAGGGAATTTATGGGAGTAAATGATATTGGTCAAATTCGATGCGCTGATTTCAAAAATCGATGTTATACGGGGAATTAATGGGATCTTCTGACTCGTTTTCAATAATTTAGCCTCATTTGTGTGCAAACTTTCTCACAACGATACAGCATTTTTACTAGATGGTAAAAGTGATAAAAGTAATCAAGTTTAATCAATTATAGGACGCTGAATCCAAATTTAAAATCAGATTTAAAATGTGTGTTTTACTGCAAAGCATGCAGGTAAAATGCTCCATGACGACCACCGGACAACGTCAAAATTTCGGTCTGCCGTTTCAATTCAGCCTCGTTCCCAAGGGTATCTGTTTTTGTCAACATGAGGCTAGAGACCTCACCAGATACCCTTGGGACGTGTTGTCAATGTATCGTCAATGTAGGCGTTGCGGTTTACGGAAAACCTTCATTGACACTGGGTACGAGGTACGAGGTTGGTTTAAATTAAAGATTCGCGTCTGAATTAAAAAATTTACCACAGCTAGGTAGTCGAAACGGCAGATAAACATTTTTATGTCGTTAGGTGGTCTTCAGGGAGATTTTTACCAGCATGCTTTGCGCGGCCGCTATCTTTAGCGTTATTGTCTATTAATGGAACATTAAAGTTAATTTAATTTATTCACTTAGATTAATACCAAAAAGGAAACTCGCTGTTCATTTTTAGTTACCTTTGACAGTTTCAATGGACCAAACAATGACAAGTCTAGCGAAAGTCATCTTCAATGAAAACCATTCATCGTTCCAAGAACTATTTAATCAGTGCTGTAAGCCCGGGGGGGGTACATATTCATTTAAAAAGATTGCTACATAGTACAAGAGCATCATCTCATTTATTTACGATACAACGATAAAAAGGGAAAAAGAAAAAAGATCATACTAGTGCTAACAACTTAAGACTGTTCATGTAATACGAAAGCATTTTTAAGGAAAGTGGCAATCTCTTTCATCAGGACAAAGTTTTCATTTGACATCATAAATATAAATTTCTCGCGTGGTGCTAAATTCTCAAAATTAGGGACCTGTTCCCGAAAAAGTAACAAAACTACAAGACTTGTAGGTACATGACTTGTGGATGGACGGGGGTCTGCCGCCCGGTTTTTAGAAAGCCACCCACTTTTTTAGCCATTTTTTGGGGATTTCAGCCAAACCGACCCAAGTTTATGGAAAATCTGCCGAAAAATGACCCTTTTTTAGAGAATTTTGGGCCCAAAAACCCCCCCATATGGGCGGCACATACCCGTACCAACAACATGTTATGTACCCCCCCCCCCCCCCCGGGGCTGTAAGGGCTCTGTTACACACCACCGTAGGGCCTGAAAGAGAACGCAGGAAAGGTTGCATCATCAAGAATCCTTACTTTAGTTAAAAGCGGAGGATTTTGTGACATAGCTTGCATTGCTTTTGGTTGACACGCAAATTTAAAATGATTAGATTGTGCAAACAAAGAGATTATTGTCAAAAATATCTCAAGCCACAAATATGAAATGTAAGTAGACGTGAATAAAGCAAGCAGCAAAAGATGGCCTGAAACCTGGATGGCTAACTCACGCACTATGTGTGCGAAAATAGTTGTTAAAGAAAACTCACAGTTTATTTTGACCTACCTCAGCAGCACCGTTTGAAGTCGAACCTGAAACGTCCGGATCTAAAGGCCAGCATCAACGCTTGTTAACTAAGGGCTTAGGATCTCATTCAAGTTAAGTAAGCCTGTGTTACTGGTCGTTACATTGAATACACATAAACAAATGTTTAATCAAAAGCCTTAAAATACCGGGTGAGTCAGAAAAACATGGGGCGTTTAGCAAGCCATATTTTGGTGAAAAACAAATCAAATCGGGAGTGTTGAAGTTTTATATTGCAGAAGAAATATTGAATTAGTTATTGAAATTTAGTTTCTTAAAATCGGTCATTTCTTTCCTTATTTATTTGCGATTTTGTGATATAGCCATTTTAGTGAAAAGTATCGCTAGTAAAATAACCTTCAGCTTGCTAACAATGACAATTTAAATGACTAGTCCCCTAGGGATACAACATAAGTGACATTAGTTTTTCCATTTGTGCTCTAACACAATGCATGCGTTGCTTCAATATTTTGGGAGAGAAACAGTATGTTTGTCGTGGTTTAGAAGGACACGCGTGCATGAATATGAATCTAATTGAAGGCCTATTTTAACAATCTTGCGACCATTTTACTAAAATCGTTCATCATTCTGGAACAGAAAGACCGATTTCGACCAAACAAATTTTAATATCTAAGTTAGCTTTTCTTCTATGCAATGGACTTTAAAGAAACGAATTTGCAAATTAAACAAATAAAAATTGGCAAACACCCCAATAATTAAGAAAATGACTTTCACAGCCAAATCAATACCCAAAAGTGGGGAAACTTTGCAGAGGAAATATTGATACCCAAGAATGGGAAGAAATTATAAAAAAAAGACCCAAAACGACCCCTAACGTCCCCGTCTAAATTTTTGGGTGCTGCCAGGCCCGGCGTTTTCGGTAGGCTTGCGAGAGATTATTGATGTAATCTTTTGGGCTCTTCTGAAAACGGTAGAGATCAGAGGCATCTGAACCTTCTGCTCCTGAAGCTGGAAGACTTCGGAGAGATCGCAAAGAGCATTATTTCGTGAATGAAAAAGTTTGCAAAAAGTTCGAAAATAGAATAAAATATTGTAAATTATTTTATCTTGGGATTTGCATAACAAAAGTACAGTGCATTGCAATAGCTTCAATTCGCTCAGCCGAGCACTATATTCGAACTCTCTTACTTTCGGAATGTTCATTCTTTTGGGATTTTTCTCTGTGAAGTCTGCCAACTCTACTGGTTTCGGAATGTGTAATTAACAGTGCATGAAACTTTGATGGATTTGCAATCACATGGTTTTGCTTTAACCAATCCAGTGCAACGCCTGCTTCTTCCTCTAGGACTCGCACCAGATCTGGTAGAGTCCTAGAGAAACAAGCAAACGTGTTGTCGTCTGTCGTCAGCATAGTTATATAGTGTTGCCTGTTTAATAAACAGAAAAATTTCATTTATATCTACATTAAAAAGAATAGGGCCTAGTACAGAGCCTTGGGGGACACCAGATAAGATTGTTTGAAAGGAACTGTATGTATTGTTTATTCTTACGGATTGCTCGCACCGTTTAAGCATAGTGGTTTAAGATAGGAATAGATTAGTACTAAGGCATTTTCATCTATGCCATACGCATTTAACCTCGCAATCAGGAGATCATGTGGGATACAATCAAATGCTTTTGACAAGTCCATCAGCACGGCACCTACAATATAATTATTGTCAAGTTTGGCCTTCCAGTCTTCAATGAGTCTTATCAAAACGTGCTGCGTACCGTATGCTTTTCTATATGCACCTATGAAAATTGAGAGAGTAGTATCAAGATGGAGAACTAATTGCTGTTTCATAATTTTCTCAGGCATAGCCTTAGAGAATAAGGCCTGCCTGCATTAGTATTCTGAGATTAATGCATTCCATTTTGTCCAGCAGTGGAGTGGAGTTTAAAGTAAGGAAACAGTATTTAAATTACTTCTATTCTGTTTCCCTATCATTATACGCATCTTCCTCACACACTTGCTTTTGGTGTAAGCATTCACAAATAGCTGTTAGAGCTAGACCATCTCTCGCGACTCCCAATCAAATTGATATCTGGGTATTGATTAAACACAACGTTTGGAGCTGAAATATTTATCAGGTGTGACACCTGGCGAGGAGCCGACTTTGAAACCCTATATTGTTTAATCTATGCTCCAGTGAATTATTGTATATTTTACAGTAAATCCCCGCGTACAAGAACCTACTTTTTTGAGAGCCACGCTGAATTTGGTTCTTATTGTAAAGGTACTTGTGTTAATTTTAGGGTATAAAGGTTCTTATTTGAAGGGTCCCTTGAGTAAACCTCAAGGCCAATCTCCATTTAAGCGAATCGCAGCGATCGCCAGCGACCACTGCACTCTGAGCATGCGTAGTTCACCTTTTCACACCTACAGGCTGGTCGCCGCGGTTCGCCATGGTGTTTAAGTTGGTTGAACTTTTCAGCGATCGCCAGCGAGAAGTTACGCAATGTAATTTAAATTTTCAATTCCCATTTCAATTTCTATTGTCTCGTCAGCGATCGCGCGAACAAATAGAGATCGATTTTCCTGCGTCTCACGAACCAATCGCTACAATTTGATTTAATGGAGATTGGCCTTTAGGGGTCATCACCAAGAGCTTTTTCAGCCCTATTATTTGTTTTCGCAATGTTATTCAAGGACCAGATAACTAATTCTAAGCTTACAAATAGCAGAGGAGGAGGTTCAGATTTTAACAGCCAACTGGGACAAAAACCAACTTAATAAGGAGAATCAACAAATAAATTTTACTACCCTTGTCATAAGAACATATTTTTCCATCAAATTTATTACCGTTGTCATAAGAACATGTGGCTGGTCTGCACTTTAGCGGACCAGCTTTCAATATCGGCAAGTTATGTGTCATGGGGTAAGGGTTAGGTTATGGAAAAGGGGTTTTTTAGGGTAAGTAAGGGTTAGTTAGGGTTAGTTAAGGTAAGTTAGGGTTAGTTAGGTTTAGTTTGGGTTTAGTTAGGGTTAGTAGGGTATTTGGTCAAATACGTTCCCGAGAGATATGACATAAAGCTGGTCTGCTAAAGTGCAGTCGTCCCGAACATGTTTCAACAGGCTCTTACTTACGAGGTGCGTAATTTAGGAAAAACAGCCTATAGGTACTTATATTTTTAGGTTCTTATATGCGGGGATTTACTGTACTATTTGTTAGTTTTCGAATGCATAACGACATACTACAGGCAAAACAAACAGTGTTATAAATTGATACCGGGATCCCAAAAGACTGCCTAATGTTTTATGGGAGTCAGTGATCAATAAAGAGCGATGGAATTTCAAAATGTACGATTTCACATTTCTGGCCGTCTTAAATACTGAGATTTAACAGGAATATCAAATTCACGAGTTTTGTGCACTCACAGAAATAAGGTGGTTTTGAGAAGTACCCTGGGGTACTTGAATACCAGAGGGTACCCTTGGGTAATCTGCAGTACCCTTGGGTAATCTGGAGTACCCTATGGGGTATTATAAGGGTAATCTACAAAACCCTAGGGTATTTCAGGTCAAAAAGGTTCTCCAAAGTACCCACATGACTTCAAATATCACGTGACTTATGCGAAGCGTTCGAAAATGGAATCTACTCGCGTCTTTTTTTCAACGGTTGGATTTTGCAGTTTCGTCGCGGCGAAGGTTTGAAGGAAAGAAACAACCACAATTTTGTGAAAAAGGTGAGCTTTAATCTATTTCTTTCAACCAATTTAGCAATATATGATAAAGGAGTATGACAATGTAGTTTATGTGAATCCTAGTATTTGATTAACTTTATCAGAAGTACGGAGAAGGTCCCAAGAAAGCTGCCTAAGTATTCAACCTAAAGGATTTGCAAAACGCTTCGTTCATTGAGTTGAGCAAACAACAACACAAAACCCATGTGAACCCATGGCAGCTATTAACTTGAACTCTTTTCTCGTGAATTTACTGATACTTTCAGATTCTACCTGCTAAAAACATGGGTTTTTTAGGCCCACTTTTTTAAACATTCGCTAGCTAATGGTTGACCGACTTTTATTGGTATGACCTTAAATAAATACTTCTTCTTGAACGTCTAGCCTATGAAATAATATTCTCGAACCAAGCTTCTTTACGTTTACATTGATGAGACTGCAGTTATGCATTCCCTATGTAAACGCAATGTTTTGTTAAGAAACTGTTTGTAAGAAACTGTTAGGTAGGCCAACATTTATGATGCTTGGGCTAGAAAAGCTAACAAACTTTCTAATATTGATGTAAAATTGAGTAGGAATTCTGAAAAGGAATCTCTGACTTTTTTAGTAAGGACATAGTCTAGGCCTATTCTTTTATGTACATCTAATACCTCTAATTCAAATGTTGGTAGTGATTTAGTCTTTTGGATTAAAAGAACCTTGTAAGGTAACAAGGGTATTTTTGAGAACCCTATTTTCATCAACTTTCTTGTCAGGTTTTGCACTTGTGATGATGCTATGGATATGAATTTATGTTGCTGTTTTCAAGAAGCTGACAGACTATCTAGAGTTGATGACACAGAAATTGAAAGCAGCTCAAGCTAAGCAGAGGCACACGAAAATCACACGAAAATGGAAGAAATGTCGGAGTTACAATCAACGATATGTTTCCTAATGAATAGTGAGACGTGCGTTCTATGTTTTGAAAATTTGAACAAACAATCTTACTCCAGGATAAATATTTTTCATCAAATTGAAAATGAAGACAAGACTGTTAAATTTGTGTAACAGAATCTGAGCTCNGGGGTACCATAACTGCGCGCGGCTGGAGTACCCTAAAAGGTACTCTAGAAACCACCTTATTTCTGTGAGTGTGCTATGGAGTGTGAAATGTAGTAAGACCAAAGTGGCTTTCAACGACTGTAACTTAAAGAAGCAAATGAAGGATTTTAAGTTTGTCAGATCTCTCGGTTATTACAGTGCTTTAATTTTATGGAAGAAAGTTTCAGCAGATGAGCGTGCCTTTGCTGCTGCCTTTGCTGTTCCTTCTCCTGGCCCCTTGTTGAAGGATATGAAATAAAGATAACATATTGACGCAAAGATTAATTATCATGTACTAACATTTATCACAAGACAAAAAACTTGTAACACATTCATATTTTACACTGATGAATAAAATCGAAAAAATACAATTTCTTGAAGCTATGTAAGAAATAAATAAATTATGAATCAAGTCTTCGATCATTCTTAAAAAGAGTCTACGACATAGTAAGAGGCAGCTATAATTATCATACTCTAGTATCGCCTCGTACCAAGGAAAACTATCCTACTTACAAGAACTCAAATAGACCTACGTGAATCCGCCTTGTACGACTTATGCAAGTCCTACTTATGCAAGTTTAACTGTACGTACAGTAAAAACCCGCACATAAGAACCTACCCTTTTCAACCAAGCTGTTTTGGTTCTTATGTAAAGGGTAACATTCACCAAATCAGGCTGTAGATTCTTAAATTAGGTTCTTAAATTTTCTCAAACAAGTTTTTTTTCAATTCTATGTTTGCAGTCTTTAAAATGTCTCTTTTTAAAATCAAAATATTGTCACAGAGGATGGAACATTAGCAAAGTGGTGGAATCAGACTTGTTTAGGCCTTTTGGATGATTGAAGAGCAATATTACTATTTCTTATTTTACACGATAATCAAATTAATGTTTTGGATTGTCACAGCTATATCAATGCATTTGTTCTTCAAAATAACAACCTAATATACAAAACCAGGTTGAGAAGGTTCTTACACAAGGAAGTAAATATTGAAGATTGCAGGCTGTCGGTAATTATACAAGGAAGGTTCTTATATGCGGGTTTTTACTGTATACATAAAATATCAATAGCTCCACATACGAGCATCTACAAACGAATAAAGTAAACCTATTTTGTGAGTATCAATCCTGCCTTCTCATTTCCAAGTACTGGTAACGAGTAGAATAATTATTGCCCTCGAAACTTAAATCTTAAAGCAACGCCTTGATAATCTTTGCATCAAGTGGACACTACAACGATATTTCTCTTGCCATCACGAAATGCACCAAACAATTAATTGAGTATTGATAAATACAACTTCGTCAAGGACATGGAAAGAAGCTTACACTGCTTGCAATATGTATGGATGCAAGTGTTCTGTACAGGTAATCTAAAATTTAGATGCAGATTCATTTACCAGGCTTCAATTCATACAAATGATTGTTAGCAAGTTGCCGGATGACCAGTCATTCCCTAATTTCTTCTATTTCACCAAACTCGGCTAGAATGTCTGCAAAAGGAAACCTCAACATAAGCGTAAAGATCAGAGAATTATGCTATAACTATTACGATTTCAAAAATATGGCACACTTTTAAAAATATTTCGCCTTGGCTTTTTCAGAAAAACTTAGGTACCGTAAATAACTCTACTCAGCCACCTCCCTAAAAAGTCCCTCCCTAAAAACTACAAGAACGAGTTTGCCCTGACCTGACAGCTAATGTCAGACAGAATCTAGTATAATATCAATTAGTTTTTAATCGTTAGTAGTGTAGTTTATATGTAGCTTTTCGTAATTGTATATTTAGTTGTATTTTAGGTTTATGTTCTTCCTGTGAAGGCTTTGGGGGGTAGTCATGATCAATTGCTCCCCTTGATCGTTTATGTAGTGTTGTATGGTAGCTCATTCGTAGTTAGGTAATTCGTAATTGTCAATTTTTACATTGAATTTGTAAAAAAAGAAAACAAAAAGTCTATTAATTTTTTTCTAAATACGCCCTCTATCAAGGCTTCCTTTAGTATCCAATGCAAGGGGTTACCAAATGTTCTCCATCTATTTAGCTAAACAATTTAAATGCAAACTCCCATTTTGGATTAAAATTGCGTTGAATTTGTGTATTTGACTCCCAAGATTGTATGTTGATTCCGAAAAATGTGAGGTAAAAGACCAAAAAAACTATCATTTATAGCCTTGTCATTTGACTTTATGAATAAGCCCCCTCTTTATGAAGCCCCTCTCTTTTAAGCCCCACCTCTTGAGTCTCCGAAATTAAACAAGCCCCCGGAGGCTTCATAGAGCTTTTACGGAAGTGATTATAGATCGATCATAGAAAACATATTACTAATCATCTATATATATATTGTATTAGTTTGAGTGTTTGATTTTAGGTTTAAAAACAGTTAGATCAAGGCCAACAATCATCTCACAAGCCTTAGTCAAACTCTATCAACAATTAAATGTCCTCCAATTTAGACCGTAAATGCGCAAATCCACCCTGAAAAGACTGACTGAAAAAGTAAACTGTAGAGTTAGGCTTTCTTATTCTTGAGCAAACATTATAAAACACATCACAGCGGGACTGAGCTATGACAGGAAGCCTAGCTTTCACAAAGAAATTAACAGAGTACAGGGTATTCCAAAATATTGTTCGATATTTGATTAAATGTGCTTTCACGAATTGAACATCAACTTTAACACGTTACTTGACAGTGAAAATCCCAACTTAGCTGAAATTCACCCCCCCCCCCCCTAAATCGATTGTATTGTTTAAAAGTTATTGGTGATTTGCTTGGAAGATGTTCCTGGGAAAAGGTGACAATGACAAAGCCGCTTGATCAAATTTTGTCAAATGTTTATCTTTAAAAAGTTGGCAACAAGGGGGACCATCCCTTAACCAAGAAAGACTGACGATTAAGGTTTTATCTCATGCGCTAATAAAAATATTAAAGCATGGCTTACTTTAGGTTCTTACAGGATTAGTGATGTAATTGATCATTCCAAAGCTAAAAACTAGACAAAAGATGGTTGCCTTTACCAGACAATTATTCTAGTGTTTCTGGTACCAACAATTTGTGAACGGTATGACCAATTTTAGTAAAATAATTTATCTTACCAAAGTTAGCCTTTCCACTATGAATTCACCCAGTGCATTATTTAGTACCCCTCACATTAGTTAGTACCCCCCGGATATAGTTACTGGGTTAGTCAAAAATAAGTTCCATGTATTCGGTTGGCGATAAATATCAAACCTGTGGTTCGATTGCGTTTATTAAAATTTGTATGCGTAGCTGAAAAAATAGATTAAACAGACATACCATTTTCATTGGCGTTGCTCAATTCCTGCGTTGGCAATAAAAAGTTGTCTTCAAAATTTCCGTCCTAAAGAACGCAAAACTGCCCAAGAACCCTTGATCAAACAACAGCTGCTGAATCTCGTTCTTACAACTTATCAAGAAAATTTCTTCCGTGAAACAAGACGCTTTGAAGCCTTTTCTATTCTCAAGCCTTTTCTATCCTAAAGCTTTGATTTCGTTCTCAATGAGAAAGATAGCGGAGAGTTGATCACAGGTTTTTGGGCAATTTTGCGTTTCTTTGAAGAAAATTGAAATTTTGAAGAAAATATTGTGGTGGAGGCACAGGAATTGAGCTGAAATATCGACCAGGACGAGGATGAAAACTATGGTTAATCTATTCTTTCAGCTACACGTAAAATGCTTAATCAATGCAATCGAATCACAAGTCCTTGATTTATCATCAACTGAACACAAAGAACTCTTTTTCGACTCACCCATCCGGTACAACGAGTGATGCATATTACATTCATGGAAATAATAGATGGACAAAGGATGACCAACCTCTTCATCATCGCAGTCTTCAGCCTTGTGACCAAATGCTAAGGAATAGACGGAAAGTACATGTCAAAATTATTTACGATGTATTCATGGGTCCAATGTCAAAATATTAATTCATCAGAAATTGGCTGCCACAGGATAATTACCTAATTAAACGGGCTCCCGCAATTGTAAGTTTACAACTGTGGATGCCAACTCAGGATAAAATATTCTGATTAAGAACAAGGTAAGCATATGGTTCACACCACTAAGAAATTTCATTTTAGGTTAGTAAAGTAATGCCTGGTTGTCTAAGTATTTTTCGGACTCATGGCTCGAATTCATTATACCAATTTCACTAAAACTGTACGGAGACAGCTTTTTCCTAGATTTGTCGGTATGAAAAACATCAAGAACACAAAACGGACTATGCCCATTAATAAAGATATCATAGCGGTTTAATAATCTACCTTGCATCTTGTTTCATAATGATTTACATGATCAGATTTGATTAATAACATTTCAATCGGAAATGCTAACGCAACAGATTCTTACTGCCTGCACACACAAAGGGTTCAAGCATGGTGCATGAATTCATTCATTGTTGCTTCTCATTTTTTCATTAATTAATTTTAAGTAGGCTGGAAATATTTCTAGCTATATTACAGATAATTTAGGCCTATTATGCATGCCGCATCCAGGCATAGGACCCCTACTTTGACTTACCTTCGGAGGGACGGCGAAGTTAGTTGCTTGGTCAGGCATCTGGAAGGTCACCCATCCTCATTTTGACCTCACGAGACTAGGCTTAACTTCAGTTACCCAACGGAAACTGTGTAAGCCGCTTGGCCACTCACCCCGTGATAACACAGCTACATTAGTAGAACCCTCATATTAGTCAATGGTAGTCACCAAAGCTTACAAAGTTAAATATTCAGCCAAAACAATAAATCCTCCCCCTCCATAAGCCTGATTTCACAAATCTTCATTTTGAAACCTTGCTTGTAGTAAATGGGCTAACAATGTACCGGGGTGTGCCAAAAAAACTGCATACAAGTTTGGAAAATTCTGACGACAAGAGTTTAAAGCCAATTACCCAAAGCAAATTTTCATGTTAACCCTCAATGGATAAATTCAATTTGATATTTTTCTTGCTATCATCGGTAGCTAGGCTGTAAAGATAAAAATAAAAAAAAGTAAAATTTACCCTTATGCCCAAACCAGAGCCACCATTGTTAGACCCCTAAGATGGCAAGAAATCCTGAATATGGCAACCCTCGATATTCTCAGCAAACAATTTGCTGCTTATAGCTGATTTAAATTGAACAAAACTAAGAGAAACTAAATTAAAGACTTTCCTTGAGAAATTGTATCACTGTTTCTTATTGGTCACCTTTAATGCAATGAACCAGTTATTGTTAAAATAACAATTTTGATGTAAAGAAAAGTAAGAAATCCCTTGATTAATGATGTAATGACTGTCCCTTGAGAACGTCTTTCTGTCGGTTTCTAACAATAAGAATCACAGGCATATCAGCTTTGGATGTGGAGGGCCGACATGCTTCTTCCTTCCCTAGAATCGTTTGCTCTCCTCTACTGGAAGCTCTGGTTTAGACCCAAGAGGACATTTTACATTTGCTGACTGATAGCTCTATGACCAAGTTACTGATAATGAGAAGAAAAATACCCAAATTTAATTCAGCCATTGAGTGTTAACATAAAAATAGTGCTGGGGCGATTAGATAGAATCTTTTGGTGTCACAATTTTTCAAAGCTGTATACAATTTTTTGGGACACCGGGTGGTAGCTTCGAGTATCTAGTAAAGCTACTTCGCATCGGTACCTTGCGTACTTAGCAAAGTTCCTTCTTATTTTATAACTGCTGATCATTATTTTCGTTTTCTTTTTCTTTGTGACAATCGAGCCTCACTATTTTCTGAGATCTGACTACCAAACATTTGTGCACACTAAATTCAAATTTTGGTAACTTCTCACATTTTCTGATATTATTTTCTATAAAATATTGGCGAATTTGGAAAAACAATGATGTGTACCACTTTGACCGCGTTAATGCCTGATTATTTCATGCAGTTTTTAGTGATACTCGACAAAGCTCTGAACAAGCATGTAAAACATTCATACCTTCACATATGGTGCAGTACTCTCGTTCTTCTCCCCTCGTTGCATGATATTGTGTGCCAATTTCCTCCGTACTGCTTTGTGTGGGACAGTCCTCAGTGTCATGTAAATCAAATTCGTCGCATATGTCGCAGAACAACCTCTGTTTTATTCCAGGTCTCATTGGTGATTCGATATCATTTCTAGAAATAGAGGACAATTTTGTATCTAAGTTTGTAATTATCGCTCCTTGACACTGATACTAATGTTAAACGACAAACAACTTAATGCGATGGCAGTTTTCGAAATCTGAAGAGCAGGGGAATGGTGGAGAAATGGAATAGAGCAACATGCGAGACTGAAGCCAAATGTCCCGGCCTCTTCAGGTCATTGCTGTTTTACAGAGACAGGGAACAAGAGATTCCCCTCAGTGCCCCTTATTATCCCCTCTATCAGTTCATACCATTCACTCCATATCCGACCACTTCTCTCAATGAAATAGTGCTCAATTATCTTATTCAAATGGAAGCCGGATCTAATCAGCTATCGTAAAACCATAGCACTTTATCTAGCAAATCATCACTGCTCGGGTTTGCTACTAGATTATGTAACATTCGAATAGTCAGTTGGGCGGGAAATTCTATTTGGGAATAGACCATTTCGCAATTTGCAGAAAGGGATTGAGGAGAGCGCGGCCAATTCTGCCAGCCTTGGCAACAAGTAGAAAGTTTGGGGAATTCCCACATCTACAGTGACGAGTGAACGGCTTGCAGCTCGGTCACTCTCTTTGCAATCTTGAGTTATTTTCGATTTATTTACACCTTTCAAGAGTTATACGATACTTGTTTAGTATGGTAAGTGTTTTTTCTGGATTATGTAGCCGTCTTGTCATCCTTTCGCCAATTTGTGAGGGTATTTTGAGCCACTTTACTTCAGGTATTCACCCTCGACTTTGAAACGGCTCAGTTTAGGCCCAGCTGACCTACAATGAAGTCTAGCTTGTTTACTAGATAGTTGAACGCATTTATGGCTATGCAAGTAAACGAAAAGCATTGTTTGGAATCATCTAAAGCTTTATAATGAAGCTGTGTACGGTTAAGGCAAATTTAACAAGCAAAACAGGCTGAACCAAGCCAATTGAAGGCCAAGCTTAGATGATTCAGGATCAATGGGCCTAAATTGAGCCACCTCAAACTCGGGGTAAACACCTGAAGTAAAGTGGCTCAAAATACGCTCACAAAAAGGCGAAAGGATGACAAGACGGCTACATAATCCAGAAAAAACACTTACCATACTAAACAAGTATCGTATAACTCTTGAAAGGTGTAAATAAATCGAAAATAACTCAAGATTGCAAAGAGAGTGACCGAGCTGCAAGCCGTTCACTCGTCACTGTAGATGAGGGGATTCCCCAAACTTTCTACTTGTTGCCAAGGCTGGCAGAATTGGCCGCGCTCTCCTCAATCCCTTTCTGCAAATTGCGAAATGGTCTATTAGCACTTCTGGAAATTCTGGTTTAAAGGGTTTATCTGTTTTCCAGAAGAGATATCATTTCTATAAGGAGTAGGACGTAAAATGGCTACCAGCTGAATACAAATTGGAGATTAGGCATCACCTTATTTTAGGAAAGTAAAGCAGCTAGAAAATATATTTACACAACTTAAACTAACTCAGCATAATGAGCAAAATGAGAAGCACGAAACTAAAAATCAATGTAAACTATACCGTGAGGATACTAAAACCAAAATTTAAGCCACTCAATTTAGTACAAATATTAAAAAATTGCGGTAACTTCATGCAGAATTAATCTCCTATAATAAGGCAATACATCAAGAACGACAAAATCCCTGACTGTTTTTCTGGTTTACGTACAAACAAAACTTTCCAAAAATCAATATGGTCCAAATTTCTACATACAAGTTGGAAATTTCAGAAAAGTAATAAAACGCTAACAACAAAACTGCTAGGCTATTAACAAACAATCAACATACAGTCCTTCGAAGTTGTTAATAAGCCCTTCGCCAGTCTCGAGCAGTCGTATTTTGTCCTCAGCTGCCTTGTACTTATTCTGCGGGAAAAAGAGCGAAATTAGACTTTTCAAAATCGCTGTGAGCAACGGAGCCATTTGCAAAATATTTTCGTACGTATTAACACCAACGTTTAGAAAATGATTCAATGAAATCTTGACGAAAGTTCCACGTACGGTATCACACGAAGATATTTCGATGAATCAAATTCTGCTTAAAAGCCAAAAGATCGAAGTATTTTTGTGATCGCATTTTTATGAGCACTGGTAATAAAGGTAACTTCGATTTTACGACAATTTCTTGGATACGAGACTCCTGAAAAGGGCCTAAACACTGGATCAAATCTCTTTACACAGAACAATACGCATGGGCATTTCATTTCTCTCACGAGTTACAGGAAATATATTTTCAAACAAATTCTGAAGTTTTCAATCCCATGGCAATTAATGCCAGGAGTTTCTTTACAATTTGATCAAGTGTTTTGGTCCTTTTTCAGGCATTTCGCAGCCAATAAATTTGTGCCAAGTCAAATTTACCTATCTTTTCAGTGCTCATAAAAACGCGAGAAAAACTACAAAAATACTTCAAACTCTCGGCTATCAAGCAGAACTCGATTCATTCCAATTTATCCAGTGCTTTTGGTGCTATGAATTTTCAAAAAGGGAATTTTTTCTGGCTCACACGGTATGTTTCTTGGCATCTAAAATAACATTTGGAAAGAAAACTCTGTCTATTACACACAAAGCATCAAATTGCCGTGAATATTACTAAATAATAGAAGTTGCTTGACCTCTTTTCACAATAAGCATTGAATTCCGCTTTGAACAGGTTCTTAAGTAGTTTCTTACAAGCTAGTTTCTTATAAAAGAAAAAAGTGTATTCTTCCAGTAATGGATCAGTAACTTTTTGTCTCAAGAGATTTCGCTCTCTGTGAGTAAAGAGATCAGGCAAAGTAAAAAATACGTGCTTTACTTGTGATAAACAAAATTCTTTGTGTAGTTGAGAGATTAAAAAGCCTTGTAGAAGGCTTTCCTCATTTCTATGCTCGCAAATAAAATAAAACAAAACAAAAACGAACTTACAAAACTTTAATAACATACTTCCTCAAAATTGCAGTCGAAAATAGACGCAGAAGGATTGAAACCTTCGTTAAATAACAGCTGTCTCGTTCGTCGAATGCCAGAGTATCAATTCTTGATATAACCATGAGTGTACAAAAGGCCCAAAAGTATTTGCAGCTAGGAAGGAGGTTCCCTTTCAGGCGTAAGAACGACCTTCCTACTTTTTCGCCGACGTTATGAATGGAACTTCTTAAGGTAACTCTGCTTTCCGCTCTAACGAGAACCCGGAAAGCCGGTTTTCGGAAATCCTCCTCTCCAGAAATTAATTAATTAATCGGGAATCAATCGGTCAATCGAAATTCTGCAAAAGCACAGTTTTAATCACATTCTTGGCAATCGAAAGATATATTAAACGCAATCGCTTGCTTTCACAGCTTTGAACAAAGCTCAATATAAAATATCTTACAGGTTTCAGAATAACTTCATTATCTACTCCGCTGATCATAAGATTTTAATCAAAAATTGTTGCCACTGACACTATATGTTCACGAAGACACATGCCAAATTTGAATGTAAAAGCTTTGCTAGATTTTCCGCTATAAAATCCTCAAGTATGGTAGCCTACTCGACAACAAACACTAGGAATAACTGGTCAGTCGATTAGTTATAGGCAAATGCAAAAAGACTCAGTGAAGTGTTTGCAATCATGTGTGAAGAAATTCAGCATTCTTTCAAGTTTGAGAAAGAGAATCTGAAGTTTTTCTTGCGAAGTTGCTATTTGATATCTTGACTTAGACCCATTCCATACCCTTTCGCAATTGTTTTCTTTTCCTTCCCCTCGGAATCAAGTAAAATATCCCATAGCCAATGCAAAGATTTGCAAGTGAAATGATAGATTTGCTTTCTCATTCTCGATGGAATTCTGATCCATTTCATACATGCTTGCTATTCACCAATTCTTTCGCATTTGCCTATCGATAATCGACTGACCAGTTTTTCTAGTGCTTGTTTTCGACTAGGCTAACAAACTTTAGAATTTAATAGCGGAAAAATCTAGCCAAGCCCAAGCTTTTGCCTTGAAATGTGGAATGTGTCTCCATGAACATATATCGCCAGTAGTAAACAATTTTGATTACAACCCTTTGAACAGCGGAATGGATAATGAAGTTCTTCTGAAAACCATAAAATATCCTAAAATGGCCTGTCTCAAAAGCTGCGAAAGCAAACGATTGCGTTTACATTTTCTTTCGATTGTCTAGAATATAGTAAATACCATACTTTTCACAGAATTTCAATAGACCGTTTGGTTCCCAAGTAATTGATAATTGTTTGGAAAAAGAGCTTTCTGAAAACCGGCCTTCCGTGCTCATTAGAGCGGAAAGCAGAGTTACCTTAAGTTGCGCAAAACTTTTTTATCTAAGCTTTTACCGTCATCAAAGCAACATAACGAGGTACTTACTGCTTTTGCTTTTGATGGTCAAGACAGCTTTTAGTTAATCAAGATTTTACGACTATTTTCCGTATCTCTCCATCTGAAAATTCGTAGACAATATAACGGGTGGGCCAACAAAGTAGCCCCAAAGATAAAAACATTTCTGAAAAACTGATGCAAGATTTCAATAAATTTTATACTGCACGAAGTATAACATAAAATACACCTACTAACTAAAAATCAGTTCAATATCAGTTGCATTTACAGAGAAATGACGTGTTGGAGAAAGATGGTCGCAAAAACCACTGTAACAAAATTACTAATCATCAACAAAAACCAACCAACGCATTTCTTGATTTATTGAATATTATTTTGCAAATAACAGTTTTCCAATTTCTAGTGGCAACGAAAGGGATTTTTGAATTGATCTTCGTAATATTAAAGAATTGAGTGTAATTGTTTAGTAGGATACCATAACATAGTCCGTACGTAACACAATATCATGGTAAAAATGGAAATTTCCTAATTTTGACGTGTTTATTCATTATTTTTCAATGCCTCGCATTCTCTAGCAGTATCTTGAAATGTAATGATTATTTCTACAAAAAAGATGCGAGTAGAGTTGGAAGCAACGCAGTGAAAGGTTCGAGAGAAAACATTTCTTGTGTTAGATACTCTCTTACTTCTCTTCAGTCAAGTTGTACTTTTGATGAATAGTGATTTCGTTACAGTGGTTTTTGCGATCATTTTTTCCAAAACTTCCTTTCTTGTAACTGCAGCTGATAATGAACTGATTTTTACTTAGTAGATGATTTTAAGTTGTACTTAGTGCGATATAAATTTCAACAAAATCTCGCATTCAGAAAGTTTTTCAGATTTTTACCTTGGGGGTTACTTTTTTTTGGCCCACCCGTTATATCAATGCGAGAGCAACAATCGAGTGAAACCACAGAAAGATATGTAAACTTAAATTACTCCCTCAGGTACACAAACAATTTTGATAAACACAATCGAAGCACGACAGATTTTAGATCTATAACCGGTCGAATAAACTCAGCTCGCTCTATAACCAGTCGCTACAGATCTGCCCTCTGTCTATATGAGAGATGCTTGGTGTTACTTAGCAATAGAACAGCGGACTATCGAGAACTTAAAATATATCACATGACACAATGCATATTAATAAATAAATATCATCATGAAAATGGTGTACGCACCTGTAGGTCTACAACCAATGAATTGAGAAATCGAACCTACGAAGGATAATTGATAAGGATCTAATGTATCAAACTAACAGATAATGATCAATGTTTGCGAGTAATACTGTCCCCATAGTGTTTCCATATAATCGTTGCTATCACTTTCAAACTTTCTCAGACTACTGGGATGACAACAATCTAATGACCATATGGAACCAGAACTTTGATGTCAATCAAATCCTGAAGTCAAGCTTTCATAAATTTCAAACCCACAAAGATGGTATTTTACTTCCCCTGTCTAGATGATGCAGAACACACTAGGAGCTAAAGTAACTGGTATGACTTCTATTATACCTGAAACGACATTCACAAGGTAAAACATTATCATCCTCGTACAAACAATTCTATGTTGGGTGAAATACAGTACCTCGCCTTCTTTATCTTCCAGTTCCTTTTCCAATCCACTGTTAGAAGATTTGTTTCCATTGTGATTGTTATCTGAATCAAGAATGAAACACTCATAAAAGAAATTGGCTAACACAGCTACAAAAAGTGATATGAGGAAACAAGGTAACAGATTGTCTGAAATATTTGCTAGCGACAGTTTCAGCGCCTAGGGAAGTCTATAGCTTCAAAGAATCAAATGCCTATACATTGAAGAAAAAAATAGTCTGATTAAACATCATACTGCTGGACTGGCAATATCATAACAGTTCGAAGCAAAACAGCATAAAACTCTTATCTAGTATCATTAGGTGAAGTTCAACGATTAAGGCAATATGATGTGCAAAAGAATGCATTACTGAATTAAATGGGAACCTAAGAACATGGACAGTAAAATTTAAAAACCAACCTAGTTTGTCAACTGTTCCATTCACCCTTTGCGATTGTAAAGCTTGCACCGTTACTTCCAGATCAGCTATTCTTTTCTCGTAATTATGTGCCTACATCAAAACAAAATCTCCTTTTTATTATTCTTAATGTACAAATCTCAAATTTAATACAATAAATATTTTCATTTGCTCGTAATTTTTGCGTTAAGTTGTTGTTTTTATTTTTTTTATATGCCATTAAAAATTTTACAAAAACATATTACGGATTACTCTGCCTACAAACTATATTACAATACTACACGGACGATACTATGAGGAGCAAAATACTATGACTACCTCACGGCATTACATAAAATTCTTAAGCTACAATTACACATTAATACTACAACACACGATTAAAACTAATAAGTACTGAACAAGAGTCTGTTTAACATTAGATGTCAGGCCAGGGCTGCAATAACTCATAAAAATAGTGTCGAGAGCAAAACTCTTTTGTTGTTAATGTTATTGTACTTTTACCTTGGATAATAGGCCTATGACATCTAATGTGGGAAAAAATTTACAAGCAAACAAACAAAAATTTATGATAAGGGACTTGGTGGTTGCTTTGAAATGATCTTAATAAAGTCGACCAGTTTTGTACATGATACGAAGAGTCATTTCGAGTATATTTCTATTTAGGTCGTTTGAAAAATCTTGATCACCATACAATAAAAGGTGCGTTAGAACATCATTTGAAAGATTTGTGATTTGTACAAATGGTCGTAATAATTCAGCTACTCCAGCGAGAAGATCTCGTCGTTGAACATCAAAAGAAGGGCAGAGCAACAAACAGTGCTCAGTATCCTCAATGCCATCGCTCGTTGGGCACATTGGGTTTATGGTATCCCTAAAATTCTGCTTGAATTTGTGAAAGTTCGACTTGCAGAGAACCAACCCTAAGTTGAGTAAGATAGGATAATCCTATTGGATCATGAATTCCAAAGACAGATTTTGCAGGTGGGCGGATTATTGATAAAAGCCTTTTTTAAAGACGGCAACAGATGGTGCAAGTCTTAATTCCGGTTCAAGTTTGTTCCATTCAGATAAACAGTGAGGATAGAAGCTAGACTTGAATTTTTCAGTTCTTGCCCTTATTCGCCCGGTGACATCCTGATTGCGAAGTGAGTACTGCGATTGATGAAGTAGTGGGATTGGAGTATTAAGTTATCTTAATACCTCTCTAGCCAGACTAATATGCAATTTATTACAAGGTGGGAAAGCCACCTTTTCCAAAAGCAACAGAGATTATGCCAACGCTTCAAACGACTGATAGTTCTCCTAGACAAGTCTAACATGAACCATATAGAACACATATATTTAACAAAAATGTCACCTTAACGCGCCAGCTTGAGAGCTCTCCTTCCCTTTGCTGAAGCTGCGACAAGGATAATTCAACGCTGTTTTGTAATTGTAGTCTATCATCTTCTAACGTTTTCTTTGCATCTAATTCCCTGCAAGAAAACAAAAGATCATCAGTCGCTTCGTCACTCGCATTAAATTGCACTCCAATTGTTAATGAGCCAATTTGCAGCAAATGTACAACAGCTTTTTGCTCACTATTAAAGTTAAAGAAACTCTTGAATTTTCGCTAAGCTAGTCGCTGAGAAGGCCCAAGTAACTTAAATTTGTCTCCTGATAACAGTATGTAGTCAATGTTGGTGAGGAAGCACCACTGTATTGCAAAAGTTATAGTTCAATAAAATTACTTTGTTTTTAAGATATTACGTATATTAAAGGGAATCTAAGCATATACAAGCCTTTGATAAAAATAGCCATGCAAAAACAATAGGCCATGGCACGTGCCGAACCATATTTGGGTAACCGATCTACGTATACAGGAAATACTGATATCTGATAGGCTAGAATTTGACCACAAGTGGCTTGAGCCACTGTTACACGCTTAGATTTCCTTTAAACCATGAATGTCTATTGACTTCTTCTAACTAGCAATAACAATAGTCAGAGAGTGCTGCGTACTGTGTTTATTTACAAAAATTGTTGTCAAAATGTTTACAACTGTGCTCAATAGCAACTTGTGCAGTCAATGTTTTCATGTAACAATCCTCTAAAGTCCCGAAATCATGCAATTCCAAAAATAGTTATAGTTGCGTGACAAATTGGTTGGTATATTGCTTTTTAATTAAGTCAATTGACCATGCATATAACGCTGTTTTTGCTATGCAACAATAAGATATCATATCATACATATCATGTTTTCCATACTGCGCATCCGCTAATGTTTTTAGTGACCGCAGTGATATCATTTGACAGCCTCAATTACGGCTGCAAAATTAATTACATTATGATGTTTGGAAGCAATTACTAGTAAAGAAAGATGAGAAATCGCAAAGGTACAACAATTAGGGATGTACCGGATATCCGGCTAGCCAGATAATCTGGCGGGATTTGGCGGTTTTGCCGGAAAATCCGGTTTCGGCCGGATCTCAGATGGATTTGCCGGATTTTGCAAGACTTTTTTATTTCATTTTAACATCAAGAAAGACCTATAATGTGACCTAGAAACATATGAATCTGTGCAAAATCACTATAATTTTGACATAATAATTATCTCTAACTAAACTTTAAGTTAATGTCCATACATTTATCCTGGTTTGGTTACTACGTGGCTCCGTACAATATATTTTTGCAAAGCAATGATTTTGGATGACGATTCATATTTTTCAAAGATAAGACAGTGGAGGAAAATGGCATAATCCTATAAAATGCATTTTCCTAAAATATTCTACCCTCCCTATCAATTTTGGTTTATAAAGCAACGCTATGTGCCTCTCTTCGTCAACCATCTTATGTCAAACGCACTGCATTTTATAGGAAAATGCCACTTTCTTCTTCCTCTATATTATTGTTTGGAAAATCTAAATCGTCATCCAAAGTCATTGCCCTGGGAAAAGATATCGTACGGAGCCAACTTAGTAACAAAAACAGGATAAATGTGTGAACAATAACTTAAACTTTAGTAAGAGATAATTATTGTAAGTTACAAAATTTATTTTGTTGTCAATTTGTGTCAAAGAAGAAAGTTATCCATCTTTAATGTTTCCTCTCCAAACTAGGAAACTACCCAGTGTACCAAATGCATGTTCCACTAAACTTTTATATTGATGAAAAGTGGGCGAGACAGAGATCTTTAGGTTTGCTATTTGTTGTTGCATCCTCTGAAGGATGTCAGACGAAAAGTTGAAGTATGGTTTTACAGTACTTTCCATTTTGCAGCAAGTTTCAAATTGTTTTTTACATCAGAGAATATTTTGAAAATAAAGTTTCGAAGGTCCAAAAATAACTTTAGCTTCAGGTAGAAATTTTTTGAAGATCTTTATTGTGTCATGTTTTAGCATAAAGAAGTGGACAACTGCTTTGAGTAACAGAACCTACTGCTAAATATTTTCATCTGACACTTGCCACTTTGAATCATGAGATAAGATCAAAACCAATAGATTTATCTTACAGGGATGAATGAAACGGATTTTTTGCGATTCCAACTTCTTGCCTAGGTACTTTAAATGATATTCTGCAGTTCCCTACTGCTCTCATCGGCCATGAAATTATACAACTCTTACCAGACTATACGTAAAATTACGGCCGGATTATCCAGGAAAATCCGGTTCCGGCCGCATTATGAAAAGCTTGATCCGGTACACCCCCCCTCCCCCCGGGGTTGAAAACTCTCATGTAATCAGGCCCTAAGCGGTGAGACCTGATGTTATTAACCAATTAAAATCTTAGAAATCTCACAGCTTTCCCATCAACATTGCGTTTAAAATGTCAACAGTCGTCCACCTTAAGCTAAACCCATTTCCTACTAAGGAATGGAAATTTAAGTCTGCAGCGAGTCAAAACTTTAGGTCACAACATAAAACATTTTCATAAAACATTGACAAGAACTCGATGGATCACGGATCCACTGGTAAGAGCATTAAATTTTGGATAAAGACGACGAAGGAACGTCCAAAAAACAATTGATGTACATTATATACTAATGGATTGTATAAAAAAATTGTTAAGATAAACGGTACAAAAAAAAAGAGAAGAACGAAGACTAAAAAGTTGAAATTACAACCAATTACTTCAAAAACTGGAAGAAGGATTAGTAACCATAGCATTTCTTGATTCTTCGTCTAAACCACTCGTTTATCTGTTTTAAGAAACTTTGAAGTTTGAAATAATTTCTGCATCGAAGACTTTCCAAACGAACTAATGGTTGTACAGTGATCAAATCAAATTTGAAATGATCTGATTTCCAATTTCACTCAGCCATCTTTGCGGTGGAAGTGGAAGAATAAAATGCCAATTCAAAGCTACGGTCATGAGCGCAACTTGGTATAACATACCTCTCGTGAAATGAGTTGGTATCAGTAAGCAAATACAAGGTTGGAACAAATAGCAATATTCCTACTTCCTGAGACATAAATTCAACATGTAGAATAAAAGGCTCTTACCGTTTTGCTGACTGTTCCAGTTCCAGGTTCATTTTTTGAACTTTGTCTTCCAATGCATCTTTCAATGATATAATCTGAATTAATTGATATGCTCATTAATAAACTGTCATTATGGGCCTTTTATAAAAACTTTTATTCGTACAGCAAACTTATGAACAACAGAGTAAACGATTAAATGAGTCACCATAACGATATTCAAAAGCTCCATACCTTTGTATGTTTTGTTTCTGAGACATGTAGCTCTTCATTTAAACATTCGCATCGCTTCTCTAGATTGTTTTTTGTATCTTCAAGATTAGATATTCGGTCACCGCATGAAAGCAACTTTGCCTTTGTTGTTGATCTGCAAAACACACTTACTTTAATCACGGATGAATATTTACAAATTCATAGCTAAACAGCACAACCTTAGTTGATTCAAATGTCTACAACATAAAAAATAAGTGCCAGTTCAATTACTATCAGGTGAGTAAGCAAAGTGGTCGGATGTTTGTAAGCCTGAATTTATGAAACTATTCTTCAAATTCCTTCAAACTGTTTAGTTTATGTGAAGGAAACATCTCAACTTAGACACAAAGATTAGTTGGCCGATATCGGTCATACCTTTCTCAAGTTACAAACAATTTAATGAAAATCTTTGAGTTCTTGAAATCAGGCAAAAAATCGCTGATCAACTTTGCTAACATCTCCGCTTCACAGATATCAAAATTAAACTTCTGCTAGCTATGCTATTGCCTAAACATCTTGTTTGTAAAAGAATAAAGGACCTGAATCCTGATCTATAATTCAATACACTGAGAAATTCCAACGGTTTTTCGCATTGCTTAGATCATGAAGCGGTATTGTTCGCAAATTTAATCACGGATTTTAGGAATGTTTGGCAGATTCTGAGGCGGTTTTCATAAGACCAGCTGCAACTGGAGAATAATACAACAGAACAATTTGACCAATTAAATGTTTTCAAGTCAAAACTTAACCCTATCTGACCTGGGCGTTTTGAAACACTCAATGCCTGGGGGGCGGATTCCGCCCCCCTCTTTATTTCAGTTGTTATATCAGATATGACCACCTAACTTGGCACAAATGTTATTCATCATATAAACAATGATTATTTAGAATTTTAATTCAATTAGCGCTGTTGTTGTTGTTGCTAGGGCATAATAATCATTATGATATCAAATGACGTCATAAAAATGAAAGCATGTTAAAAGTTCATCAAACTTAACTTTTCGTACAGAAATAAAAAATATAGATTAAAATATATGTAAATCAAAGATTTGAGCTTAATTGGACCAATTAAAAAAGAATAAGAGAGATATAAAGTTAATTTTCACAGAATGTCAGATGACAACTCGGTAACCATGGAGACAGTGCTAAATATAGAATGTCAAAATTGTTACAGTTTCATTGCTCTATGATACAAAGTTAAACTTACTAAATCTCAGCAGCCTTCTACATATATCGAACATAGTGGAAACAAAAATATACTAGGGGGGCGGAATCTGCCCCCCCCCCCTAGGTCAGATAGGGTTAAGCGAGTTTCATGTACCTAATTCAACTTAACAATTGGTTCTTCGTTTGTGGAAAAAGTGCTCATCACTTACAATTCATTTTGTAATTTGCTCGTGACGTCAGATCCTTGACTAAGAGTAGATTCCATTTGCTGTACCATCTCTTTCAATCGTTTTGTATCTTCGGTTGCCTGAGCATGCTGTCAGAGTGAAATACAAAGTGAACTACTCTAAAAAGCCTGATACAAGAATTAAGAAATTAGAAGATGTCGAGACAGCCATACAACCTAAAGTCTTCCCTTATATTGACGATGAATTTGCCGAGAGCAGTATAATGCTTGTTCTTACGAACGCTCTTATAATTTGTTTACATTCTAGAAAACTAAACTGACGTAAACAGCTGTTCGTTTCGCAACTTACGTTACTAACATCTACTTCTATCAATCATGACAAGTCCCAAGCTTACCACAGTTGTCAATCATTAGATGAGAAGTCCCGCACTTCTTTTCTCCAGTATGGAGATCTTTCCATACTTTCCTTGCCAATAATTTGCAAGATAACTAACTTCTGTTTAACTTTGCTGCTTTCAAATAAGGTTATTCTGTTTAAGTGGGAAAGGAATATGCAAGGATGGGTATACAACATCATCGAATACTAAACATGGCGATAATGTACGAGTTTGAGCATATAATTTGCTTGTCACAATTTATTTTTATAATTTACGATGTATCAGAACAGGTTTTACGTTGAATTTAACATTCAGCCTAAACCCGAAGAGAACTATTCCTGGCTCAGACATTTCCAGCATTTCGAAACATTGGCACATATGATACAGTCTGTCCATTCTCACTTTTGGCAATTCATCGACAAAATTAAAAACTTAGTTAATCAACCACAGCGTCAATTATTTCTGCATGCTTCACATCGGAAAGGTCTCAGTGGACATTTTTCTTGCAGTTCCATTGCTGAGCAGTTTTCATATCAAAAAAGAGCATCGACTATAAAGGACTTTCCAGAGATTTCTTTTGTGTATGTTTGATTGAAAAAGAGCATACAGCAGCACATGTTCTCCACTCTACTTCAATTTCAATTCAGTTTTCAAGATTAAAGCATTCTCACTGAAGAGGCATCCGGAGGGCTGCGAAAATTTTGAGAAAACAAAAACAAATTTGTAAGTGTGTTTAAAATAATGGTTTATAATAAGAAGGTATGAAATTACCAAAATATAACTTAGCGTACAACACACGGGACCTATTAAGATCATTGGCGATAACCGCTGGTGAAAGGAAACAATTCAATTTTCAATTATTTATACATTGACACCCCATCATTGAAAGCATCAGTGAAAGCAGTCAAAAATATAAAATTAATTACAAAAATGGTTCAAATTAAAATAGCTAATTACATGTATGTATATATGTATATATATATAGTCAATCCATCTATAATAACTTTTTAAATGTTCCCAGGGAGGCTGCCTGCTTCGCCTGATCACTAAGTCCGTTCCACAGCTTTGCATTTCGATAGGAAAACCATTTGAAGTTTTCATTGAGGGTGCTCTTAGGTTGGTCTCTGTGCTGCGAAAGGATCTTGAGCTCGTGCCAGACAATTTCGAAAACATACTCCCTAGATACGTTGGAGCAAAAATAATTCAGGGACTTAAATACCATTGTACACATTTCAGATTGAATCAGTTCAGGCATCGTAGGCCAATTTAGTTTAGCAAGCAACGGGGCAGCAGAGGCATCATAGGGGCTATTTGTAACAATCCTAGCCACTCTATTTTGCAACTTACCAGAGCCACTGTTACCCTAGCCTGCGTCACAGACCATAAACAGAGGAAGTTATGGTCTGTGGGATGGAGTCACTTTTCTTGTCCCAGTTTCACAGAGATCTTGTGAAGTGCGCGCGCAATGCTGCATAAATTACCATTCTACTAAACCTGAAAATGGCCGCCGTTTCAACACCACAGCTAGAAATGCCTTTCGACGAAAACAAACTCAAGGATGCACTGGCTTTAATATGTAAAACATTTGAAGTTCCATCGTTGAAAAAGGAGCAAGAAGATGCAATTCGGGCATTTATAACGGGAAAGTCGATATTCGTCAGTGCAAATACAGGCTTTGGAAAATCCTTAATTTTTCAGTCTCTTCCTGTCCTGTGATAATGGACTACATCAATGATGAACATGGATATTATACGTTGCTAGTGATTTCACCACTCAAATCTTTGATGGAGGATCAGGTGGAGAAACTTAGAGAGCTTNTTTAATCCGCGGACCATAAGTCCGCGGTTTAGGTTTTGGTCTATTTGAAAACCTAAAACGCGGACGCGGACCATTGCTTTGGAGGTCCGCGAAGTCCGCGTGGTCCGCGAGGTCCGCGTTATAGACCTGGCCCCTGAAAATGGCCGCCGTTTCAACACCACAGCTAGAAATGCCTTTCGACGAAAACAAACTCAAGGATGCACTGGCTTTAATATGTAAAACATTTGAAGTTCCATCGTTGAAAAAGGAGCAAGAAGATGCAATTCGGGCATTTATAACGGGAAAGTCGATATTCGTCAGTGCAAATACAGGCTTTGGAAAATCCTTAATTTTTCAGTCTCTTCCTGTCCTGTGATAATGGACTACATCAATGATGAACATGGATATTATACGTTGCTAGTGATTTCACCACTCAAATCTTTGATGGAGGATCAGGTGGAGAAACTTAGAGAGCTTGGGATCAATGCTGTTGCTCTTAGTGATGTGAACGAAGAGGGAGGAAAGAAGGAGATCTTGATGATGCCATTATTGCAACGAAGTTAAATGAGACATTAAAATCTGTGGAGGAAGGTTGTTTTTCTCTGGTTTACACGTCTCCGGAGATTATGTTGGCTAAAGACGTTTGGAGAAAAGTCTTGACATCAAAGGAATTCAGGAGTCATTGCATAGGAGTTGCAGTAGATGAAGCTCACTGCATGCATTGCACAGTGGTAAGTTAGAAATTTAATTTTGGTCAAATAGCCTAGATCTGATAAAAAAGAGAAATATATAGGAACTGAACTGAACTAGTGTTGAAATTATGTGCAATGACAAGGTTTTGAAATACCAAATGTAATGGTTGTTATTGATTGATTTTGGTCATCAGAATCTCTACATTAGGAGACCTTAGCCTATTTTGTGATATTCTTATTTTTCATATGAAAAATTCTTACAGGAGACTCTAATAAACTCTACTCTCTCAGATGACTAAAAACTTGGAAAACTTCTGCAACAGGATGGATGAGGATACAAATACAAATAGAGACTTTTCGTCTTGATGTGCATTTATTTGTATGTGTGTAAATTTTTTACACATGATATAAGAATTCAAAGAAACTCTGTAGAAATTCTGCGAAAAATTTGAGAAATGTTCAGTACAGGGTCAATTGTTAGTGTTTTATCAAATATCATGTATATCTACAAGAAATTCAATAAGCTAGCACTTAGCAGTCAACAAACGCTTTCAATTCTTTCTCTTTTTCAGGGGGTATTCATCAGAAAGAGGATCGATGCCATTTAGAAAATGGTATGGCAACATGGCACAGTTATGGTCACTCCTCGCCAGTGATTTGAAATTTGCCATATTTACAGCAACAGCAACCACTCTCACTCGTCAGCTGATATTTGCAAATTTAATGCTAGATCCCACTGAACTGTTCATCCTTGAATTGGATGCAAATAGAAGTAACATTGTTTATGTAACACAACACATAGAAAATAATATAGATTTGGAGAGCATTTTTAGTGACATTATAATGGATATAGCTGCTAATGGTAAAGATGCAAAAAGAGTGCTAATTTTTTGTCAAACTCTGAAACTCTTGTGCAAACTCTTTTGTTAAGGAATTTACGTGA
>REGM01000360.1:152876-172298 GCA_004194415.1 Aurelia aurita
CAGCATGAAACAATCGAAATAAGAAAATTTCTGGCACAGATACAAATTGCTCAATATCTGCGGGACATTAATACAAATTTGGTCTGAATGACCATTAATGATCCTGTTTTTCGATCGCTCGCCATAAAGCATGAAAAAGGCCGATGTCAAGTTTTCCTTGGTTTTCTATGCGCAGGGGGGATAATTGCGTGCCAAACGCACTTTTTCTTGTCTTTGTGCTCATTATCTGCGATAACATGCTGAACAATCACACTAATGCGTGGGACTGACGGACGGACGGACTGACGGACTGACATCGAACTCACTCCTTAGATTACAAAGTACTTTGTAATCAACAAGTTACTTTGCAAAACACCTTTTGTCCGATTTTGCGTAAACAACTCAGTGAAACATAAGATCCTTTTGGATGATTACAAAGTACGTCCCAAGCGATGATTGTGCTATCGGGATTTTTGCGTTCTCCGCGCATTTGCCTGCCAAGGTTCCTTACGAAACAAGCAAGCATATTAATCTCTGATTAAAGACACGAAATGTTTATCGAAGCCTGCATGCCACAAATGATCCTTGATGATGTCGTTTTGTTGATACTGTGCAAATCTGCCAACAATAATCTTTGACATTAGTCAATTAAGCAGTGCCTGGATGAAAGAGATTAAAGTGACTGAATGGATCATTTGTGTTAATGACCAAAATGGAAAGTACATTGCTGCCAGCAGCCAAATGCAAAGATATCGTGGACTTTTTCGAAGTGCCTTTGGCACGATTCGCGCAATTTGTTTTTCACATCTGAATAACTCAAGAACATTGGAGAAAACTCAGTTTTAAGATGAGAGAAAGGGTGTTGCATGCCCCTCAGTTATGATTCTGCAAAAAATACAGATATCGATTGAAGGGTTTCTGATGCCTCAATGCTGGTCGACCCCTAACTTAGAGCCTGTTGTGTGAAATTAAACAAACTGTTAACTAAAATTTGCCTAAATCCCGGTGTAAAATTCTTTGCATAACAGCTTTTCGCAAAAGTACTGTTTTTCAGCCCCACCCCTCCCATTTCAAAGGATACCAATATCGACGCAGAGCATCCAATCTGAAGCATCCCCTTTGTTTCGTATAATTCCAGCATGAAACAATCAAGATAAAACATTTTCTTGCACTGATACAAATTGCTCAATATCTGCGGGGCATTAATACAAATTTGAAAAATGATCATTAATGATCCAGTTTTTCGAACGCTCGCCATAAAGCATGAAAAAGGCCGATGTCAAGTTTTCCTTGGTTTTCTATACGCAGGGGGGACAATTGCGTGCCAAACGCATTTTTTCTCGTCTTTGTGCTAATTATCTGCGATAACATGCTGATAAATCACACTAATGAGTGTGACTGACTTTCTTTATTACTGACCTGAAGCCCCTTCTTAGATTACAAAGGACTTTGCAATCAAAAACAACTTTGCGTAAACAACGATCGTCTCGACAAACAATTAGAAAAATAAGGTATCACAACCTCAGGTTGCCCTTATTAAAATCGGCAGTGGGGCAGAAATGCTTCTCGTACCGAGGCGCCAAACTTTGGAACAGTCTTGGCACTGAAGTCAGAAATTCCTCTACTTTGAGAGCATTCAAAAAGGAGCTGCAAAAATAGAACACCTAAAATTGGTTTAGTTTTTCTTTTGTTCATCTTATGACAATTTGTAATTTAGTTTAGTTATATATAGCATATCTTGCATTTATTGTAAATTAGTATAAGTTTTTAGCATGGCCCCCTGTAAATCAGTTTTCTAACTGAGGGGCTACCATGGGTAAAAAAGATAAAATCAAATAAAATCAAGTCAAATCAAATCAAATCAAATCAAATCAAATCAAATCAAATCAAATCAAATCAAATCACATGTTTGTCTCCTGCACAGTGCAAGGACCCAAAAGCAAACTTAACGTTCAGATAATCGTACACCTGATCGAATACTAACTTCTCACAGAAAATAAATAGGCCAATAGTTTGAGCGATCATCTTGAGCACCGTCCTTATAAATAGGAACAACCCGAGCTATTCCCCAGAGTCAAAAAGACTCCTGAGAAAATAGAGAAGTTGAACAGGTCACAAGGAGAGTCTGATATGATCGGGAGAGCAAGCTACAAAACATAATTTGCGATCCCATCAAAACCAAGGCCAAACGAAGTTATAGATTTGTTCAGAGCGCCGCTACCCTGCTGAGTAGTAAAAGACTGGAAATTAAAGCGCAAGCCTTTTTTATTAACTGATATTGAATTTTCAAGTAGGGAGATTTTCTTGAAGGGTAATTTGCCACTCAGATTTTGACCTATGGTACAAAATAATTAGTTCGTCGAATTTGAAATTTAAGCATTATTAGTTATAGTAGGATCATCAACCTGAAGAGGGGAAATCCTTGAAGACTTAGATGTCTTATTTGAAAATTAGTTGATTGTCTTGGTAGTTGATTGATTGTCATGTATATTTCATATTAAACTTATCAATTTTCTGGGTGAAGTAATTCCTCTTGAGCTTTTCACTCAAATTCCCTCATTTCGTTAAAAAAGGTGTACTCCAGCACAAACAATATTCGACTTATTAGAAGTGGCTATATGATCAATCAGGGTGGAAGTAGCGATGGTCTCTTTAGTAGGTTCCCTGATTAGCTGAGAAAGACAAATAAGATCATAGATCTCTGAAACACAACCACTTGCTTGTTAATCAAACCAATAACTGGTAATTGTCGATGAATTGAGTGAATAGACTGCACTTCTTTGAAACCTGACGTTTGGAATATCTTTTGTAACGATTTCACTGATAGGTCCTTAGCCCCAAAACTATAACAGCATATTGATGGGTTACGTATCAACTAACCTGTTTCTGTAGGTCATCATTTTCTTGTTTAATGGCTGCAAGGTTTTCATTTAGTGATTTGTTTTGGCTTTCCGTGTCACACTTTTCTTTATCGAACGCTTTTAACCTTTCATCCTTGGATTCAGATTCCTACAATTCAATAAAATGTCGATCATAAAACGGTTTTCAAAGGATATAACAGTCACGGAATTTATACAGATAATTTCTGTCAAGCATACCAAAGGTGAGAATTTTCCTTCTTTCCTACACAAATGTTAGTAGTTTGCTTGCCATACGTGAAGGAAGCTTGTAAAAATAAAACGCAACTTCTGTGAAAATCTATTTAGCTTTTCCTGGTCTAAATCGAGATAGGATCGTAAAGTGAATCAAAAACTAAGTAGCCATCCATGTTTATACTTTGCGAGGAACATAATGTAGGACACTCAACACGAATGTCTTAAAAGTTGGGACAGCATTGAAACCACTTCATCACAAGCTTGTATGATGCAGCAAGGACGAAACATGTTTTCGTATTTGCGTGTTTGTTAAAATTTGTGCGTGTTTTTTTTTACAGTTTTCGATAGAACCAATCACAAAGCTCTATTTTCACGCGACTTCGTTATGGTTTTGTAACAATGGCGTCGTGTAAACACAGGAGCTGTGGGGCGTTTCGAGCAAGAACCACTCTCTCTAGTCCAGAGCAAAGGCACATTCCTTGTTTCGAATTTTAATTAGGATTTAGGATTGAACCAATGGATTTTTGTTTATTCAGTATTGCTTGGTCTCAATAAATGAAAGTTGGGTGAGTTCTTATATATATATAATCGATTTATTTAAAGTTGGCAACTTACATAGCTACTAAATAACAAAGCTAACTTAAGCCAACAAACTAAATACAATGTTAAATAAATATATATACAAGTAAAAATAAGTCAATAAAATTACAAAGTTTATATCAAATTACAAAGTTCATATAGAAATAGTGTAACACTATAAAAAGCCGAGCCGAGGAATGTACTGCCTGCAAAGTCTGCAGTCGCAAACTTCATTGTTCCAATATTTGATTTTATTCTTAAATTGTTGCACAGAAATAGAATCCTTAATTTCCTGTGGAAGGGAGTGCCAAATACGCTGCCCTCTGTATCGGATTGTTTCAGTACCATGATTAACTGTATGTACCATGGGAAGCAAGAATGGATTGGTATTTCTCAAATTATATGTGACACTTCTTTGCAGGAAAATTTCGTCCATAAAACTGGGGTTTAAATTGTTAGTAGTTTTGAACATTTCAGTCATTAGCAATTGCACATTTTTCTGATGTACTGTTACAGATCTATCTTTTTCTAATAAGGTTACGAAGCTGGAAGTATAGTCTTTATACGCAATTCGTAAGGCTCTCTCGTGGAGCCTATTGATTTTGTTATTCAACTTTCTGCTATGGAACATCCATACCAAAGGACAGTATTGGAACTGGCTAGTTACGAATGCTCTCATCAAAAGTCTTAATTTATCAGTTCCTAGATATGCGGACATGCGTGACAAGGCAAATAGTTTGCTACCAGCCTTTTTACAAATATTGTTTACATGCTTTTCAAAACTGAGGTTTACATCGATCAAAACCCCTAAAAGTTTCTCCTCTTGTGAATTATTGACGGTACTGTTGCCAATATTTATGCTGACATCTTGATTTGTTCTTTCACCAAAAATCATAAAGTGGCATTTGCCTTCGTTAAGTTTCATATAGTTATTTTCAAACCATTCGATTATAATTTTAGAATCATTTTGTAACCTAGAGATTACATTTTCGAGACGCATATCGCATGTATAAATTGTTGTATCATCGGCATAGTTACATATATCCGTCTCTTGAATTGATTATAGCAGGTCATTGATGTAGATATTGAAAAATAGAGGTCCAAGGACGGATCCTTGGGGAACACCGAACTTACTTATCTAAATCTTGAAAATTGCTTCAGCGTTCGGGTTTTCTGACTAAGGCCAGCCTGACGAGGTCAGCCATATCAGACTAAAGTTGCAAGGCGAAGTCAGTAATTCCTGAATACCTTTGCTTTTTTTTAGATACTTTTAAATCAGGGAAAGGTCTAGATTCTGCAATAATAATAATGATTCCCGCTTTGGAGCTGTTTTATTCATATTTCATTAGATTATTTATGGCCTAACAAACTGTGAAAAAATTCAAAACGCAGGAGAATCAAGGAGCCTCTATTATTTCAACAATGGCCTATGATCTTGAAGCTAAATGTTGAGATAACTTTCAGCCTCCAAGTACAATTGTGCGGTGTTGTTAATTCAAGAAAAAAGTTGTTAAAAAGCATTTTGAAAATATCAATCTTCCTTCTGTAGAAAATTGTATTGCAAAAGTAGAAAGAACTCTTTACCAAGCGAACGCAGCATCTGTCAAGTAGGCCTTGCAAGGCAGAATGGACGGTTCCGAATCAGTAACAAACAAATTGCGATATTCTCGAGGTTTCAAGCGGTATCGTTTTCGACCACGGGGAAAATTTAGAAAAACACTTATTTTTTCATGCATAATTTAAAGTTTTTGATACTTCCAAAAAATTAACGTGCCTTTGTCCTGGAATAGAGAGTGTGGTCTAAACGCCCCACAACTTCTGTGTTTACAAGATACCATTATTGCAAATACATAACAAAGTCACGTGAAAATAGAGCTTTGTGACTGGTTCTTCCAAAAATGTAAACAAACAAGCAAAAATATAAAGAAACACGCTAAAATATTTTTCGTCTTTGCTATTATGTGATGCGCTATAGTGACATACACTAAACTGATAAGAACTCATGGCAATAGACGATTACGGAAAAGATGGCGTCGAGGGGCATTTGATCGAGATGCATTGCGTTCTATAATGGAATCAACAGTGCATCTATAGAAATTCGATCATCAAACGCAATGCATCTTGGTCAAATGCCCCCTGACGCCATCTTTTCCGTAATCGTCTATTCGTCGGGCATTAATATGAGATCTCTAAAATTGAAACATACCTGTAAAACGACATTCCTTTCTGATTTTAATTGCTCTATTTCTTTGCACAGACCCTCATTTGTACTGTGCAGTGACTCTTTGTCCTTTGCTGACTTGTCTAGTTCTGCTGTTAGTTTCGTCAATGATGCTAAAGTTTCCGAATTTTGCTTTTCTAGTTCTTCCTTTAAATTTTTAACAACCAATAGTTCGTTTGATTTGGCATCAATTGCATCTTTCAGCGTTTTTTGTTCCTCCTACAAAATAGAAGGATTTCCTTTGGTTAGCAAACAGTTTAACGAGTATTGACCAAGAAGATATCGCATAGCATAGCAGAGTCAATTGTTGACAGTGCAGATGTTTTAAAACGTAGATAGTGAATCCGTTGCATTAGATTTGAGAATCAGGGTGTTAGGTTCTTATTCAAAGATTCTTAAACTTTAGGACAAAGCATAGTTTCAAATTACAAAGAAATTGTACATATTTTAGTTCATCTGGTTCAGTCTTTCATTTTTCTCTTACCAGAGGATACTTTTTAATCCTATACAGTTTGAAACTACCAACATATTTCAACTCAGGATGAAAACATAAGAACCGACATTAAATATCAGCCCGAATAAATTTCTTGTTTAAAGGGTAAAATATTTCAAATTTCAGCTTGAAGGTTCTCAAAACACAAGGTTTTCATTCAAGGTCTTTACAGCATTATCGTGTATGTAGGTTTATTGGGCATGCTTCGTAATGCAACAGCTGTAAATCAGTAGGTCTTGTTACATTTTAACAACAGCCTTAGAATATTAAAAAACACAACATCACCAAGCATAAATTTCAACAAAATAGAAATAATAGCACAAAGATCTTGATCCATCCATACAACTGCTGCAGTAAAAACAATCTAAGTATACCGGGTGATCGGGTGAGTCAGAAAAAAGGGAGGCATATTTCGTACAGCAAATTTCTACAGGGTGTTTCAGAAAAACGCAACCCAACTAAGATTGAAAATTTAGGAAAATTGATAAGATTTGGATAGATGTAATGGATACCATCAGAAAGCACAATCTATCTTCTTTCCAATGTTGTGTAGTTTGGATACATTAATGGAATTATTTATCATTTAATTGATATTTTAGCAAGTATGCCCTATTTCAGATGAAGCAGAATCAAGACTTTTTTACAGTAAAATATTACAAAACACATTTGTAAAAATATTTCAAGCCTAGAAGCACTTGAAGTGATGCGCTTAGGTAGTAAACATACAAATTTACTCCCATGAGATGCATCTATTAAAAATGATCAAATAAGCTCTCACAAAGATGAGTTTTCGCCCATGTAAATTTCCTACCACTTTCCTGCATCTAAAATAGGCCATACTTACTAAAACGTCAATTAAGTGATGAATAATTCAATTAACGTGCCCAAACTGGATATCATTGGAAAGAAGATAGATGGTGCTTTCAGATGGTATGCGTCAAACTAATTCAAATATCATTACTTTCTGAATAATCTTGAAAAAAATGGGTTGCATTTTTTTTAAACACCCTGTATATAGGGGTATAAACGTGTTTTTATTAGTACTTGAAAACAAATTGCTGGTTGTACAAAACTTGACAATCGCTCTGAGAACTTCCTCCAAAAAAATAATATCAAATGTATTGATAATATCTTTAAACAATTAGAAAAAGTACCGTGTTATTTGAGACAGATGATTCAAAATCTTTCACTTTGTTTGCTAATGACAAAATCTCATTATCTTTCCTCTTTAATAATTCGTCTCTTTCTGTGAGTTGTTTCTGTAAGTCGACATTTTCATTCTTTGCAGCATCGTGCCCCTACAACAAAGAAGATAAACGAGGATTAGTTATGTTTTTTACAAAAGCCAATGTTTCATTAATTACAATATTACTTTGACATTTCTGCAAATTTCAACCCTGTACACATCATGAGTCTAAGTCTTTTAACTTAACTTCAAAAGGGACGTTTTATCTTTGTCATTTTGAACAATCTTTTCACAAAAGTCTACATTGAAAGACAGGGAAGAACTGCTTTTAAGTGGAGCCGTATGTCAAAGTTTAGAGCACAACATTTCAATCAAGTTCTGCATTCTTTTTTTATCAAGTCGGTGCATGTTTTCTTCTTTTAAACATAGTACTCCACATCATCCAAGACTCCCCAGGAAAGAAAATATGCCAGTTAGAAGCCACAACTAAAACGCTATAATCAAACCAGTAGTAAAATATTGTCAAATCTAAAGTTAGGGAGAGACAGCACAGGTTCGTATTTCATTAACTAGTACAATGTTAAAGGCAGACTTTGTAAGAAGTTGAGATCTATTTCTACAGGGAGCAAATCAATTGAAACCAAATTAATGGGGGACAAAATAACGTAGGTCATTACCGCTGAGATTTTGCTCAGTTCCTCTTCTCCTTTGGCAACAGTCAGTTTGTACTGTGAAACTGATTCCACCTGTGTTAAGTAAAAGGTAAATAATAGCTATGTTGGTTAATGAAAATATGACTCCTAGATGATTCATTTCCAAACAACGCGCTTGCCATCTGTGTAAATCCAACTATGGAGAGTATCGCCAATACAAAATGGCCTTGCCAAAGAACGATAACAGTTAGTGACCTTTGAAAGTGATATTCACTTTCACAGAAGAGATGCTTCCTTCAAAACAGACATAGTCACAGCCCTGCACAACTAAGAAAACCGCACCCCTTCCTTTTTATGGAAGAGAAATCTTTAAAAATCCAGGGGAATGCCTCAAATATCCGAAGATCCAGGGAGCAGGCTGCTTCTGAGATATAACATTCTAGGGGAAGCGACATGAAATAGGAAAATCCGGATCTTCACGTACTTTCTAAAGAAAAATCCAAGACCTATGCATTTCTGAATGCTCGTGCATATGGCGTCCACCGTCCTTAAAATCGAAAGCATAATCATGGCAATTCACGTACCGCAGATTTAAGTTCTTCTCGCAGCTTATTCTGTTCTTCTTTTTCTTGTTGCATCTTTTCTTTATCGCTCTTAGAATTCTCCTATAATGATATGGAAACAAGCAAACATACAATTTCTCTGTGCTCTTTTGGTCTGAATGTATGATCATATCATGTCTAGCTACTGCGTTCATTACGCAAGTTCCAAAAGCATTTCTATCTATTGGATGATTTAAAAAAGAATTGGAGTTTGCCGACATGAAACAAAGCATCAAAACTTGCCCTGAAACCAGCCAGAAAACTTTCGCCTTGTGCACGCGAAAGGTGGTTTTTAAGAGAACTAAGGAGCTTATAACGATAGAAGAAGGATAAATCTAAAGATCTGCCTCGCGGATTTCATTCCTGAGATTCAGAAGCCGAGCAGAAGGCAACGCAATTCTTGTATATTTAGGGATTAAATAAAACAATTACTACTCGGCTTCTGAATCACAGGAATAAAATCCGCGAAGCAGATCTTTAGATTTATCCTTCTTCTATCGTTATAAACTCCTGACTTCTCTTAAAAAACACCTTTCGCGTGCATAAGGCGAAAGTTTGCCGACTGGTTTCAGGGCAACTTTTGCGACTTTTGTGTTTTAAATTACTGGTTGAGAGAATGTCTTTCTCTGCAATCGCTAATCGCTTTGAATTGCGGTGTCAATCAAAAGCAACTGATGCTATTGTGTTACAAAATCTGGTGATGCAGGCACGCAATAACGCTTTTAAAAAACATGGCTTGGAATCAAAATTTGTGTGACTTTTCAAATTTTTAATAATTAGCGGTAGATCAATCTTAAAGGCAATCTGTCTCATTTGTAACCTGGTACTCAATGGCACAGTATGGCTAAAAAGTAAAGGTGACAACACGAACATTCTCTATTTTTACAAAACATTACCTTAAGTTGCTCTAAACTTTGTTGAAGATTCTCGTTTTTAATTGTGAAGTTAGATTTTTCATCCTCCAAAGTCGAGCAATGTCTACAATGGAAGGAGCATTATAATATTACTGCGTTGTGAACACAACTGGAAAAGTTGCTTTAATGACCTATTGCGTGATTGCTGTTAGTTAGTTTAATTTGCTTCTCTCATCGAATAAAAGCTTAAAGTACTCGGGATGAAGTGTCTGTAGAAGGAACTGCTTGGCTTCAGTAACCAGCCACTGAGGGCTTTTCGAACAAACGAAAAAATGAAATTGTCAGCATGGTTTTGTACACAACTGTAATGGGGGGAAATTTTACCAAATCTTAAATTTTCTCAACATGCAGCCTCGAATTAAATCAATATAAATTTATAGCAAACTCTCGTGAGCTTCTCGAAAGTTAATCTGTAAATAATTCCTCAGAAAAGTGCATTCCCGCCAAACTACAAAGACGATAGAATAAAACTGCTTGCAGAAACATTCTTTAGGCTTCAAGCATGATTTAATCTTATAAAAATTGAGTCAGTATACGTCTTTACCTCTTCATCCGGAGACATTGGTATAGATTTGATTGCCATTTAAAATTCAATCAGTCGAAGCAAATTAGAATCATTCTTTTGTAGACAGGTTATTGGACACCATTAACAACAAAAAAGAAATAACCGCATACCTTTTTGCCTCTTTGAGTTCTTCATTCAAATAGTCTAACTGAGATGAGGTATTTCCAGAGCTCTGCATCAACTGCGTAACTTGCTGTTCCTAAAAGAGATAAAGACTCATTTAAGGATGGAGTAGTCGAGCCTAAAGCTTTAAATTTATGGCGTTCAGCAGCGAGAGCTGTCTTGGATTAGGTCTTACCTATCCAACCGCAAACAATTTTGAAGGGTTAACGGTGTCGACACAGACGTTGGGGACATAGAAGTTAGAGTTCCACAAGGTTCATGCCTTGGCCCCCTTCTCTTCCTCATCTATATCAATGATCTCCCCCAGGCTGTCCGGGATTCCTCTGTGACAATGTTTCCAGATGATACCAGCCTGTAACATCAGTCTTACGTTTTGACTCAGCTGAATGAGGCTATAAACAGTGATCGTAGGAAACTGGATACTTGGCTGCAAGACAACAAACTTTCCTTGAAAGTTGCAAAAACTCATTCCATGCTTATTTCCTCCAAGCAGAAACATAACAATCTCAAAAGTCGAAATGAAGACTTGGAATTGAAAATACGCGAAAATGAGCTCGAAGTAGCCAAAAAAACAAAATACCTTGGTGTGCAAATAGACTAGACTTACGACGTGATTCCTTGTATTCGTTCAATATTTTTAATCTGATTTTTATTTTCTCTCATATAAGGGTTCACATCCAATCAGTAACGAATTGGGGACTAAATTTGATTGAAACCGAATGCCTCGTGAAGCAAAAATTCCTACACGACCCCCAGCACGTTTTTGTTAAACACAAGGTTCAGGACGTTGGAAGATGCTTACATGCATCATATACCCTGAGAAGGAGCATCTATATCCAATAAGAATGCAGGATTCCGTGAGGATTATGTCATGTGATTCAGATCTTTGATATGATTGGATCCGCGGGAAAAGCCGCGGAGATGCTGAAATTAGTCCCCATTTTTGATGCGTTTGGTCATAAGTCTCAGTTTGAGCGATAACCNTTCAGGACGTTGGAAGATGCTTACATGCATCATATACCCTGAGAAGGAGCATCTATATCCAATAAGAATGCAGGATTCCGTGAGGATTATGTCATGTGATTCAGATCTTTGATATGATTGGATCCGCGGGAAAAGCCGCGGAGATGCTGAAATTAGTCCCCATTTTTGATGCGTTTGGTCATAAGTCTCAGTTTGAGCGATAACCATCCAATTCAATGAGCGATACTGAGACTTATGTAATGAGGATACAAATAGACTGCTCTTTGGATTGGAAAGAACAAATAAAGGCAGTCTCTGCCAAGGTTGCCAGCGCAAACAGCTTTGTAAAACATGCTTTCTGCCAAAGGAAAGTTTGAAAACCCTCTACACAGGTATTGTGGAGCCCCACTTTCGATACTTTTGTTCTGTTTGGGGTTTTTCTGGTTCTACAGAAATTAACCAGTTGCAAGAGCTTCAAAATTGTGCTGCTAGAATCATAACAAATAGCAGCTTTGATACCCCAAGCAGACCACTTATCAAAGAGTTCGGCTGATTTTTTAGGGGCCCTCTATTAAAGTTACAATAATACTTTTAAATAACATCTAAAACTTAATACAAATTAATCCTATAAAAGCCTAATTACAAGAGGAATTAAATAAATGATAAAATGTCTGACAAAGCAAAATCTAAATTCGAAATAAACGTAAAAATCCCTAAATACGCTGTTTAAAGGCACTCAGGGAGGTCGCCTGTTTACAGTCGGCTGAGAGGCTGTTCCAAATTTTTGCACCTCTGAAGGAAAAACATTTCAAGCCAGTTGTGGTGTTTTTCTTCGGCAACCTAAGATCTGTTGATGTATTGCGCAGACTAGAGGGGCTGCGCCCTAAATGGTCGGCTAACGTTTTTCATCATATCTGAAAGCGCTGCAAAAACTTCGTTTTGAAAGCAGTTTGGGTCTAACTTTTGTAAGATAGCTTGCTAAAACTACTTACCGATGCTATTTTTGAGATTCTTTCTTGCTGTTTTGTTTCATAATGCCTAGCTTCGGCGTGAAGGATATTTTAAAAACACATACTCAAAATGTGTACATGTGAGTACATTTGGTTTCCTTTCTATTTTCCAAGCACCATATTAGTTTTCTTCGTGTTGACTCAGGATTTGAAATAAAGCACAACTATGGTTTGTTTATAGGCATCTCCAACCCTGAAGATGTGATTTTTGAAGAAACATCAAAAAAATTGGCAAACAGTATAGAAACCGGGGGTTTTCTTTCACTAGTAGTCTGATTGGCCTGACAGCGCCCCTATTGGTCGGCCTTTGGATTCTGAATTTTCTTATTGGCTGCCCAGTCGTAAACCATGCTAAGGAGTCTCAAAGTCAAAATAAAAAATCTCTAGATAATGGTAAAATCATAAATCTTGAATTCGTTGTCAATTACTGCCTTGTTGATTTCATTTGTGGTTGGTTTTACTCAAGAACAAACTTCCCCTTGCAGTCTATTTCATCATTTTATATATCAATATTTATAAATCTAACTACATTATTTCATAACCCGTGCAAAAGCCCTCCCCCAATTACTAGATTCTCAAAAAACTTCGTAGACCTCCTTATTCCTTCCCTCGGCACTCACAGTTTCATGACCTGCTTAGGTTTTCTGAGATGCGATAAGTTCCACAAGGTAACTGCGAAGGCGTCGTTATGAATTTAGGGTACGTCCAAATTAGACGCCATGCTAAAGATTAGGCCGTTCAGACCGACTTGCGTTTGAGCTGAAAATTGACCAAGACGAACAAGCGGACAGTAGTTACATTTAAGGTCAGCTTTGAGAAAGAGTTTGTAAACATTTTTATCGTGATTGCAAATTTTTCTCAAAATGAGGTGCATTGCAAATTTTTCTTAAACATATTGCACAGGTACTGAGGAGCGAGTTCGTTCGAGCTCTTAAAGACCATTGTTTTTGATTCTATGTCGAATAGTTCATGAAGTGTCGAAACTGCTATTTGTTACAATCCTAGCAGCCCTGTTTTGTAGCTTTTGCAAACGATTAATTTCAGTTGCACCGGCAGAGCCCCACACAGAGCAGCAGTATCAAAAATGGGGCTCTACAATGCTGGTATCGAGGCTTCTCAAGGTTGTTAAAGGTAAACAACTCTTAGCGTGTTTTAAGAGCTTAAACAATGGGCTGGAAGACCATTGAAGAATTCAACGGCAATGAGTCTAAAACGATGGTCTTCAAGTCGCTCAATGATATGGCTCCACAATACCTGTGTAACCTTTTTCACCAAAAACTCAGAATGCTTCTCCCGTAGCCTCCATAATACTGAGACTGATTTAAGGTTGCCAAAGAAAAAATCAGCAAATGGGCAAAGATGCTTTTCTTTCCGGGGAGCAACAATATGGAATAGCCTTACCGCTGTGTCTAAGATGGCATCCTCCCAAAATAGTTTTAAGAAGTCTATTAAGGGTTGAACTTAGCAATGCATAATTGTAAATAGGTTTTAACATTATGGTTTTTTATATTCTACTGTATCATTATTTCTAATTGTATATTGTAATTAAGTATTTATCGGAGGACCCCTTGAAAAACAGCCTCGGCAGGAGGGCAACCCTCCTTAAAATAATTAAAGATTCAAACGCAAGTCCGATTCAATTGAATTATTATAAATACATACAAAAGCCTGTAACTATCTATCGCTAAGTTAGGCAGTATCTGCTATGGATTTATCGGGGAAAAAATAGTAGAAAGGGCCAAAAAGAGCAACCCTGCTTAAATCGAAAATTAAAAACAAATTATAAGATTTGAATAGATGCAATTCCTACCACCTGAAAGCACAATCTATCGTATTTCTATTGATAGGCAGTTTGGATACATTAATTGAATTATTATCATCGAAATCACATTTCAGTAAATATTGACTATTTTAGATGCATGATGCTGTGAGAGCAAAACAAGATTTACCTTAAGAAGTTGCGAAAAGAATTTTTTAAGCATGTCAGGCCTAGACGTACTTGAGGTGATGTCCTCAGCAAACAATGTGCAAATTTAGTCCCATAAGATGAATTTGTTGAAAATGATAAAATGACCACTCACAAGTTTGGATTTCGCTGATGTAAATGTCTTAGTACTACCAGTTTTGGGACAAACATCTTTGGAATCTTTTTAGAGATCCTTTCGGAGTTAGCGCACACGGTAGAATTTTAGTTAGAAAGACAAATAGTTTTGGGACACTTGCAGGTTGAAGTAAACCTGCTTTCGAACAACAATTTTTGGTAAAACTAGCGGTTCTTGGGACAAACATCATCAATAATGATCGAATTCAAAATTGTTTGCCAAATTAAAGAAAACTAACAGCGGAAATTTTTTAATAGAAAAAGATCCGTTTTTTGGGACAGAAGTGATGCAAACATTTTTAGCGCACTACCAGTTTTCGGACAAAGGTAGGACCATCGTTCGCAGTGTAACATGCCCGCCCTTGGCCAAACTTAATAAAAGGTTGACTAAATGATAAATTATTATATTAAAGTATACAAACTACATATCACTGGAAAAAAGATTGAATGTGCTTTCGGGTGGTTTGGGTTAATCTTACTCAAATATGATAATTTTTTGCAAAATTGACCATTCCGGAATCGAATGTGATGGCGCTGTTTGCGTTGCACCTCGGGATCGCATGGGAATTTCGAAACCGAATTCGATGCCAACTTCGAAGTTGTCAAAGGTAGTGATTTCGTGCGTAAAATAGCCCCTATACGATCCCCTGATGCATAGCGTGGAGCGCCTTCACATTCGACTGCGGAATGCACACTGCACTACTCTATACAGTTTCATTAAAGTCTGCATATTCGTGCAAACCTACCTGTTTATCCTTCTCTAAGTTTAAATGCTCAATCTTGGTTTCGGCAGCCTTGAGTTTCGATTTATTATCTGAAACACGATTTTTATAAATATCAATACGGTGAAAGTAGTTGAAGGTTCTATTTGTAATAAGTGCTGCCCTCATTCCATCCTTGATGGCATGGGCTAACAAAGTGTCCTTGCGATTTCTTTTCATTACGTTCAAATATAGTCACAATTCATCAGTTAAAAATCAACCATTCTTCAATTGCTGATATGATTAGCCCCATGTTGCTGTGTAATAAAAGCACCTTCAGAACCAACGATGGTTTAAAGGTGTACTGCAAAATATTTTCCAATCTAGGTTAACTGCAAAATGATTACAGTAAGAACCTGCAAATGAGCAACTGGTATTTAGAAATCAGCATCTTGATTTCTAGGATTTTTTGCTTTTTCCATTTGTACTGGAATGTGGGCTAAGATGATTTTGCTCAAAAATATTTCCTGTAATCAGAATTGAACAGTCTGCATCTCTTGGCAGGGATCAAATGTAAATAACAAGAACTGCATTTGAAATCTTTCATTTCAACCAAAATATCAGTTTTTTCTTTGGAAATACAAAAATTAGCCAGAGTGGCAAATAAGAGTACTGAGACTAGTCGCACTCAACGCTCTTCACCGCACATTAGCAATCCCAATCTCCCCAACAACCGCTAAATTGCATTTAGTATGGAGCTGCTAAAAATGGCATGGGGTAAAAGAAGTGGGCAGGAGGACTGATAGTATTTTGGGGGTTCCAAATAAAAACTAAGGGAGTCAAGGGAACCATGGGAGAGGGAGGGGCAGGGCGACTGAACTATGCAGTTAAATAGTCCCTCAAAAAGTAGCTCCTTCAGCAGCCTTTTCGCGCAATGTAGAATTTGTTAGCCTAAATTTGTGCTTACATGCACATTCAATGATGGGTCATGCAGTATATTCTGGAAATTTACAATGCTATTGAGTCATAATCAAATCAGTTGTCTGAATTTGTTTTTTACATCTATATTTTTTACATCTATACTTATAAAAGCAACCCCACTTACCATGGTTCTCCGCTTTCAGATGCTCAAGACTTGACTGTATTGAAGAGAAATCACTATCTTTTGCTTCTAGTTTCGCATTCATGTCTATGATAAAAAAATGTATGAACTGCAAAGAAGCAAAATGTGCATCAACTTCAAGATCAGTGTCATTTAAAAGTATCTTCGAGGGTGTTGCAAGTTCAAGCATCTTCGACAGCATGCAGTAAAGGAATGAAGCAAGATACTTACAGCTGTTACGCTGAAGTATGGGGTGGGTGATTAGAAAGGTTGTTCTTATCTAATTCAAAGGCTAAAAAGTGATGGTTGTCACTAGGTCTTACCGAATATTGTTTTGTTTAATGCCCCCTTGGCTTCGATAGTTTCATTCAGTTCTTCTCTCTGAAATGAAATGGCAAATACTTTGGAATGCTGTTGCAAACAGGAAATACAATTAATGAAATGCTTTGTTACCATGTAAATTAGAAAACACAAATATAAACGAGAAATCAAAAATTGTTTCAATAGTCATTATCAAGCCTCCTATCCATACAACATGAAAGTACATTAACTTGTATGGAGTGGCAGGTAGAGACAGCCTTGCACGGAGTAAAGCAAGATTTGCGATCTATTTTGTGTCCAAATACGGGGCTCTCTCTTTCTCTCTCTCCGATATTCTCTCTCTCTCGCTCTCTCTCCGATATTCTATATGTTGATTCCTCTACTTGTTTACTAGATTCCCCTTCACATCTAGTTTGCGCAATCGTTAAGCGGTAGAACTGTCCTTCTCTATTTCTTAATCAGCTTGCTCGATCGCACTCCAAAAGTAGCATTTAAAAATTAAACGGAATGTAAAATACTTTTCTACGAGGGTATAAAATCAAACTCTCGATAAAATAAAGCTTTCGAAACGTGTGTTTCAGAATCCTGAGAGGCATCGTACAGAGAACTGGTGAAAAGGGATCCCCTGCAATAGCGCTTGTGCACTCTCGATCCCAAAAAAGAACCCTTTTCACCAACATCTCCTTAGATTTTACAATAGGACATTGCGATTCTCCAAGACAAAGGAATTAAAAAAGATCTCTTGGTCTTACGACGTGAGTGAAACTTATTAGTTAGTTGGATCATATACTCAAGAATCGTGTGAGATAGAGCAGAAACAACAAAGTTTATAAAAGGTGTTAAAACATAGACGAACGCGTTTGAATTAAAAATTTCAGACAAATACTAAAATCTTTGAGTTGATATTAAGGAAATTATCCAGTGTTTAATCGTACACCAGAATTGCTTCTGGGATACTTTTGTCAACAAAAACTGAGCTTTCTGTTCAAATCATTAAGCCTTGCTTAAACTTTAAAATCGAATTATAAATTGATATCACCCAAATAAACTCGATTTTACATCTAGTTAATTTTATGAAGGCAAACAAAAATCAATGTATCAAATCTCTAGGAGTCGAGCTATGGTGTGATCAGTTATCATATTGCGCATCCTTGCTTCTTCATCCTCGTACGTGCAACCTCTAACAGCTACATCAAACGAGGAATGCACTAGGACAACGATAAACATTCCAGAACTTACGTATTTCTTTATCTCGAATTCCATTTTGCTTCTTTCAGCTTGTACTGTCTTCAGTTCGTCCTTGATCGATGCGATTTCTTGATCTCGTTTCGTTAAATCTTCACTGAGGTTAGAATTCTGATCATCTGATTCTGACTGAGCTTGATTAAGGGCCTCTTCCAAGTCTTTCAATTTACTTTGCAGAACATTGAAACTTTGCGTCGATTGAATCTCTTTTTCATTTGTTTCAGCAAGTAGAAATTCAAGGTCACTGTTCTTGTTCTTTAGATCGTCTTCAACTTGCTAAATTGGACAGAAAATCTACATAAATATTGGATTATGTTCTTCAAAATTCAATCAACAATCATTGAATTCGTTGCAATGGATTTTCGCAAATACAATCATAGTGTTTGATCAAGAATAGCTTATCTTACTGTTCGTGGTAATGCTAATTATGCATCGTTCACGACAGCGACAGTGGAATGTTGCAGATTTTCTTTCAAACTGCACAGAGGAATAAAATATGAAGTCTTTCCAAAAAAGGCGACAAATATTTGAGAATAGATGATTAAACGCGTAATGCAAGCATGCGTAATCTTGCGAATGTCAGGTATAAATTAATATTCCCGACCTATAGGTTGGTTGTTTCAGTTGATGCAAAATACCAGCAGTACGATGGATTCATAGTCAAACAAAGTTTATTAAATACTTTTAATACCAGTACGTAAACAATGCACACTCTTGTCTTTCAGGTGACTTGTTTATGAAACGTTTATTTTTTATTCCAAACTCAACCTTGCTAAACTCTCAACAAAATTCGGTTTCCTTAAAGGTGACCTGAAGTGAAATGTTTTGTTACTGCAAATGTTAAGTTTTTTTCATATATCCTCTACATTGTCGAGTTATCCACTGCTATCAAGTATCAGCTGATGACGTCATTTGTTTGTGAATTACCAAGATAATATATAGAAATGTAGTTTTATTTCATTTTACAACTAAGCTAAATACATGGAATATAAATTGTTTAACAAAATTGAATGACGTTCAGAAGGCATGAGCACTGGAAAAAATTATGTTTGAATCGTTGTGGACATATATAGTCAACGTTGCATATTGTTTTACTTTGCGCCAACAAAATGACATCATCAGTCAAACCTACAAAAATAACTCGAAAATGAATATCAAAAAATGCTAAACGGGATTTTCTGTCATTCGATGATGCCTTTCCTTTCCTTTCCACCAATAAAAATTTACTTCAGGTCACCTTTATGACTAGTTTAATGCTCGTTGGCCCTTCCATCTATGTTTGTTACGATTTCCCTAATATAATTAATGTAATGAATACTGCTTCTTTCGCTATTTTCCAAACAAGAACACGGTCAATACGCGATGAGAATAGTTTGCTACCCTCTATTTGATAATGGCTGAACTTAAATGATCCTTACTTTTGGATTTGTCTAGGCTTTATGGCGATTCATGGATTTTTACTACAAATAGACTATTAAAGAAAGTTATCATACTTCTAAAGTGGAGCTGGTTCTGGGGGGGGGGGGGGGGTAATTTCAATAGGCGGAGACGGGGGTGGGCCTTTTTGAA
>REGM01000360.1:172323-198047 GCA_004194415.1 Aurelia aurita
GGGTGGGGGGGTGGGGGGTGGGTAACTTCAATAGGCAGATGACGCGGGTGTGCCATTTTGAAATGTGAAATCACACCCTAAAAATTTATAAATTTTCCAAAATGAATACCTTGGCTTCCTCAAGCTGTTCTTTCGTTTTAGCAATTTCTTCTTCCTTCTCGCTCAATTTTTGTTCCATCAAAATAACAGTTTCTTTGTCTGCCTCAGATGATAGCTCCTATAAAACATAACCATGCATGCACTTTTACATGAAATCGCCCCAAATATAATTTTGTTATGCTTGTAGGAATAGGACTTTTATCTAGCCAAAGGGATAACACATGCTAAAGCATGTACAAGTCATTACTGTAAGGTAGGAATATTAGGGAAATTTATTGTGATTTTATGCCGTTATTGAAGGGTTCTTGAAGGAGCTTTCTCGTTAAAATCCCCGATTTCAGAACGAAGAGGCCGATTTCAGTCAGGTTAATTTTAAGATCAATTTTAACATGTACAATATGTCCACTATTAAATAATATAGTTGCCAATAGTATTGCCTTGATATCCAGGGAGCAGTGGCCTTTCAAACGGACATTGTTCTCTTTTACTCGTCTGGTATATCAAGATCCTATCAAATTTCAAGCTGACATGGACAAACATGAACTGACAATTGTTCAAACCAAATGCTGACCTGCTTGCAGCAAGCAGTAGAATAATGATCACAAAATTTTTGAAATTCAATTTTCACAAGATCAAATAATTCATTCAGCAATAATTAATTAACATATATCCTTTTTTTCTCTTAGCACATGATTTTAGAACAATAAGTATACAATCTAGAATCTAACAAATTCTCGCGTGAAAAAGAATCACCCGTATCAAAAAATACCTACTTTTGTCACAAGTAGCTCCTCAAGTTGAAACTGAAGGTCCTCTAGCTTCCTATAAAATAGAATTGACTTCATTACAAATAAGTATTCACATCATTCAGAACCTATACAGCTATTTCCAACTGATAGTGATTGCTTCATTCCACCTAAAATTACCTCTATGGTTTGAGTTTCAAAAAGCACGAAGATTGCATGTAAAACTAAAGTCTGTCTCCAAAACAATGGGTCCCTAAAACAGCCAGGTCCAGTGCTAATCAAATGATTCTTAAATTGGTTAAATTTTCTAACAATTAGATAATCCTAAAATGCAAGAGAGGCTAATGCATTGATTACTTATTTTCGTTGTCAATAAGTAATATTACTTATTAAATCACCTGATGTTATTCCCATGAGCGTTCTTCAATCCTTTAACTATAATCAACTATATCATAATCATCTAATTACGACTAGTTAGTTAAGCAGGAGTTGGTGAAAATAAATAATTTTTTGTATGCTAAATGATGGTTAATCAGACCGTGAACTGAGAATTGTCCATAAGTTGAATGAACAGACTGTAAAGGACTTTAAAAAGCTACCAAAGATAAGTCTACTGCTGAGGCATTACAGAGTGACTGCATGCTTCATTGCTCTTTGGTTTTCGAAAAGGTTACAGTGCCCAACATGCTCTCGTAAGACTTATAGAGAAATTCAAAATTAGTCTTGATGAAGGTGGTAAGGCAGGGGCAGTGTTGATGGACCTCTCCAAAGCATTTGATTGCATTAGACATGACCTCTTGATTGCAAAACTGCATGCATATGGCTTCTCTCACGAAGCATTAACATTCATTAACAATTACCTCACAAACAGAAAAAAGAGAGTCAAGGTAAATGGTTCCTTCAGTTCTTGGAAAGACCTAACACGCGGTGTTCCTCAGGGGTCAGTCTTAGGCCCTCTGTTGTTTAACATATATATCAATGATCTCTTACTGTTTATTCAAAACTCGGATATATGTAACTATGCAGATGATACTACAATCTATGCTTGCGATAAGAAGCTAGATAACATAACTCATAAGCTTGAAAATGACTGTCATGTAGCCTTAGACTGGTTTGCCGACAACTACATGAAATTAAATGCAGATAAATGTCATCTCTTGGTCATTGGGCAGAGATGTGATGATCCAGTTACTGTTAGGATTGGAAATGCTGACATCGTTAATAGCTCGGAAGAGAAATTACTCGGAATTCATATTGATAGCAAACTTTCCTTCGACCATCACGTTTCGAAACTCTGCAAAAAAGCTAGCAATAAACTGTATGCACTTGCCCGCATATCCCCATATATGGATCAGAGCAAACTAAGAACCCTCATGAGGGCATTTATTACGAGTCAGTTTCAATACTGTCCTTTAATCTGGATGTTTCACAGCAGGCAGCTTAACAAAAAAATCAACAAAATACAAGAAAGGGCTTTGAGAATTACATACAAGGATACTGAATCTACTTTTAGTGAGCTATTACAGAAGGACAGTGCAGTTACTATTCATGCAAAGAACTTGCAAATACTTATGACTGAGATGTACAAAACCAAAAATGACCAGAACCCTTCATTTATGCAGGAAATCTTCTGTGAAAATACAAGTCACTACAATTTGCGTAACAATAATGAATTTGTTCAACCAAGAGTGAGATCTGTTAACAACGGGACAGAAAGCGTCCGATTCAAAGGTCCGCAGCTGTGGCAAACATTACCACCAACAATTCGCAATTCAGAATCCCTTTGTCAGTTTAAAACAAAGATAAAACATTGGTACGGAGAAACTTGTCCATGCAAATTATGCCGCATTTTTATTCCGAACCTGGGCTTTTTATAATAAATATTTTTAGATATCTGCTTTTATACTGTATACTTTTGATGACTTGTAAATATTTTATTCACTATTTTACTTATGTAATATTTGTATTTTAAAGTTTTAATGTTGGAATTAATTAGCTAATTACTTTTAGCTATCCTTGCATTGTAATCCAACGGTAAAGAAATTGATAATAATAATAATAATAATAATGTTATGCGTGCAGGAGCTCGGGTCATTTAAAAGGACCGATTGGTAGTGAATCAAATCAAATTAGCATACCGCTTTTCCTCATCCAGCTGTGCCTCTGTGGAGGATTTTGCCTTTTCGGTGCTAGCGACAGTAGATTGTAGGCGCTTGATCTCCTCGTCATTATCTCTTTGCAACTATAGCAAATAAGTAAGAGGTTGCAAATCTCAAAAGAACAGACAACGACTGTCAATTATCGTCACTTTGCGACTCTTGCCAGAATAAAATCATACAAGAGAAACTTGTCCGAATGATTTAACATAAGCTACATATACAGTAAAATCCCATCTTTAAGAAACCCACTTATAGACCTCGGTCTATTTTCCCCCTTGATTACAGTTCTTGCAAAAATTCAGAGTGATTTTTAAGGTGGGACTTGACTGTATACGAGACCTCAGCTCCTTTTTGGAAATGTGAAGATTGCTATGAAACGCAAAACCGTCATGAAATATGCCGAAAACCCTTTCTTGTTTGGCACTCACAATAGTATCAAAAGTCAGAAATCTGAATGAAAGATAAAACAAATTTTTTATACCCAGCTGACTCGGAAAAATCTTGGAATTGCCCCTTTCTTGCATCTATAAACTTCATCTTGGGATAATCTCCAATCTTGATTTTGTTTTTCATCTAATAATCTCAGGTCTATAGTTTATTCTTTATCTTCGTCTGTCATTTTTTAAACATGACAACACCGACAGTCAACAAGACTGTTTTTCAGTGGCCTGTGCACAAAAACGCTTCCTAGTAAGATATTTGGATAATGAGTAAAATAAAATAAAAACGCTATTACAGCAAATATAATTCAGAATAAATGTATGACCACTTCTCCTAGGTCAAAACGGTTTGGCAGGGACAGCTGTTTCAACGTAGACTTACTAAACGCATCCTGATGTTTTCACTCTATTGAACTTCAATGAATTGCATTAGATCTCGCCAATCTCAAGACTTAACTGCTGAAATTCTTGTCCCGAGATTGCAACCCCTCGTTCTAGTACTAGATGCCTTACATCTCTGCCTAGTTATCACTCAAAACCAGCGAACCTAAATCACCTCACAAATTTAACATTTAAAGGGGCAGTTGGACGTGAGGCTGCGCGGGACATTTGAACTGAAAATGCTTAGGCTAAGCATCGACTCGTCAATGGAGATTTTGACTAAGATAATCGCATGTTTTAATCTCTCCCCATCGAAGCCGTTATTAGTAATCTTGCGAATTGAATTGAAAAATATTGTTTGTCTATGTTAATTTAATGTATTTGCTAAGCTATTTCATTGATCGGAAATGCCTGAAAATGGTAAATAGCGATCTTGTCCGAGGAATATTGAAGCTGTGAAGAGAAGATTTACAATTCGAAGCNTAGTAATCTTGCGAATTGAATTGAAAAATATTGTTTGTCTATGTTAATTTAATGTATTTGCTAAGCTATTTCATTGATCGGAAATGCCTGAAAATGGTAAATAGCGATCTTGTCCGAGGAATATTGAAGCTGTGAAGAGAAGATTTACAATTCGAAGCTGGCACAAAACCCACTGAAGAGCATGGTTTTTGAGTCAGATTTATGATGCTTGGTAAGACCTAAAGGTCAATGGAACCTTCTCGAACAATACTGAATAAGCTGCTCAATTAATTTCGTCGGAATTACAACCAAGAGAAAGGTAATGTAAATATGCTTTGGCATTTAGGCCTATACTTATGGGATAGGGCCACGCAGAATCTGTTACCCGCGTTTTGCGTCTGACTGCCCCTTTAAGTGAAGTTCTCATTCTTTGAAATCACAGACATTTCACAAGATCCACTCATTCTGTCACGATGAAACTGTTTCAACATGGTAATGACTTCTCCCCGTTTTCATTATGAACGGAAGAAATTTCAAAATGAAATCAGCCAAACGGCACCAAGAAGTTAGAAATTCTGATCTCTGATTCGTGGCACAAACATTGCGATTGGTCTCTCCGGACAAAAAAATACTATGTCATGTTGAGTTCGATTCTAAGCGAGAAAAATCCAATCAATCAAATTCTTCTTCTTTGCACCTCATCAGATTTTGACGTTGGCGATTATCCAATGTAGATCGGTAAATGACTTTTGATGATGAAGAAAGATAACAAAAATAAGGACAGGCGTAGTAGGTCTACTATCAATGTATTATTAAATGATTACCTTATCCTGTGAAATGCGAAGAGAAGTAAGCTTGTTTTCAGCCTGCAGTTAAAGAAATTAAAATTCCTCAAGAAAAGCAAAATCAATAGATAATTTTAGATAAAACTGTTGTTGACATTCTATTAAGTATATAACGGGTGGGCCAAAAATAAAAAAATAACCCCCAACATAAAACATTTCTCACCAACTTTCTGAACGCAAGGTTTTGATGAAATTTACGTTGCACTAAGTACAGCATGTAATACACCAATTGAGTGGAAATCAGTTCATTATCAGCTGCATTTAAAGAGAAATGAGGTTTGGAAAAAAGATCTCAAAAACCACCGTAACAAAATCGCTAATCAACAAAAGCACAACTTGACCAACCAAAGTGTCCCATACAAGATATTTTTTCTTGTTTCTACCTCTGCTCGCATCTTTTTGGAATACAATCATTACATTACAAGATACTGCTACAGAAGGTGAGGCACTAAAAAATAATGATCAAACATGTGGAAATTACGAAAATTTCCATTTTTACGATATTATCGTGCTACTTATGGACCAGGTTATGGTATCCTACTAAAAAGATACATTCATTTCTTTCAACATTACAGATATCAATTTAAAACTTCCTGACGTTGCCAGGACGAATTAGTAAAAACCTTATTTGCACAGAAATTATTTAATAATAAAAAAACTCGTTGGTGGATGATAGTGGTTTTCCTGACCATTTGACTTAATAAACCCATTTAAAAACTACAGCTGATAATGAAATGATTTTCACTCAATAGGTGTAGTGTATGTCCTACTTAGTGCCATATAAACTCCATCAAAATCTTGCGCTCAGAAAGTTTTTCAGAAATATTTATATCGTGGGGGTTACTTTTTTTTTTGCCCACCCGTTAAATTTTTGTTAAAATAATATACCTTCCTCGGCACAAAGATAGACCGCAGAAGGCACCGCACCTTTCTGACTTACTTATTCGAGAGCAGAAAATAGCTCTTCCCTGCGTGCTACTAGCGCAATACATTTCCATCTTCTTATAATTTCTAAAACTGCTGACATGGGTCGCAAAAAGGCAGAATTAGTTGGGAGTCTAAAAGGGGTGAGCCAGGTCTGGTTGCTTGAAATGAATGGCTTTCAATATCTAGATCGCTAAAATAAAGTCCCGCCTTTAAGAAACCCACTTTTTGACCTCAGCCTATTGTTCTCCTTTAGTTAGCCTATTGTTCTCCTATTGTTCTAGCAAAAATTCAGGGTCTGAATTTCTTGTAAAGTGGTTTCTTAAAGGTGGGATTTTACTGTACTTGCTTCCTAATAATAGAGTAGACAACAGTTTTTGTGGCTTCAGGAAATATGTGAACTATTGTTGGAATATTCGTTAACAGTTTTGCATACTTTTTGCAGCGAATTGTCAAGAGAGTTCTCAGCAAAGCTACAAGAGGGTAATGAGCGGGGAGTTTTCGCTCGAAATCTTTAAAAGGCTCATTACCGGATGACATAAAAAAACTAGATCGCGCCTAGCTTCCTGAAAGCAAATGGTATGAACACAAACAAGGAGCAGAGATCAGTCATTTTGAAAACAATTGATTTCCCCCAGACGACTTCAAATCCATCTCCATGTTAAGTTTTCAAAAAATGTTGACTAGAAGAGAATGGCGATTATTTCACTCTGAATGAGAAATGTGGGATTCGAAATTTTCTATTAATCTGGGCTTTCGAACCGCAATCATAGCTTAAAGTGACCGTGCAGCATCTCAATAGATAGCCAAGCCTTTCAACGAAACGGTGATACAAAGCATTTGTCAATAACTTTTGATTTCAGAGAGCTGGTAATGATCTAGCTCGTGAAGTTTTTTTTGGGTCACCCGATATATGAAAAGGCAAGGAATGCAAGTTGCTATGATTTTATCCACACACGGTTAGAGTACGACTCAGTACCATTTGCATTTAGCTTTGTAACCATGGGGATTTTTTGACTGCCTTCTTGTTCCCGTAGAAATAACTATTTGCCCTATGAGAGATGCTTTGGAGGACTGCGCACGCATGAGTGAAAATAGTTTTGCAAGCCTGGTTTTGCTTTCGATAAAGTTGACGAAACAAAGAGACACTTTAAGGCATTTGACATTGGCAAGAAAAAGGAAGTAAAATCCGTTACCTGCTGATACTGCTCTAGCATTGACTGGAATTCTTCTCTGCCAGTTCCACGTTCCTTAAGAAGCTGTTTTATTTCGTTCTCGCGATCTTGCAGTTGTATCTGTCAGAAACCGCAAAACATCAGAACAATACCGCACTTTAGTTAAACGCTAATTTTGTCATCATTCCGGTTTAGGTCTTTAGAGACATGACGAAATTAATGAAAACAACTGCAAGAAAATGCACCAGGCAAATCATCTGTCTTCGTGAGCCCTTCTCAGACTACCATTATCGCAAAACAAAGGTGATGGATTCAAGTTTAGTCAACTGTTGAATTTATCAAGTTATGCAATTTGGAATACCATAGATCTTCCCGGATCTTCCAACATTAAAGAATAACTTAACTATCGAAACCTTGCCTGCCACTTCAAATCTTTTTAATACGAAATATTCATGTTAAAGTTCACATTTACAATAAACCATAACCAAGAGCTTTTGCGAAATTTTCTTGAGAAACAATGTAGGCACTTGAGACATATCATACTACAAGGTTGTGACATAACAGGTAGCAAGTACTTGCTGACTAAAATAATAATTAAAATGTACAAAAGACTATTTTGTTTCTTGGCATTTGCTAAAGCACTGGTTTATGGTTGATTAGGAGATGAGCAAGTAAAGCCCTGGTCAAATTGATAAAACATTTCACCCAACATTTCAAAAACCAATGTTTGATGAAATATTGGGCCTGTTTGGCCACCTTGTTTGGTCACATAACATTTGTTTGGCGATGTTGGATGAAGTTCGATGGAGGTCAAAAACAAATTTCGTTTCTAATTGTTTGGTGAAATGTTGGATCTGTTTGACCACTCCAACAAACTTTTTGCCGAACATTTGAGCTTGTTTTAATCACCATGCCTTTGTGCATGCTCCGCAGGGTCTCGGCAACTGCACAGACACCTTCTAATCACAGGTTTGGAACAAAATGTTTGATGAAATGTTTGGTGAAATGTTAGTTCTGTTTGACCACCGACTTACAACACAGAAAAAATCAAAAAAAGAATTTTTATAAATGTTTGATGAAATGTTTGATCAGTTTGACCAGGGCTTAAGATATCGAATTTTATAGGGACTAGGCATAGTCATACCAAGCAGGCTTCAAAATAGTCGCAATTCAATTCAATTCAAGCATGCGTATTTTAACTCATGAAGAAAGGAAGAGGCTCTTCCTAAAATGACACGTACATTCCAGACCATTGATCTGCAAACGATAACAGGAGAAAAAGCGAATATGAGGCGCAAGGATAGATCAATAGGTTCTTCCTTTGTTGCTTTATGCGTCATGTCCTTGCCTTTTGGTTGCATTTCACTAGAGCCATACTTGGCCACGATCACAGTACTAACAAATCACTAAACCTATGAAATGTTTAAGGCCTCAGCTTCATCTTAAAGTCTGCTTTAAGCCTCACTGTACTCATGTTTATACAATGTCTTCCTTTGCGTTTTCGTCTCACTTTCGCAGCTTTTGCAAAAAGCGACAAACGTCTCCTAGATTCTTGCTACTTGAGGACTGATCACATCAACAAAGAAGTCGGTCAATTAGACTAATGCAATAGAGAAAAACAAGGCACAAAAAAGGTCTACCTGCATTGATGCTATTTGAGATGTATATGATGCATCTCTAGTGGAAGCAGTTTGGTTGATCTCGGCCTCAGCTTCCATAGCTTTAACCTACAAGGTGATGAAGCCAAAATTAAAACAGGCTCCGACCTTTTTTGCAATCTTGTCACAGGTGTAACAGTTCGTTGTAATTTCGCAATACATATTTTTAAAATTCCCAAAGAGGTCAAATAAAATCCCCTCTATGTAAAATCATAGAGAAGAATCCTGATCTGCTACAAGATTCTAAATGATGGTTATTGCATGCCCTACGAAAAATAAACTGTTGCGTTGATAAAACAAACATTACATATTACATTTTATAAACATTAGAAAAACTCTCAGGATGTTTCCTACACTATGATTAAGTCATCAAGAAGAATCATTTGCTCGATACCAAGTTCAAGTTTCTTCAGCTATATCATCAAATAATATCCGCAAGAGAAAGACCAGAAACTAATGATGTGCAAATTTGAAAGAGCAATTTAGAAAACAAAAAGAATAGATTCACTATGGCATCCGTTGAGTACTGGTCTTTCAATCATTTCATTACACCGTCAATGGTGTACTGGAGTGATCGCTTGACTAGCGCCGCGTTGATCCGAGTTCGAGTCCCGTCTGGTGCAGTAATTTTGAATTTTTCACGCGAATAAAAAATATTTAATTTAGTCAAGTGTCAGACCAAAAAGAACTTGCTAGCATTATCAGTGGAAGAGAGCAAGGAGTAAAACTTGCATTTTCCTAGGCAAAAGCTCATTTACCTGCCTTGGTGTGCATGCTTATAACGCTTAAAGTGGGCTGAAGCTCATTCAGTCTTTATTGTTTTCGGCAAATTCACCACCAACTCTAGACTGCAAACATTGAGCAAATGTTCTGTATTCAGGAAACTTTTCAATTTCAGGACCACCTGATGAGTTTAGGCTTTTAACCCTATTTCACATGGAGTATTTTTGTTTGATGTTTTGGCATGGGGGGCCGTTTTCCGCTCTTTTNGCTCCTTGTCTTAATACTATACATAGATACTGCAGTACAGTATTAACGCAAGTCAAAACAGACGGGTTACGCATTGATGGCTAGCCTTCTTCGAGGCGCTGTATTTGACTGCCAAAGAGCAAGGACAAACAAAGACGAAATGACTGTCATATGAAACAAAGGCAAGAAAACTTCACATGTAAGTACTTTCAACAAGAGATTCTAAGGTAAGATAAGATCTTGACAATTCATGCTTTAGAATGTATTCATGCGTAGGCCCCCTCACCACTATACGTTGGGCCTCCTGTGCAGAAACTAATGATGTGCAAATTTGAAAGAGCAATTTAGAAAACAAAAAGAATAGATTCACTATGGCATCCGTTGAGTACTGGTCTTTCAATCATTTCATTACACCGTCAATGGTGTACTGGAGTGATCGCTTGACTAGCGCCGCGTTGATCCGAGTTCGAGTCCCGTCTGGTGCAGTAATTTTGAATTTTTCACGCGAATAAAAAATATTTCATTTAGTCAAGTGTCAGACCAAAAAGAACTTGCTAGCATTATCAGTGGAAGAGAGCAAGGAGTAAAACTTGCATTTTCCTAGGCAAAAGCTCATTTACCTGCCTTGGTGTGCATGCTTATAACGCTTAAAGTGGGCTGAAGCTCATTCAGTCTTTATTGTTTTCGGCAAATTCACCACCAACTCTAGACTGCAAACATTGAGCAAATGTTCTGTATTCAGGAAACTTTTCAATTTCAGGACCACCTGATGAGTTTAGGCTTTTAACCCTATTTCACATGGAGTATTTTTGTTTGATGTTTTGGCATGGGGGGCCGTTTTCCGCTCTTTTTCTCAGAAATTACAAAGGATATAACGATGAGACTTACTTCAATTGTTCTTTGGACAATAAACTTTTCAAATAAAACAATGTTAATTGATTAGTCACGTGATTCGCTGCTAGGTGACAAAAAAAGGAAAAATAGCAAATTTGTGGCTTCTTCCCAAGAAAAACTCTATTTAACTGATCACTCGACCGATATTAATGAAAATGGTCTTAAGTAATAGGAAACACAGTGTAGAATCAAAATATGTACTTTGAAGCAATTTTTAGTATCTAGAGCAATTAGCATTTAATTATCTCTTTGTTTTCCGGACAGATTCTCATTGCATTTTTTTTATAGTATTATTCCTATTTCCAACCCAAATCGACTCATTTTAAAATTATTTTTGCCGACCACCTTCCAAATATGGTGCTATTGTGGTCACGTGATCAAGTCTAGAACAATGAAGTATTCAAATTATAATTGGCAACTAAGTTTGATTAAAAGTCGCTAAGGTTTGGTTGTCATTTGTCATTTCGTTTAGGCGCAATGTACCAAAGTTTAACTGGGGGGTGAAAAACGCCCCCCTCCCTGTGAAATACGGTTAAAAAAATCACACATAAGAAAAGCGACCTCAGGAAAAATAAAGCTCATCGTTCACTGACAAAATTCGAGCAGCAGATGTATTTTGGCAGGATATTAGTATTTTTAAATTGAAAAAACAAATAAGAATGTGCACTCTGGGCAATAAGAAATATCCCAATGTCACCATTGCAAATTTGAACAATGATCACACTGCAAAATCATTCGTACATCGTTTAAATGACTCAATGTCAAACGTTAAAAGTCTTCAAGTAAGCAAAGATATGTCCGAAGTCATTGCTTTGTGAAAGATTCTGACATCATAGGACGATCAAATATTATAAAATGAACTCACAGGCACTACAGTATCCTCCACGGAAACTGGTGCTACAGTGTTATCTTCAGTTGTTGGTGTGTCCACTGCAACTGGTGGAAGGCCATCTGCAATTTTCTTGACTTTATGCACAGGAGCAAACAAACCATGTTTAGGTTCACACTGGAAATATCTGAAACAAAAACGAATAACTTCAATGTTTCTACTTCTGGCTGCTGTAATTAAGATTTCTCGGGGCATTTAAAAAGGACCGCTATGGCCGGATATGCTGAAATAATAAAACTCAAGACAGCCGGAGCGATGGGGAAAGCTTAGTGACATAAACAGACATTTCCCTCACCCTAATGAAACAAACAAAGACAAGCTAGAGTCCTCAATGAAACAAACAAAGACAAGCTAAGAGTCCAATTCTATGATAAGTAAATGCCCAAAGAATAATGAATACATAAACACCTACCAACATCGCAGAGTAGATAAGCAACTTGATAATTTTATCAAAACAAGAAAGAAAAGATTCAGTGATAATACATACGGCATTCTTAGTAACGAGAAAAAATCATTTTATCTTGTTACGTCACAGTGGCTATTGCTTCTTACAATCAACCAATCGAAACACTTCCCAAATCAATCTAATAACACTGAATCAAGAAGCGAATTTTACCTCGTTCCAGCTACTGCTCCATCATTTTTGCCAACCGGCTCTTGAAGTTCAACGCCACACCAAATGCCTTTGGCAAATCCCGTCTCTCCAAGATACCTTAGTATACCTGTTCTTGCATCTCCAATAGACACTTTGTCTCCAATATTCAAATCCTTAGGAATTTCTGTGCTGTCTGGGGACCTAACAGGTGTGCTTGATCTTTCGGCTGATTTGAGTTGGCTGAAACGATCTGCAGCAGGAGTTGATGCTGGGGTCCCTCGAGGTTTGTAATTCGGATCTGTGACATCAGCTATCTTTTTCAATTTGTCCAGTTTTACAAATACACCATAATTAGGCTGACATTGAAAGTATCTCACGCCGGAAACCGTCCCGTCATTTTTTCCAACAGCTTCATCAAGTACAACACCTGTCCATATCCCTAAAATGGATAACGGTAAATTGAATCATTGCATACTTGCTTTTAAATATATCGCCGCTGGAGAAAGTAAATTTTATCTGAGGTTGGTGGCCTGACCCTGCTTTGCTCTCCCGTCTCTTCCGCAAGTTGTACAAAATAACATATTCTTAACCAAAATTTCCTTGCAACAGACATGTAACAATATGTAACGCAACCCTTAAAGGCGATAGGCAGAGGTAAATACGTTCTCATCTATAAATAGGACACAGAAACACCCATGCACGCTGTTGTTTCTTTAGCTCGTGGGCGCGCCAATTTCAATAACCTCAATACACTCTTGCCCAATCTCCTTGTTCATGAAACTATTAATTGCAGCACATCACTGAATAAGATCAGAAAAAGTATAACAAGGGTTGCAAATCTGTGAATTTCAGAATATTAAAGGACTGTCAGGAGGCTATAAGACACGCCAACAGCTGACGGAATGGAAAGGGAATGAAAAAGGAAAATAGCAACAAAAATGGATTTTGCGTTAAATATAAGGGATCTACTCGTAAGGATAAAAATGTCATGTGCATGTTTGCTTACAAATTAAAGTTTATCATGTATAAGCATGCTGAAAGGGGCGGCGGGGTCACGTAACCGCAAACAAACTTCTCTCGAAATGTTGCTTTTGCCGTTTTTTGCTAGGTCATGTCACACAGATTTGCAACTATTTTTTCAAAGTGAAAGTTTTATTTTGAAGATAAATTCATACATTTTACAGAGGAACAAACAAAACATTCATATGTTGTAAGATTACAGAGATATCGGGTGGATTCCTAAGAGTAACTTTATTGTGGTTTCACACCATCCACCAAAATGCATGGACACGTGCCTAAAACAATGCAGATTATAGAGATAACAGGTTTGTTTACGGTTACGTGACCCAGCCCCCTTTAAAGAACGCCAATCAACCAGCATCCTTTGCGCGCTTCGCTTGTTGCCTTTCGACTGCGGCGGCCATTTTAATATGACAACATTCTCTGCAAAGCGTGACCGCAAAGGATGCTGGTTGACCGGCGTTCTTTAAAGTACTTTCTTTGCTAAGAGTAGAAGGACCGTCCAGATTGTCTTGCTCTTTTGTTATCAATTGTTTCTATGATCAAGAGGATGATCCATACATCTTTTACTGAGGTACATCCCCCATTAGCAATACAGTAAATCCCCGCATATAAGAACCTACAAAAATAAGAACCTACAAGCTGTTTTATCCTAAATTATGCACCTCATAATTAAGAACCTGTTTCAGTTTGATGAAAAAATATATTCTTATTACAAGGGTAATAAAGTTGGTTTTTTATCATACTTGTTAAGTTTATTTTTATCCCAGTTGGCTGTTAAAATCTGAACCTCCTCCCCTGCTATTTGTAAGCTTACCATTAGTTATTAGGTCCTTAATAACATTGCAAGAAAAATAATATGGTTGAATATCTCTTGATAATAACTCCTGAAAGGTTCACACAAGGGACCCTTATGAGAACCTTCATACCCTGAAATTGATCTCTAAGTACCTTTGAAATAAGAAGCTAATTCAGCCTGGCTCTCAAAAAAGTAGGTTCTTGTATGCGGGGATTTACTGTATGATGCTAATGCCAAGTCTGCGTTCATTCAAGCTTCCTATAAACAGAAAGCCTGTACTGCTTATTTGTTCATGATATTACGTTTTCCATTCACATTTACCAGGACCATTAACGAAATGAGGTCACTCCAACCTTCTAATGCTACTCCTGCCCTTTTAACTAGCAGTGTTCGTTTTTATATGAAGTGTAATTAGAATTATTTCAACCTATATAACATGTGTAACTATTAATTCATTTTTACCATTGCGAATGCTGGATATTTTTACCTTCAATTTTGGCAAATTACTTACTTTATGAAAGAGTCTGTTTTGCTGTAACTATGGTACTTGCATTAATTTTGTTAACCAGATTTTTATGAGTGAAGCCTTCCTCGTTGCAGGAAGCCCAAATTGATTAATCACGATCAGGGCATTGCTGACTATCAGCTCTAGGGAAGAACTGAAGCAATAAGTCGACTCCTTCGGAATGTTTCAACTCTCCTCTCCAAAAAATTCATGCTTGCAGCTTGCAGACTGCAATTACTGAAATATCATTGTTTATCGATTGTGTCGATACTGCAACATTGCCAATTGATACAGACGGTGGGACGTCACAGCATCATCATCATCATCATCATTTATTTATTTATAAAGTAGGCTGAACAAAGCAATAGCTAAAATTACAGCTAATTAAGGCCTACTTATTTACATAATTTACAAATAAGTAGGCCTTAATTAGCTGTAATTTTAGCTATTGCTTTGTTCAGCCTACTTTATAAATAAATAAATGATGATGATGATGATGATGCTGTGACGTCCCACCGTCAGCAACTTTGAAAACACAACGCCATCTTGTTTTGGCCTAAATCTTCAGAAACTTTATATAGGTTTCTATAGGAAATTTGCAAAAAGTTGTATAAAATTGCTCTTCTATTCTCCCTCGCGATAGTGAGTAGAGAAAGGATAGGTAGCAATTGTTAGTCAAACCTAAACCAATAAAATTATTGCACGAGCATGCTGTTTTTAAAAACAAAAATTTAGGCCAAGAAAGTTGTAAGAAACATGCCTTTGGGTCGATAATTTCGTAACCAGCGCCACAAACTCCGTCGGCTGTCAGTTGATTGTCGCTTCTTCAAAGTCTCCCTTCCCTTTCGACGTTATTTGCCTATCTATTCGCTAAAGTTTTTGAATGATTTGAGCAGCTTCCAACCCTTTGTATTTTTTAATTGCGATAAATAAACGAGACACACTCAAAATCCCAGCGCGATGCTATGTTTTGTAATGGCTTCATTTACTCCAAGTCTGATTTTCGAGCGCGAATTGGTCAAGTCACGTGACATTTCGCCTGTATGAATATGAAATCCGAGCCACTATACAACTACGGAAGATTCCCTAGAGAGCATATTGGTGCTTATATTCGATACCCAAACTCAAGTACAGAAGCACCTAGTGTGATAGACTACATCATCTCTGATCAAAAACTTTTTCAGGACATTAAAAACTTTAAAGTACTACCTCCAAATGAACTATCAGATCATTGTTGTTCAAAGCCAAGCATAAATAGTTGCTATCCCTTAGTTGCAGATGAAGCTCAATCAGAACCCATCGACCCATTTAATAATAGAAATTTTAAGCCAACAAAGGAGGCACATACACATATTAAAATAAGTCAGGAGACTTTGAAGAAGACATACAAAAATCTTGCAACGCAATAATGAAAAAAATAACCAAGATACAATCAATAAAATAGCTGATGACTTAAATGAGATGATCCTTAAAGCCGCAGAGAGCACTATCATTGTAAAATCAAAGTAGCATAGGAAAATTAGAAACAAACAAAAGAAGGTAGTTAACCACAGAAAAATTTGGTTCAACCTTGAATGTAGGTAGGAGACTTGATCAAAACTCGAACGATGTAGAAAGAGTCTCAAAGCCTACATCTTAGATCAAAATGCACGAGAAAATTCAATTCATACTAAACGAGAATATAAGAGATATATAAAAAAGGCAGAAAAAGAGTACAAAGTAGATATGACAAATAAGCTATTAAATGTTGAAGAAAGAGATCCTAAACTATTTTGGAAACTGATAAAGGAAATGCGGCAATGGGGCAAGACAAATACCGATGACACCGTCTCAATAAAGAATGAAGCCTGGCATACCCATTTCCAAAATCTATTTGCTCCAACAAGTAATGGTGATAAAGAGCTCCTTGCTAGACTTAAAGCCTCGAGAACATCACTAGTTTCACTGAATTAGACTATAGGATGAACGAATTAGAAATATCAAAATGTATAAAGAAACTAAAAAAGAATAAATCAGCAGGACCAGACAAGATAGTAAACGAACTTCTAATTGCTGGTGAAGGTACCCTCCTTACCCCTATCTGTAAAATATTTAACATGATTTTTCGCTACTCTAAATATCCCACAGGATGGAATTTGAGTTTTTTAAAACCTATCCACAAAAAGGGAGCAATTTCAGTGCCTGACAATTATAGAGGCATAGCAATTGGATCTGCCATTGGAAAACTTTTCAATTTGGTCATACTTAACAGGATCAACAAACATATAGAAACAAAATGTCCTATATCCAATAACCAAATAGCCTTTATGCCTGGAAAGCGAACANGAAAAAGAGTACAAAGTAGATATGACAAATAAGCTATTAAATGTTGAAGAAAGAGATCCTAAACTATTTTGGAAACTGATAAAGGAAATGCGGCAATGGGGCAAGACAAATACCGATGACACCGTCTCAATAAAGAATGAAGCCTGGCATACCCATTTCCAAAATCTATTTGCTCCAACAAGTAATGGTGATAAAGAGCTCCTTGCTAGACTTAAAGCCTCGAGAACATCACTAGTTTCACTGAATTAGACTATAGGATGAACGAATTAGAAATATCAAAATGTATAAAGAAACTAAAGAAGAATAAATCAGCAGGACCAGACAAGATAGTAAACGAACTTCTAATTGCTGGCGAAGATACTCTCCCAACCCCTATTTGTAACATATTCAACATGATATTCCACTGCTCTAGATATCCCATCAATAAAATAGCACCCCACTTTCTGTTATTTGTTTCTGTTATTTGGGTATGGACATTACAACTACTGGAAGCCATAAATGGACATCATCAGTCTAAAAATTATATAATATAAGTTCATGTTTCCTGTTGTACTCTTGCATGATAATCAACAGAAAATAAAATATAACACAAAATCTTCACTTTCTACAACATTTAAATGACATGGTACTCAAAAATAGTGTTGTCTCAATATGATATGAGTGTACGGTTAATGCCAATAATATGCAGACATCTCAATTCTTTGTCTGAATTAGCAGGCAAACAGCATTACAGAACAATATATAGCCTAAATGTAGTCTTCAAATTATCAAGATCAAAACATACCTTTAGCAAATCGTGTTTCTCCAATAAACTGAATGACACCATTTTTTGGGGTTCCATTGATGTTTACACGATCTCCGATCTTCAGGTCATCTGTTGATTTTCCATTGGAAGAACTCGTTGATGATGTTCTTGGTTTAACAGAACTTGATGTTGGAAGTTTGATCTGAGACTGTGAGCCTTCCCTTTTAACTATTCCTGGGACTTCCTTTTTAGATGACATTTGTGAGGGGGTCTTTGAGCCATCTCTCCTCAGCTGAGGCACTGATGTTTCTCTCTTGATTTTTGGAATAGATGATTCTCTTCTTATTTGTGGGATTGAAGACTCTCTTTTGATCTTTGGAATTGAAGATTCTCTTTGCATCACTGGTAGCTGTGACTTTGCAAACGAATTCTCCCTGGAAACAGCACCAGGAGTTGGAATACCTGATGATCTTCCACTTGTGACGTCATCTTTGGAGCCTGAGGCTTGCCCTCTCGGAACAACCTTCGTTGGTTTTGTTTTTCCTGGAGTAACTCCACTCATTTTGTTCAATGAGCCCTTTGACGAGAATGCCCTGAAAACAGAAACTGATTGATCTGATTACTGTCAAAGGGGGTGAGATAATCATTTAGCAAGGCGACTTTGTTTTACCAGCCTAGCAGCTGTAAAGTGTTTTATGTAAAATTGGTATACTCAGTGAGCCAGAAAAAAGTTCCCACTTTTGAAAATTCATAGCACCAAGAGTATTAGATGGATTCGAATGAATCAAATTCTACTTAAAAGCCAAAAGACCGAAGTATTCTTTCTACTTTTCTAGCGTTTTTACGAGGACAGAAAATATAGGTAAATTCGACTTTACGAAAATTTACTTGTTGTGAAATACTTGGAAAGAACCAAAACACTTGATGAAATTGTAAGGAATTTCCTCACACAGATCAATACACAAAGACCATTTCATGTCTCGAGAGAGTTATAGAAAATAGATTTTCAAACAAATACTCAAGTTTTTCAATCCCATGGCGATGAATGTGAAGATAATGTCTCTTATCCGTCAAAAAATGTACTTTCTTGTTCCTTCACAATTTGATCAGCGTTGTAGGCCCATTTTCAGGCATTTCGCAACCGATAAATTTCGTAAAGTCAAATTTACCTATATTTTCAGTGCTAAAAAAACACGAGAAAAATCACAAAAATACTTTAATCTCTTAGCTATCAAGCGGAATTCGAAACCCATCCAGTACTCTTAGTGCTATGAATTTTTAAAACTGAGAACTTTCTTCTGGCTCACCTAGTACACTGGATGAACTGGAATGAATTCAACTCTGATTGAAAGCAGAAAAACCAAATACTTTTTATGATTCTTCTTTTAATGTATGAGCAAAACTGAACCTCGCTTTTTGAAGACAAATGAACAACAAAACTGTTTGCCTTTATACAGGGTGTTTCAGAAAAAACGCAACCTAACTAAGATTGAAAATTTAGGAAAAATGACCAGATTTGTATAGATGTAATAGATACCATTTGAAAGCACAATCTATCTTCTTTCCAATGATATGTAGCTTGGATATATTAATTGAATTATTTATCATTTAATTGATATTTTGGCAAGGTATGCCCTATTTTAGATGAAGCAGGCTGTAAGAGCAAATTCAAGACCTTTTAACAGTAAAATGTTACAAAACACATTTGTAAAATTATTTCACGCCTAGAAGCACTTAAAGTGGTGCCCTTAGGTAAGAAAATATACAAATTTACTCCCATGAGATGCATTCATTAACAATTATAAAATAAGCTCTCACAAAGATGGGTTTATCATCAGTATGTAAATGTCCTATCACTTTCCTGCATCTAAATTAGACCATACTTATTAAAATGTCAGTTAAGTGATAAATAATTCCATTGATATCACTTACGAGTTCGCCAATTTAAACTGTGTATTAGTGCCATAGCAGCAGTGGCGGCCTGGCAGGGGGGCCATGCCCCCCCAGCGGACTTTTTGAAGGGGCGCGAGAAAGTTTAGGAAGGGCGCCAAAAACTTCATGAAGTTCGACACGTCATAGCTATCATCCAGCAGCAAGTGGCACATACAAATGACGCTTTTATAGAAAATAGGCAGCCTGATCATCAGTTTGAAAGAATAAATTTCTACTCAGGCTACATTTCATTCTGAGTCTACGTAAATATCATCTTAATATACCATTCCAATGGTGTGGCAATGGGAGTATTTGCCTCCTATTTTTGTCAAAGAACGTCCTCGAAATTTTTTGGAAGGTTAAGAATTTTCTGAGAGATGGTGGAACGTGATTGTGACAGAGAGTCGTTCTTAGCCAAAGTAAAGGTTGGTGTCCTCAAAATTTTGCTACTGACGTTAATTGATAGAACAACCATCACAAAATTGTAATAGTTTCCATTTTTGCATTGGCAAACATTGGATCGAGAGAGTCGTTTCAAGCCATAGTAAAATGTGTTTGCTCAAAGATTTTCCTGAATATTGTGATTCATTGAAATTTTTTACAAAATTGCTAAAGTCTATTTTCTGGCACTGTCAAAAATTGGATCGAGAGAGGCATCCTAAGCAAAAATAAGGCGTACACGTTTTTTCTTTTATAAGAAACTTGGATCAGCCCATAGTACTAAAAGTTGCTTAATTTCACATGCAAATGTTAGATTGTTAGTGCTAAAAATTTCGTACTTGTTTCTTATTTTTTGTATGCATGAATTCAGATGTAGTTTCTACCAATGTCACGTATTTGTTTCTTGACATACAATACAGCAAAACGTTTGCCAAGAAAAAGAGTTGTATTGGGCTCAAAACATAAAATTATCGCGAACATTACTCAAGAATAAAGTTTCAACAACACTTTTTTCCCATGGTTTTCTTGGATTTAAATTTTAAAAGTTTCTTAGTGCTTTTCAAACATAGTCGTAGAGTTTTTAAAATGTTTGGCCATCCTAGTTCTAGTTTCTTATAAACCAGTTTCTTATATATATAAAAAAAACGTGTATTTACTCAAAATTCTCCTGAAGATGGTGGTGATTCATAGAAAACTGTTACAGAATTGATGAAGGTTCCATTTTAGTACTGGCAAGCATGGGGTCAGGAGAGGCGTTCTAAGCCAAAGCAAATGGAGTGTCCTCAAATCATTTCCTGGCCCAGACCCCCTCATTTCAATACACCCGGTTAATTTACCCTGGCCATGCCGCTGTACGATTCGTTGATATTATTGAAAATATCATCCAAAAATGTTTTGGGTTAATTTCTTTACTAGGAGTGCGAACCATTTCTTGAATTTCTCTTTCTAATTTGGGCCATAGTTTTCAAGCCATGTGATGGTCCTGATATATCATAGGAAGATCAATGAATACCTTTCTTGGTATATAAAAGCTCTACAAAAAAACGAGGAAGGTTGAGACCTTGAAATCCAGGTTTGGAGGAAGGTCAAGGACTTTTTTGAAACTCTGGTCTGGTTAGACAAATTTTGATCACGTGGGGGTCAGTTTTTCTATGCTCGACATGGTTAAAAGTCATAAGAAAATTACATCTCGTTAGAAACTTGACAAATACTTTATTTATGAAGGGGCGCCATTTCGCTGCTGGCCCCCAAGACAAAAAAAGCCAAGCTGCCACTGCATAGCAGGCGTATCAAAGTCACTTTTGTTACAATTCTAGCTGCTCGATTCTGCAACTTTTCAGGGTGAAAGTGAAAATAGTAAATGCAGATTGCAATTGTCGAAAATATATGATCTGATCTGATCTTTGAATGGACTTAGATTAACTGCACCCACCCAGGCTGCTAAAATTGTTTTCATTTTCATCTCATTCACTTAGTTTTTTGACGGCCAGGTCTAAAACGCGGACATTGCGGACGTCGCGGATGTCGCGGAAATGTCCACGCCACTTTTCCATGTCCGCGTTTTAGGTTTTCGTATTGGGAAAAACCTAAAACGCGGACATCGCAGACATTATCTAATTCTCTGAAACAAAGTATGTCCACGCCATTTCCATGTCCGCGTTTTAGGTTTTCATATCAGGGAACAACCTAAAACGCGGACATCACGGACATTATCTAATTCTCCGAAATAAAGTGTTAAATATGCATGTTTCCACAATTTTTATTCACGGAGAGTGCATGAAAAATAGCAACGAGATTACCAACAAGGAGCAGCCCCTGCAAAGCTGTTTCTCGCTGTAAATGAAGACATTCGGTAAACACTTGGGGAGTCCCTAATTCAAGATTCAAGATCCGGAATTCAAGATTCACACTAATTCAAGATCCGGAATTCAAGATTCGCACTAATTCAAGATCCGGAATTCAAGATTCAAGATCAAGTGATCTTTGGCACAATGAGTGACGTTTCAAAGGGAAAAACTTAGATATGCTGCACTGGGTGGAGCCATAACTAGAATATTAATCTATTTTTTGCATCTGCCAGATGAATAACAATAGAAAGTTACATTGAAATATGGTGTCCAAATAAACTGGACACTAAGCAATACCGGATACCGGCTCAATATCTGATTTTCAGTCCTGCTGAGTGCAGGCTGATGCGCTTAATTTAAATTTTTTGTGTTTTCTCATTGGAATAACAGCTAAAAGATGTACGCTGTGTTCAAATTTCAGCTCCAAATATTCTTTTCATCAATAGATTTTATATATAAGTGTTTCAATTTGGAAAAACTTACATTTTTTGCATTTGGCTCCCTTTGCTCTACTGAGTGGAGGGTCACACACAATAGATTTTTCTTTCATTTTCAGTGAAATTACTAAGCTCTTAAAGATACATTGAAATATGATGTCCACTATTCCGGACATTTACAAATAGCGGACAGCGATAAGGTTTCTTGTATCATACATTACTTGATTACTTGATCTTGAATCTTGATTCCGGACGTGGAATTAGTGTGAATCTTGAATTCCGGATCTTGAATCTTGAATTAGGGACTTACCAAGTGTTTACCGAATGTCTTCATTTACAGCGAGAAACAGCTTTGCAGGGGCTGCTCCTTGTTGGTAATCTCGTTGCTATTTTTCATGCACTCTCCGTGAATAAAAATTGTGGAAACATGCTTATTTAACACTTTATTTTGAAGAATTAGATAATGTCCGTGATGTCCGCGTTTTAGGTTTTTCCCTATACGAAAACCTAAAAAGCGGACATGGAAATGGCGCGGACATACTTTATTTTGGAGAATTAGATAATGTCCGCGATGTCCGCGTTTTAGGCTTTTCCCTGTACGAAAACCTAAACGCGGACATGGAAATGGCGCGGACATGTCCGCGATGTCCGCGTTTTAGACCTGGCCGTTTTTTTACTGGAAGATCATACCAATAGGGGGCATGGTATTTCTATTCAGCGTTCCTTCGTTTAATTCATTCCAGGCATATTTTTCAAGCACACTGGTCTAAATTAGCACTTTTGTCACAAAAAAAGCTCCAAAGTGGCTCGATGATGTCTACTTTTTTATCCAGCAATAGCGAATGAATGGTGGAAAACCTTTTTTGTTGGCTAATAAATACCGTCTGTACCTTATGCACGAGTCAAATCGATACCTGGCCATCCCCCCCCCCCGGGGCCACCCCCGGGCATTTGATTTTTTTTCATTCTTGGTGGTCAAATTCCCCGCCCTTGGCTAGCGAACTCCCATCAAATGCCCCGGCCTTGCAGCCTTAAAATATAGATTTGGCCATATACCAGGGTGCATTTCATGCACTTAGGCCCGAAGATCTTCGGCGTGGAAAAGAAATTTTCTTAGCGTAGTGGCGTGAAAATCTGATGGAAACAATAGAAAATTATTGTAATTGAATAGATCTATTGTTTTCCTGGCGTAAATTACTTTTTTATCGGCGTAACCTTCGGCGTGGAGTTTACATGGAATGCACCTTGGGCCTAGTAGGTATTGCAGAGTAACGTGGTAATGAGTAACGTGTAAATTTGCTCATGACTATTCAATTTCCCAAGCAAAATGATGATGATCGCTTTAATTTACCAACCAAAGATTTACCTAAACATTTCCGAGCAATATTACGTCACGTAGGCCCTATTTATTTTAGGTACTCCTCTGAATCATACTGTGTACTCACCGTTTAGGCCAGTACCTGCACTTGCCCTTGATCAAATCAAAACACAGGCCCAGCAGATCAGAGTTTAACCGTTGATGCGATTACAAGAATTCTTCAAATACCTCTGCAGTTGGTTTATGTTTCACACACCTCCAACCTTCGCTGAGTACAATAAATAAACATTTTAACACAATGCTCTTCTTCGTGGATCTTGATTGAGCTGTAGACTTACCGAAATTGTCCTAAATGTCACTATTGATTTGAATGCTTCAATATCCACTCGTGTTTGCACAGGGGGTCCAGGCGTATCCTCTAGAGAGTTCAGTAGTTTTCGTTTCTTTGCTTCCCTGTGATCCGGATTATGAAAACAACACCTGTGTAATTCGATATCTGGTTACGTCATCGTTGTGGTCGAGCTGTTGTTGTTACAATAGAAGGAAGAAAATGAGAAGGGATGAAACTCCGATGAGCGGCCTCAGAGGTGGCCCTAGAACTTCGATGAATTTCTGATGTGAGAGAAGCGCTTTCGATTTACTTTGTACGATTTTACACAGAAAATATAAATGTATTTACTAATATATGTAAAGTTTCTTTCAAATTTCGTTTTGTGTATGGAGAAAAAGAAGAAGGTTTCTCTCCGTGTGGTTTTGCGAGCAAATGAAGCGAGGTCAGGTGTTTGCTACTGGTACAGAAGCTTCAGAGGACATAGACTTGCTCCAAGTCTACTCCGTGGTCTATCAGCGCTCAATAAAACATTATAGCTTATGCGGGGGCGTAAATCGTGGCCCCCATAGAAGTTATTATGTTTTATTGAGCGCTGAATAGACCACGGAATAGACTTGGAGCAAGTCTACAGAGGACACAGATTAAGTACGGTTGACTGACGTTTTTGACCTCGCGTTCGAGTCTGTTAAATCGCGTGCCCGGCGTGCCCAGCGTGCCCTGTAATAATCTCGTGCCCAAATTTCTGGCGTGCCCTCGTGCCCTTGATGTCGGCGTGCCCTCGTGCCTACGTGCCCGCGTGCCCAAATTTTTGGCGTGCCATCGTGCCTTCAATGTCAGCGTGCCCTCGTGCCTAAATTTTCGGCGTGCCCTCGTGCCCTCGATGTTAGCGTGCCCTCGTGCCTTCGTGCCTAAATCTTCGGCGTGCCCTCGTGCCCTCCATCTTGGCGTGCCCTCGTGCCTTCGTACCCAAATTTTGGCGTGCCCTCGTGCCCTCCATCTTGGCGTGCCCTCGTGCCCAGATTTTCGGCGTGCCCTCTTGCCCACATACCCAAATCTCTGGCATGCCCTCAAGTTCTATAAGATGACGTGCTCTTTTGGCCATTTGCCATAGGAAAATATGATTTTAATATACGTAGTAACGTCAAAGACTATTTTGATTGATTTTTATTTCTAGAGTACATTTGAGAAATCTAGATTATTCAAATTTTGAGTCACAGGAAAAATACCTCCAAATAAAAATAAAAATAACACAGGAAAAATAAAAATATTTCACAAGCATCTTTGTCTGGTGACAGACGTCTGATCTATGTATTTTTTGTTCAACTAACTTTTTACGAAAAATCAAAACTGTAAGATCACCAAAAAATTAAGAAACTCAAGGCCATCGCCAGGGGGTGGACTGGGGTGGACTTGTCAACCCCAGTTTTTTCAAGGCGGTATTTATTCATAAGAAAAAACGATGTAAAAAGGGCTGGGTATACCTTTCAACATTTAGTTCCATACCAAGTCCATCGCACTTTTTTGGGCTGGCGACGCCCTTGAAGAAACTAATGGCCTATTCTACCAGGTGTCCCAAAGAAAACGCTACAGATTTGATCGGAGCTAGCGACAAGAGTTTAGGTCGAATCAATTTCTAATAATTTTTGTAGTAATCCTCGATAGTTAACTTGAAGATGAATACCTTGTTTGTTGATATTGGTGCATTGAGAGTTGAAATATTAATCTTGAAAGTCCAAATTTGCCTCCATATCCAAACCAGAGCTTTTAGGTTTTGGCCTAAACTGCCTG
>REGM01000360.1:229065-241710 GCA_004194415.1 Aurelia aurita
TGGTTGCTTGCATTCAAGTATGGAATATCAATACCACCTCTAATTGACTCATTGTTGCTGAAAACAGTAATGACGTCAATGTTAACATTGACGGGCTTTCTCGGAATCTGATTGCAAGAACATACAGAGTTGAGGGCAATAGGACACCTTGTACGCCTAAGAAGTAACCCCATAGATTTTCCGTCGTACCTCAGGAAGAATGGAACAGAGTTTGAATGCTGCCTTTTCAGATATGTACTTTGATTTTAGCTAGAAACTAACTTCCCCATACTTTTTCATTGATATTTTTTACAGCTTTTGAAGGTTTAAATAACGTCCTCAAAGAACATTTTCAAGACTTGTCAAGTCAGGTTATGAACATTTTCTTGAATGTTTCATTTTCTATAAAAGTTCTTCTTGTTTTTAGAAGCAATTGTAGTTCTTGAAAGCTGAAAAACATTGTTATGTAATGAGATTTTCTAAAAATGTCTGACAGTTAAACGTTATGCCAGGCCCGTGAGTCCCCCCAGAGGGTCCTTTGATTATATGATCCAAATGCCTCAAGATATCAACTATTAATATATTATTTTTCCACCGATTAGCCTTTCCAAAAAATCCGCCAAAGTTTTAATATTTTTTAGGAATCCCAAATATCCTTTCTACAGAAACTTCCCATATTATCGCGCGAGTATTTCTATTTGTTAGCATTCCTTCTTCTAAAATAGCAGACAGAAATAATCATGTGCAGATTTCAGGATAATTCTTGCCAGAATACTATACAACTGATTTTATGTCTTAGTATTCCATCGTAATTCATTATAAAAACCATACAAAAACCAAATCAGAATTTCTAAGAGCGTCATTGAAATTGAAACTCCTCTTTCTCATAGAATAAATCCCCCCGTAATGTTCATGTGGTCTGAACAATGAAGATAAAACACAGCGGCATTCTATCGTGTGGGTAAACCCTCCGGTGTTCAGGGTCCAATCTCACATTGATATTTAAAGGGTCCCAGGGTCCCAGGGTCTGGTTTTTACTGTATGCCCACTACATCTGATCGTAATTGCCGCGGGCACTTGTTGTCGTGTAATAACATCGTTGAATGAACAACGAAAGAAAATTATTTCTGGGACATACATAGGACCGTGGTCCCCATACCTATCAATCCTTGCAATTTTGTGTTACGCTGCATTTCCAGGGGTGCTATTTTGAAGCAGGGCCGATACCAGCCATGAATTCATAGGGGGGCAAAGAACCAAAATTTTCCGACGACAAACGCAACAACAACAACATCAATAACGCAAGTTGTAGGAACATACGTTTAAATCATGCGTGAAATGACTGATGTACTCCTTCAATAACCAAAATTTGGAATTATTTTGCAATCCAACCTAGAATCCTTCAAATGTAGTGAATATGAAGCAAAAAGATGCTGCATATTCAAAATTCATGTCGTCATTTATTCTCGAATTTTAATAAATTTGCGTTCAATGCATCATTTCTCCGACAAAATCTTTTAAAGGTGGACCTGTAGATCACGAAAAAATCCGACAGGTAGAGTGAAATTACTGACAAACAGCCTGCTGGGGGGCGCTCCGCCCCCCAGCCCCCGGCCCCCCCACTGGCTTCGGCCCTGTTTTGAAGGTTCATCTGCCCTACAAGTAGCCTGCGTCACATTACCATAACCAGAGGGACTTATGGTCTGTGGGATGGACTCACTTTTGTTGTCCCAAGGACTTCAGTATAAACAAATTAAACAAACAAAGAGCTAGACAAGCCAATATCATTATTTGAATAACCATGGAATAACAGATTTCACAAGATCTCTGCGAAACTGGGACAACAAAAATGAGTCCATCACACAGACCACAACTACCCCTCATTATGGTCTGTGACACAGGCTACCTGGACGACTTGGGCAAGTCCACACAGGCTACCCTACAAGCAGCTCGTCCCTAGGACAGCATGGACAGCTCATTTTATGAATTTGAGGTGAAGAAGGGGCCTAAGAAAAGCTCTTCGATGCCATGATGATTCGCACCTTAAATAAAGGAAAACTGTAACAATTGTTTTTAATTTTCATATCAATTTGCCTTACACATTTACTTATAGGAATATCTATAGGTCTTTCTGTACATTCTTTGATTCTGTTTTAAGTATAGATAAAAATAACAAGTGAACCAATGCCATTAATCAGTCGAATTATGGATTTGAGCATTTATGACCAACAATGAAGGTTAATATAGAAAATCGACAGATATGAAAATGTCAATAATAACCGCATATAATGAGAACGGCATTTGGTGATTCGTCTGAACAGTGATATATGCATCTGTGACATGCCACAAAGAAGAGATTATCTAGTTGCATCTAAACGACGAAAGATGAGTTAATAGTTGTATCTAAAGCAAACTTACATAAACTGCATCAAGTCTGAACGTAGTAAAACAGAATCTGCCCTCTCATTTTCAGAAACTGCTGGTAACAAACGAATCAACAACAGGCTAAACTAAATGCTAAATCATATTAACAACAGTCCTCGTGAGTTTTGAATGTGGCAAGCCTACTTCGCCATGCTTTCATTACAGCTTCGCTCCAGACACAAGGACACCATGAATTATGAATGATTTGAAGCGAGTGTCCGACAGGTGTCTTCCTCCTGTATTGTTGAGAGGTATAAGGGAGCGAAATGGATTATTATGCTATTATTTTAAAATTAATCACAAATTTTTTTAATGCTCTCAAATAAGTTCCTATGCTATAAAAATCGTATAAATAGGCAAGATAGAGCAAGATACATAAAACAAATGATCCAATATGATGGTAAACTATTTCAAAAATCAAATGACAAACTATCACGCCTATTTGGCAGAAATTTTTTGCAATACTTTACATGTAATAGTAGAAAACGTAAAATCTGGAACGTCCATAACAACTGTTTCGTCAATGGTGGCAATGTAATTATCAACAGCATGTAAATTCAAATTCAACCGATTTGAAATAAAATCTTTTTCCTCGAGATGTTCTTCGTCACTTTGAGACTTTGAGGAACGGCAAAGAACCAGTTTGCAAAAACTCTAATATTTTTCACAGAATCCTTAGACAAGTCAACAGAGAGATTCGAGAATTGTCTGTGTCATTTGTTTAAAATTGGACAAATGTTTCTTGCCTTGTTGTACTGGACAACAGCATCGTTATTCAGCTCAGCAAAAAATAAGGCATCAAGTAGCAATATGCGCTCTAACAAGAGAAATGGTCTCAAAATAGCGTTTCTGAATATAGTCTCTCTCAGAAAACATAGAAGTGAGCTCGAAATTGTGCTCAAGGATAATGATATTGATATCATTGGCCTTAGTGAAACTCGATTGGATGAAACAGTTAGGGACTCTGACGTAAACATTAATGGTTATAATATTTATAGAAACGACCGTAATGCGAATGGCGGAGGAGTGGCGATTTACGTAAAAGAAAGCTTGCCCGAACCAACCGTAAAGATTAAAAGTGACAATTTAGAACTTGTTGCACTAGAATNGTTGTTGTTGTTGTTGGCGACCCAGTCGGTCGTCTGCCTGCCCGACCGTCCTTGATTTGTCAATGTATCTCGTATAGATAGTTCCTTCGCTTCGCTTCGCAGCAATTACCTTTCTTTCTCTTTTGCACAGTTGGTGAAAATTGATATTCATTGGAGCTCCGGGCCCGCGAAAGTAGATTTAGCGATTCTAAATCCCAAGAGAATGAAACTTCAGAATGAAATTTTAGGCTTCAAGAACAAGATTGATAAACTAATGTTGTTGAATTGAGGCAAGGAATGTACAAATGATATCAAAGTCCTAAACCCCCTTCCTGAAGACTGAAGCCCACAACAGCACCCTCCATTCTATTTTCCCACATGCGACGGAAGACATTTTTCCTTGAGTTTATGCTTGGTTCACACTAGACTAAAAACACGCTAGAAATGGGATAGTGAGAGCATTCTCTATGCACACTTTAAACGACTTTTTAGTGAGTTATTGGTTCCAAATGTAATTACTTTAAATTTTTAGAGAGTTATTCCATCCAAACATCTTCAAAGCGCCTATACAATCTCAAATTGGGACAAAATATGTTCGATGCTTTTTTCCTCGTAATTTCCAATGCATTCTAACGCTATTTCGGTCACAGGGGCTAAATTGCTGATTTTGGGTTGTAAACTATAAAAGGCTCTAGCTCATCAACCCCATATCTCATATTTGTCGAATTAGTATCAATAGAAAGCTTAAGGTCTGAAGTTTCAAAAAAATTTATATTTTCAAAAACTTTGCATAACAATAGGTCATGGAACAGGGGGTAAATTTGAAAAAGTCAAAATGATGGATTTTCATAAACTAAACTTCGAAGGCTTCCAAAGTTGATTGAATATGTAAGAAAGCTTTTGTCTAAATAATTTTCAAGATATGTTTAAGAGCTTTATGATAGCTTTTATAAATATTCCATCAGAATTCAAAATGGCGGCATGCACAAAGCAATGACTAAATCTTAAAATTTGAATGGTTATAATTCAAGACAGGGAGGTGATATCAAAAACAAGGATCATAGGCATCAAGATAATGGTTATTACTACAACTTTACCAAATTTCATGACAATCTGACAAATAATACTGATGTTTTAACAATTTTTGTCCTAAAAATGGCATTTTCGGCAAACGCAAGTTACAGTTTGCACTGAGTAAGTTACTTTGATTCAATTGATATTCTCAAGTTTCTTGGCACTATTCTGGACAAAAAACCCTCTAAAGTCATTTACACATAAATGTAATGCATAAAAGTGCTCTGTGATCTAGTTCAGTTGTTCAAATTGCCATTTTCATGAGATGGTCCTATTTTAGAGTCAACAAGCCGTTCAGTACAAGACTCTATATTTGATTAAAACTTGTTTGTCTTCATTAAACGATATCATTTTCTCTATGATCCTTTTTGTTTGCCTCTTTTCATCATCAGGTGACTTTTTCTGTTCTTTCTAGTTCCATAACCAATGTTAAGAGCTTCTAGAAGCTGCAAAAATCAATACGTCCACTTTTGAACTGCATAATGACAGTACGCCAACAAAGGCAGTTTCAATGGTACTAAGCTAGCACTTCTCTCACTTGGTTTTTTCTCAAAACCCTTTTCTCAATATAGGAAATCCATAACATTATCTATCTTTCAAGGATTATGTTATCTTCTTTGAAAAATGAAATCTCTCTATCAAATGACATCTTCCACAAAATGCAAGATATAGGAAGCGGATGAAATTCATTGTGTCTAGTAGGTTAGATTGTGGTACCTATTATATGTTACATATTATGTATATAGTCTTTTCATGCAGTACAGTTACTGTACATCCCACAACATAAACTTTCACCATGCACCTTCCCTGCAATATTCCAAGTATTGACACTTTCATGTGGAAGGACTTTGAATTATTTGGCTTAAGGTTCTTCTTGACAGGAAATGTCAATGAGATTGCAAAAAGCAGTTTTAGGCCCATCTCAATTGAAACTTTTGTCAGCAATTCACACATATTCTTCTTTAGGAGAACTTTTTATTTCCACAAATAAATAAACCTCATCTAAGCGTCCACATAAACAGCTGATGTTCACTCAAGATGGCCGCCAGCCAAGCAAGCAAGGGGTCATCGACAAACAATTTTCGTCACGGTTAACGGAATTGGACCGTTAGGGGGGGGGGAGGGGGTCCAGCTCAAATCCGTTAAAAATTGTGGTTTTGTGACGAAAATTGAAATAAGTAATATTTCATTATCAATTCTTAAAGAATAACTTGTATATGGTTAATTTTTCGGCAGCGCACTAATTAATTTTAACGTCGCGATCTGGACGATGAAATCGCCATAGGCTTAGGCCCCAACCTAAGACAAATAATAGGCCTATAACGAGGGCCCACAACGCAAGAAAATCTGGTGATAAATCTAGTGGTCCGTTAAGGGGGGNGACCCCCAACATCGTATCGTCCTTCCTTCTCCGTAAACTGACTCGCTCTAACATACCCTCAAGTCAATTATTTTATCAAAACCTGCTCTTCTTGGTGTTTTCTAGAATCTCTTCCTTCTCATTGCAATGAATATTGTAAATTTTAGCAAAAAAACCAAGTCTATGGTGTTTACAAGAGCTGCCCTTCACTGCAACCTTTCTTGATCGGGCCTAAGCCAGCCTCGTTCCCAGGGTGTTCTTACGTCATACGCTAGTCACGAAGCCGAGTGAACAGTGAACAGGTAGAGTAGACTAACTACTTCATCAAGGAGCGAAACTACGGCGATTGCAATAAGTCTACAGGTAGAGCAACAAACTCACTCTGGGGACGAGATTGGGCCTAAGCAACAAGAGCATCTATTTATTTTCTCTTCTTGATGATGCATTGTGGGTCTTGTCTACTTGTGATACGTAAAAATTGGACCCGGAACGGACAGAGAGTAAGGGAACCAAAGATTTTTTCAGTTGGATATAAATTTACGGGAAAAACCCCATGGCAACGGCGATAAACACGGTTGCTAGGGAAGAAAAACATTGGGTGCTCTTCATAAAACCATTGTTTTGTGTGATTAAGATTGAAAATTTTGAAAAATGAACTGTTCCATCAGAATCTCAAATAAATTTTGAGGGGTATGATAGAAAAACAGCAAATTTCGACGAAAATTTTATTTTAGCCCCTGTGACTCCCTTTAGTTTGAACCAAGCTTACATTCGGGCTTTTGGCGCCCTCTTAAAACTTTGGGCGCCTTCGGCCCCCATCTTTTCACGTCGCTGGGGGGGCACGTGCCCCCCTGCCCCCCTGCCCCCGGCCACCACGCCACTGGTCTACATAGTCTACAATTGCATCCCTCTCCTTTCCAGATTTTGATTTTCCTTGTATAGCAAGAGAGGGTATCTGATTGTTTTATGTCATTGGGAAGTGCCTGCTATAATTTACACTTCATTGTGACCATGATCCGACCTGCATCTGGACTTTGACAAAAGGACCCATTTGCATGGCACGATTTTCGAGAATTTCGAATCCCATTTGCATGCATGCAGGAAATTTCAAACCCATGCGTATGAATTTGGTTGATTTTGAAACCCTTTTTAAAGAACAGCAAAATGCAAAAAGAGATTTTTCGGTAGTTTTGCGGCCCTTTTGCGGCTTATGGGACCTATTTTGGGGACCCATTGGTAAGAAAATCCTAAAATACCAACCCATTTATCAGAATCAAGCCAAATATCGAGCCCATGTGTAGGGAATTTCAGATGAAATAACCCACCCATATGAGCATATGACCCATGCGTCTTGTATGACTTCACAATGAAGTACCCCCCCGGGATGTTTAAGAAGATTTATAAAAAAATATATGGTTCGGCCATATCACGTGATCGACCGAGCATTCAGCCAGTTTTCCTATTTCTATGGTTGTAGTAGACTGACGTCGTGATTCCGTGTATTCGTTCAATGTTTTCAAATTCTGGGATACGTGGACATCTTTTGACGATAAATACCAAAGCGATTCTCAACCACGATTGACTAATGGAAACGTTTGGGAACAATATTATGCAAAACTCTTTCATGAGAACAATGATCTCAAGCTACCAAAAGAGAGAAATAAAATAAAAAAGGATCACCATGGCCCTGCTCTCAACAAACAAATCTCTGGCAAAGAGATACAACATACACAAATCAGTACAAAGGCTAAAAAAGGCACGGGAACCCCCCCCGTGAAAAAAGGTAAATCGCCAGGTTTTGACAGGATCAGTAACGAGATGATTATAGCAAGCTACCCCATCATGAAGGATGTTTTCCATAAACTCTTTAACTTTATATTTAGTTGTAGCAATGCCTCTGAAATTTGGTGTAAGAGAATTATTCCCCCAATCCACAAATCTGGCAACAAATTGGACCCAGATAACTACAGGCCGATTTCTGTGACTAGCTGCTTGTCTAAGTTGTTTTGTATAATACTTAACGTCAGGCTTTCTGATTTTCTTAAAGACAATAGAATATTGAGCAATAGTCAAATTGGAGACCATGTCTTTAGCCTAAAGACCCTCATAAACAAGCATGTTCACAACACCCCAAAAGGGAAATTTTTTTGCCTGTTTCATTGACTTCCGAAAAGCATACGACTCAGTCTGTCATAAAGCACTTTTTCAAAAGCTATCAGATTTTAACATAAGTGATAACTTTATCGATGTCCTAAAAAATATGTACTCAAAAACAACGTGTGCCGTAAAAATTGGTGACAGTAGAACTAAATTCGTCAATTATACGAAAGGTGTTAGACAGGGTTGCCCATTAAGCCCGCTCCTTTTCAATACCTTCATAAATGATCTTGCAGAGACTCTAGAAGACAAATCTTTAAACCCATTTATATTACCTAATGGTTCCAATCTTAACTGCCTCATGTATGCAGATGATATCGTCATATTTTCTAAAACAGCTGATGGTCTGCAATCGTTAATCGATAAGGTTCAGGTATATTGTGACACTTGGAAAATGAATTTAAACGTTAAAAAGACTAAATGCATTACATTCCAAAAGAAAAACAGAACTAATAAGAAGAACACTTTTATGTTTGGAAATAAGGAAATTGAATCTGTCAGTTCGTTCAACTATTTAGGTATGACAATCAACGCGAATGGTTCACTACACAGCTCAATGGAAAATCTTTCGTGTAAAGCACAGAGGGCTGTGTATGCTCTTAATAATAGATTCCCTATTAAACGACTTCCTATTAAAGCAGCTCTGAAGCTTTTTGACAGTGTAGTAACCCCCATCTTANACGTCTCGTCTGAATAGAAAGTCACTTGACGCTACCTATGTCCAAACTCGAGGCACACCTAAAACTACCTAATAAGGCCTAATTACATAAATAATAACCAATGAAAACTTAAGTATGAGAACAATAATATATATGAACCAATCAACATTTACTTAAACAGTATCGAGTTCTTGGCATGAGGCCGGACCAATAGGGTAACGTTAAATATTGCACCACCGTACTTTTGGCATCAAGTGCACACGTGAATTGCTCGTTGTTGCTTTTCATCTTTCACGCAGCATAGGCCATAGGCCCCCATATCATAACAGTGTAGTAGCCCCCATCTTATTGTACGGTTCTGAAATATGGGGGACATAGGGTATAACTATTTGAGTTTTGAAAAATGGGACAAATGTGACATGGAAAGAGTTCATTTAAACTTTTGCAAACGTCTGTTGGGCGTTAATAGATCCACCACAAACATTCTCGTGAGAGGGGAACTTGGCAGGTACCCTCTTAAATTAAACGTTGAAAATAGGATTAAGTCATTCTTTGATCACGTGAAAAAAGCACCAGAGGATAGTCTTATTCCTGTACCAAGAGCATGTTCAAGCTTAGCCAAAAAACCAATTATAACAGGTATTGGACGAGAGAAATGTCTTCTTCAAAAAAGGGGGAGTTCCTCTTCCGTTTAAAAAAAGGCATTATGCTTAGCCATATTTAATGCAACATAACAAACGAAAGCTAAGGGTGATTACTACAAAACTTCGACTTAGCGACCACTGTCTTGCGATGCAATCCCCAAAAATTGATAGGGAAGATCGGGTCTACCAAATTTGTAATGAGGAATTCATTGAATATGAAAAACATTTTCTACTTAAATGTGAACACTATTCTGTGATCAGAGATACATTCCTGAATCAAGTCTGTAAAAGTTATCCAAGTACGAAACAACTTAACTCTGATGATTTGCTCCAATTCATCTTCTTATGCGAGGATCAAGAAACAATCGACAATCTCCTCAAATTTATTGGACAAATCACTGATATCCGAGGAAAAACATTATTAGTTGCGGCGGAGCCGCAATCTATTCGAGTTGAATTGAAATCTTGCGAGCGATTGCGAACTTGTCGAACTTGATCACACAATCATGAAACGTCAAAGGCATGTGTTGTTGTCTGATTTCAGTTGTGGTCACAAAACAACTTTGCATGGGTGATTTAATTTTCAATTCAAATTGAACAAAGAATTGCAACGCCAACAGAACCACAAAGGCCTGTTACTATTAGCCTGCGTGGGGACTTTATACAGTGCGGAGGAGGGAAAAGGAAAGGAAAAAACGCCGCACTCACTGACTATTGTTATTGCTAGTTTTAAATATCCCCAAGTCTCTTTAGAACGCAGATGTAAATATACCTCACATTTTTTATTTGTTTGTTTTCTTTTTAGTTGTAGTAAGTTAGTAATAGACCATTTCGACAATTAAAATTGGAGACTGGGGAGAGCGGTTTGTTCTGGTAAATGGCGGATGCAGTTCTGGTAAATGGCTGCCACGGAGCATTTATAAATGATAAATTTCCCTCAACAGAACTGTNCACAAAGGCCTGTTACTATTAGCCTGCGTGGGGACTTTATACAGTGCGGAGGAGGGAAAAGGAAAGGAAAAAACGCCGCACTCACTGACTATTGTTATTGCTAGTTTTAAATATCCCCAAGTCTCTTTAGAACGCAGATGTAAATATACCTCACATTTTTTATTTGTTTGTTTTCTTTTTAGTTGTAGTAAGTTAGTAATAGACCATTTCGACAATTAAAATTGGAGACTGGGGAGAGCGGTTTGTTCTGGTAAATGGCGGATGCAGTTCTGGTAAATGGCTGCCACGGAGCATTTATAAATGATAAATTTCCCTCAACAGAACTGTTAGTTTTAAATTCACAGTTAAAATAGAGAAATTATGACTTAAAAAATAACCGAAAAGGTGCCCCATCACCAATAAGCCTCGCAACTAAAGGGAGACCGAATCTCCAACCGAGACCTCAAATCAAATTGCTTTGGCGTGGCGGGAAAATATTCGTGATTCTTCATCTCCGTTTATCGAAGCGAGATAAAACAAATGTTTTGATAAGTTTCGAGAAGAAAGCTTGGAATTACTTTACTCTCTATGAGTTGTGCAAACTGGAAGGGATACAATAATTCAGAATTATGCAATGTTGAAAACTGAGACTTGTGTAATCAGTCTATAGTTGTAGGCCTGTTCTTCGCAGCGAAGACCATTGCGCAGGAAAAATCGCAGCACAACACAACAGCAGACACATCTTGCTTGGGAAGTGGCGAACGAAGTGGCACAACTCACAAATTTCAACTTCAAACTTGTATTGGGAAGCAAATTCCCAATACTTAATTCATACATACAAAACAACCATTAATTACACTGTGGAATCGTATCTCAGATTTAAACTTATTGGTAATTTGTTATGAACATGGATTGCTAGAAGATGTCGCATTTGAGTGTAGAAGACAACAAGTACAAAGGCGAAGCCGACCAGGCAAGCAAACAGGCCATAATAAAGGCCAACATCAGTTTCACCAACGGTGAGGCTGCAGCTGAAGATAGCGTAGTTAAGGCGAATGGAAAGAAGGCTCAACATAGTACGAAGTCATCCTTCACCAGTGAGGGCTGGAGGCCTGGATGGTAAGCTATGTTGCTCTCTCTCTAATTCAATTTTTGTGAATTTATGCGTGGCTGTTTTGGGTCGGCCTTGCTATCTGAGCCATGATTTCATGCCTGTGTGAAGGAGGAAATATAATATCTGCTTAAAAATTGCTTACAAAAGATCATTGTCTGCCACCAGGGCTGGAAAAAGTGCTCGACCGCGCGACTGCCGGTCGGAGGCATATTTAAAAATCCGACATAACAATGGAGGCACTTTTTAAACTTCGTTTGAAAGGGTAAGGATCAGGTACTTCATAGAACAACATTACATCATATTGACTTTCCAAAGGAAGGCAGACCATCTTTTCTAAAGATCTTCTCATGATCTTCTTTTATTTTAGGTGGGGCGGTCAAAAACTTAAAGTGTTTGACACGACTTGACAATATACCTTTTCTGAAGATACAAATATACTTGTTATAAGAAACTATTTATAAGAAACCAACCTGTAAGATAGCCAAACAATTTAGGAACTTGAGAAATGGAAGAAAATCTTAGAAAACAGATTGTTTTTGCAAGCTTTTAATCCTGGTCAGTAATACCCGTGTATCAGAAAAAACTAGCCTGCGTGCAGACTTTTTGGTCACTGGGGAGGAGGGGAAAGAAAGGAACTACAAAGTCTGCGCAACGCCGTGCATTTTCTTGTTTTAAAACTTTCAATGTGAGTGCGCAAGCAAGATGGCCTTTGTTTTCTTTTGTTAGGATAGCCAATCAGTATCGAGTCCTTAAATCCCAGGACCCAATAGATTTAACGAAAGACAGTCTGTATTGTCTTTTTTACAAAACGAGAAAAAGTTCATTGTCATCAAAGTACTCAGTAGTGGAACAAAATGGCGAATCGCGAAGGGAAGCAGCCCAGAAGCAGATAAGATTATCGTGTAAACATGTTAAAGATTGGGATGAATCGAAGTTTCAGAGTGGCCTAAATCATGTCCAACGCATTTTTAAGATCCATCTGATCCTTGATTAGCAGAAAATTGTGATGAAGAAATTTCTTCAAGGAAGCAACGTGATATACTTCAAGTGCACCGATTGGTTTTAGAAAGTCTCTCGTCTTTCATAGTTTGCCTTTGATTGCTGACTGTATGTTGGACAGACCACTTTTCACAAGCATTGTGCTGGTGATTTGCCCGTTACAAGCCATGATTGATCAAGTTAAATTCCTCCGTGATTCCATCGGCCTAAATGCAGC
>REGM01000361.1:0-12654 GCA_004194415.1 Aurelia aurita
TACATGAGAAGCGCGACGTTTGAAACAATTAGGTACGGCAGATTTAATTAAGAGCGGCAGCCTACTTTGGATCGGCAGATCTTGCCGAGCTGCGCGACCAAAGCACGGCTTGGTTTCAAACGTCGAACTTTTCATGTGCCGAACTCAATGCATAATTTATTTTCTATCCCACAATTCTCTTCTGTGGTACGAAGCGCATGCGTAAAATTCAATTTTGGCGCGAAAGAACCTGGAAAGAACAAAAACAACATGGAGTCAGCCTATGCGAAGGTTTGTTGTGTTTGCTCTCTTGCCACGAAATATCGATGCATTGGCTGCAAAAGTTCGATATGTAATAGGTGCTCCATTACAGAGCTCGACGAAAGTCACGACAATTGGATTGCAGGGAAACAAGTCGGCTACTGCTTAGACTGTAATCCAGACACTGTGTTTGTCGAACCAGCACCAGGCCAACCAAGTTTTCGTAGAGAAATGTCATATTCAAAAGGAACATTTGCTGCAAGGTAAGTACATGAATCTGAGACCAGTCCCGAGTAATTTTATTTGGGATGGTTTGCATCTTTCATTGTGAACAATTTGCTGGTATGTGTACAGGAAATCCGGTTATTTTCCTCATTCATGTGACTGAGATGATAAGAACTTTTGTATCAGAAATCTGGTTTGCTGGATGATCAAATCTTTCTTCAAAAAATATAGACAGGACCATCCATAAACAGCACGTGCCCCCTTTCTGATTTTGAAAAATCCTTCAACCTTTTTGACCCAGGAGGCCACTTGCAAAAATTTGCATGGGAATGCTTGTGTTGTGGTGTTTTGAGTTGGAAATTTTGCATTATTCTTTGGGCTTCTTTGATAAAATTGCTGTTACAGTTCGGAGTCCTGCAAAAATTGCTATTACTTTTGTTTTTGGGTGCAGGAAACTTCCTGTCATATGTATCACCAATTCCCCCTATAATAGCCTTAAAAGGATTTTGTTTTTGATTTCAGCGCACAAGAAACACCAACAACATCATTGCCTTCATGCTCACCATTTTCAACAGCCACCCTTTCTTTGGATGAGGAATCAGACTCAGATGAGGATCAAGAATCAGATGAAATCTTGGATCGCTTCACCAAGAAAAAAGAAAAGAAGAAGAAGATTGGGAGGAAGGCCCAATGGAGTGACAGCCTTCTTTCAGACATGATTGACATCATTGTTAGCAGTGAATACTATAAAAGAAAACTGATTTTTACAAACACTAAAAACCAGAAAAATGGAGAAATCTATGGCAAAGTTTTAGACGAGCTGAAAGTACGTGCCAGTAGCCGGGAAGAGAATGTGCCGTTCACAGCAGTGCAGCTTCGAAATAAGTTTAAAAAATGTGTTGCTGAGTGCAAAAAGGTTTCCTTGACAATTAAGACAGCTACTGGTATTAAACGCTTCACTGATGAAAAGCACTATGGGGCATGGTTCAATCAGCTATTTTCACTCATCAAGACTCGGGATTCTTGCCAACCAGAACAGGCAATCGAGCCATCTGCAGCTGATGATACCTCATCATTGCAATCCAATTCCATAGATGGGTCAGCAGCAAATTCAGCTGAAGAAATCTTTGTGCCTCAAAAGAAAGCAGGCAAGAAACGAAAGAGTGAGGATGCATTAAATGACATCATTGGAGTGGTTAAGACCCTGGTAGAGAATGACCCTATGAAGGAGTATTTGCAATTTGCAAGAGAGGAGGCAGAACATGCACGTCAGCACGAGATGAGGATTATGCAGATGTTTATGTCCATGCAGTCTCCACCAATACATCAACAAGCGGCAATGCCTCAACAAGCAGCAATGCATCAACAAACACCAATGCACCAACAACAGCAAAATCTCTTGTACAATATGCAGCCCACCAATGCAGCACAATTAAATGGTGGCTATTTTACAAGATACCTTGAAAGAGACGAACAAGAAAATAGTCAGAATAAGTACTGCTAAATGAGTCATAAACCTTTAGATATATACAAAAATAACAAACTGCACTTGAGTTTTTCTGTTAATAACATTTTTTGTTACCCTGGTGGCTGGGGTGTGGATTTTATATGCACCTCAAGAATTCAATACAGTAAGTTAATTGATGTACAGTATGGAGGCCAAATTTGTCAGTTATTTGTGGCAGTGACAACTGATAATAAAGGAATCTTAACAACAGATAGGCTATGCTCCCCCTATGCTTGGAAACAACTTTTGTTCAAAACAGAAAAAACCTTCACAACCTAAACTTCAAGGTGAATTAAAAACTGTCACTAATGGGACATTTCATAAATTTCCTACAAAAATGTATGTGTAATTTGCCCACTCTGAACACAGTGCTATTACATATCATTGATTATTGATCTGTTAGATTGTGTATAACTTGTTGGAGCTCTTTGCACTTTGATACNAACTCATGTGATGATGCCATAGGCAATTTTAATGCTTACCAAATCTAAACCAAACTAGAGATAGGTGTACCCTCCTTGTACTCAACATATACCCAATACTTCCCCGATTTAGATATACATTAAGGCAATGCCAGAATGTAACAAGTTAATAACATTTTTTGTTACCCTAGTGGCTGGGGTGTGGATTTTGTATGCACCTCAAGAATTCAATACAGTAAGTTAATTAATGTACAGTATGGAGGCCAAATTTGTCAGTTATTTGTGGCAGTGACAACTGATAATAAAGGAATCTTAACAACAGATAGGCTATGCTCCCCCTATGCTTGGAAACAACTTTTGTTCAAAACAGAAAAAACCTTCACAACCTAAACTTCAAGGTGAATTAAAAACTCTCACTAATGGGACATTTCATAAATTTCCTACAAAAATGTATGTGTAATTTGCCCACTCTGAACACAGTGCTATTACATATCATTGATTATTGATCTGTTAGATTGTGTATAACTTGTTGGAGCTCTTTGCACTTTGATACAAAAATATCAGAAACTATTGCACAATATTTGTGTCAAGGTGACACAGGGGTGTGGATTTTCAAAATAATTCAAAAATTAAATAGGTGGTTGAAAAAGCATGTAAGTTGGACTCTTCATTTCCTTTTCTCAAAGTTTCTTGTACACAACGTATACAATTAGTTAATGCAAAACAATCAGCTGGTGTGAAATACTAATGGTTAATCTGTTATACTGTTTTTAATTAGTTTATGATAATGTTACGACTGTGTTCTGTTCTATTTCTATTCGTTTTTTGATGCACTTTCTTTCTCTGCCCAAAATTTAGTTGCCAATGCTGCTCTGATCTTATTTGCCTTGGAATCACCTCCAAATTCAAACGGTCTTTTGCGAGACAAACCAATATGCAGAATTTCCTGGAGTTCTTTACGATCTCTCTTCTCATTTGTATGGCGATCAATACTTGGGTCAAGTTTTCTTGGAATGGTGTCACCTTTCTCCAGACAAACATTATGTAACACCATACAGGCCAGTGTGTAAACCTTCACTTCTTCATGGGAACTTTCAGACTTTCTCATAAGAATGCGCCATCTCCCTTTCAGCTGTCCATATGCGCCTTCAATGACCATTCGGGCACGACTGAGTCTATAGTTGAAATATTTTTGCATAGGTGTCAAGACAGCATTTGTGTATGGTTTCATGAGCCATTTTTCAAATGGAAAAGCAGAGTCACCAATTATGAGTGGAGGAATCAGCACATCTTCCAAACTGTTGCTGAAATCAGGCAGGAATGAGCCTTCCTTTATCTTGTTCCATAGGCTTGTTGCCTGCAAAATTACGGAATCATGCGAATTTCCTGGGAAACCACAGCTTCCCCACACAAACCTGTATTTGGCATCTACCATTGCCATTAGTACCACCGAATAAAAATTTTTAAAGTTATGGTATTCTTTGCATGACTCCAAGCCCCCAGGTGGACATTTTATTGGGATATGGCAGCCATCTACAGCTGCCCAGCTGAAAGGAAACTGCCAGAGTTCATCTGTGTCCAGCATTTTTTCTTTAAACTCCTCATTTGTTTTGGGAAGAAATTTGTTGATACTGTCTTCCCACATGCACTCAGTTATTGCTTCACAAACTTCTGAAACAATCATAGCGACTGTGGACAATCCAACACCCGCCATTTCTGCGACTGTGTAGAGGTAGTCACCTCGCCCAAGTCGATACAGACAAATGCCCAACCGAAACTCAGGTGAAATGGGCTCTTCGCACAGTGTTTGCCTCTCCAGCCTATGGCGAATCTTCGAGAGAATAAATTCAAATGTTCCTCTTGAAACGCGAAAAGTTTTTTTAAATCTAGAATCCGAGTATGTGTTCCAGACGACATTCCACCAACCCTGGTTGCGGGGAAGTCTTCTGCATGTTCTTTTCGCCTTCAGTCCTTGTCGGGCTGCTGTCAATTTCCTCGAAGCTGTCAACAACAATACAGTAAGCAGTGCCACTTGAACTCTCCTTCTTCTTTGCTCCACTAAAATCCTCAATCTTGCTTCTGCCAATCTCCGTTTCCTCCTGGATTCTATCAGCAATCTTCTCACAAAAGCGAAACTCGTGTTGTTGGGCGCCATCTTGAATGTTCATAAACAAGCCTGAAATACTTCATGTAAGATTTTCATTTTGACTTTGGAGCGGCACAATTAGGTTCGACGTTTGAAACGGGAGTCGCGCCACGCAAGCTCAGGTGCTGCACCAAATTGAATTAAGTTCGGCACATGAGAAGTTCGACGTTTGAAACNCCATGTAAACGCAAATTATTCTCAAACCGGTTTGAGATTAAGTGGTCTCGGGTTCAAAGTTCACATTGTCATTGTTTTTCTTGGCGCCAAACATGATGATGATGAACATTCTTGCGTCGTTCGATGAACAACACAGGTTTCAGACCAGGGCGAAACTTCATGTGAACGCAAAAGGAAATAAGCTATCGGGCCAATATTCAGATCGGGGTGAAATTTCAAACCGGTTTGAGTTTATCATGTAAAGGCCCCCTTAGACAGGGGCAGGCATCCTTATGCTTATGATGTATGACCTAAAATTACTAAGACAAACCAACATTGAACACGAGTACTGTTTTAGGCAGATAGATGTACTTCAAAGCATACACATGAACTAAATTTTGCTCCCCAGCACTGCTGCAGCCGTTGCCTGATCTTGAGAGCAAACTTTGGTATGTCACAAACAACGCCCATCAAAACTGAGGCACCTTTGCGGCCATGTGGGCAACTGTTAAAGAGGTAGATGCTTCCATTTGCAACACCAATCATCATCATTCCATTTTGATTTGATAACATGTATACCGCTATACTGTTAGCATCTGCTGAATTGACTAATTGTTCAAAGTCTTTATCAGATTCAATTTTTGATCGTACGCTGTTAAATTTCAAGGGGAGAATTTTTTGGAGACCAGTTGTATTGTCAAGTTCTAATACGTTTTCATGTTGCATCATTTTGTAAAGATCTGCTGCATCTTGAAGAAACATTGACAATTTTTCTGCAATTCGTGAAAGTATAAGTCGGTGGACGAGTCCTTTCAGGAAAGCAACAGCAAGGAATCCAGATGTGACATAGTTTACAGATTTGCTGTCACAATTGAATGATTGGTTAGATACTGGCAGAAGAATTTCAATCATGTCTTTTTCTGGCATGGAGACGGAGCATTGCAAAGATATCGGTGAAGAAGAGAGATGCTGTTGGCAATTGCAGGGATGGCTTTTACCTTCTGTGGCACAAAGACCTTCTGGGCAAAGTTTGCATTTCTTTGGCTGCTTCTTCTTGCTAGTGTGAAGATTCATTGAATGTGTACATGTACGGCAATGCTTGATGGATCCTGTAGAAATGCCTGTTTCAGTTGATTCTGTCTGCAGTATGTTAATGTTTGATATTCTTTCATGAATTTTTGCTAATTTTGAATTTAATTGTTGTTTGTTCATCTCTGTTAATTTTACTTTCTCAGCAGTTCCGTCATTGTCATTCAAGTTTTGTACATCTGTGGCATCATTGTCATCTGTTTCTGCATGGGCTTCTCCTGGGAAAAGTCCATTTTGGATAACTGCGGATAACTCCTTGATTTGTTTCCTTTAAATGGGACTGGCAGATCATGCAAACATTTGAGCAAGACTTGTGGTATGCATGGGCACAGCCTCGCATGTTCTCAATGTTTTCAAACAAATCTGGTTGAAGGCACCCTGGCAAGTCACATGCACGCTTTGGAGTTGGTTTGCGGTCAGTTTGATATCCCAAAGGAAGCATTCTTGCATCGATGGGAATTTTTTTGTTGAGGAAGCTTGGAATTTCAGAATTGCATCCTTCTGGATTTGCAGCTATCTCAAAGATCTCTGCCAAAGTTTCAGAACATTGAATCTTTAAATGGTCTAATTGCGACCGAGAGAATGTGTAATTCTTGGGAGGGGTGAAAGAGCTTTTGAAATTTTTCATGGAGGACTTAGCTGAAAATACGGCCTTTGCTTTGCGTGAAAGTTGCTCTGGTGTGTCAGTTTCCGTGGTATTCCCGCGAATTATTGAGTGGGTATTTTCAACCCTATATTCATCAATGGCTGCAACATTTGATGCAACGGCGTAATAGAGCTCTGGATTTTCTTGTTGCCAATACAAGATTTGGGAAAGCCAGACGAGTGGAGATTTGTTGTAGTGTCTTCTCTTGAAGCAGAGGAACATTGTCCATATTCTGATGACAGCATTTTGGTATTCCTTGAATTTGTTCAACTTGAATGAAACAGCATATATTGTTAACACCAATGGTAAATAATTATCAAGGAGATTAAGAAGCATATTGACATGTGTTGATCTTGATAGTTCAAATCTCCGTAGCACTGTGCTTCTGATTTTTGTCCAACCACCATAGACTATTTCGAAGAGTAATGAAGTTCTCCAAGGTTTTGGGCTATCAGCCAGCTTACATTTAGGAAAAACCTTCTCGTAGATCCATTTAAAAACTGGATGGAAAATCTTCATGACATTTTCCTGTGCATTCAAAGAAATGTGCAAAGGACCAATAGAAGGCACAAGACCTTGTATCGGGGATCTAGCCTTAGTGCTCCTGGAAATCTTAAATGCATCATTGCAGTAAGCTGCATGATCTTGACAACGAGCATTATCTGGTGTTATTGGCTCTGTTCTTATTGGCTCTGCTCGATCATATGACCTGTCATAAACCATCTGTCGTAGAAAGAACTGAGCAGGATGATCACCTGGTAAAAGAACACAGTATTTGTCAAGATATTGTGCCAGCTTTGTTTGTAACATCCAGTCAGCTGCTTGGCTAAAGCCATCAATTCCCTTAAGAGGGAGTTCCTTGAATTCTAAAAGATACAAGTTATCAAAAGAACGAAGCTGTTGGGCATCTCTTGACTGGTAATATTCATGGGAATTGAGTCTGTGTCTGGTGGTTTCTGGATCTCTGAAGGATCTTGTGAGCCAATCTGGCATGACAGAGGCATATGACCTTTGTAAACGATGCATGCTGTCCATTCCAATCATATGTTCCTGTAAAGAAGGATGTGGAATCTGTGGCGGATGGAGATCATTTGCAGTTTCCAAGGAACAGCATTTGTCTTCAAAATACTAATAACAACAGTTGCCATGTTCCGAGCTATTGAAGGCATTTGTGTTTTTGGGCGCCTGTGTGTGTGCACAGATGTATAGTCATCTATGCTTGTAATGATAAGCCAAGACTTTTCAATGGCTTCTGACACAACTCTATCTAAAAGATCGTCATTTTTGTGCTCAGCCTCCTCAAGAATCCGATTTCCTGTCCTTGCACAACAAGTCATGCCAAAGTTTCGTTCCGTATTTAAAGCCTCTTTATTTAGGCTATTGGTCATCAAAAACAATGTGTTCTCTTTTTGCAAAAAGTTGCACCGCTGGCAAAGTGCGAAGCAAAGATTATACAATGTTGCCATGGCAATCTTTTTGTAGCGTTCGTGTCTTTCAGAACTCTGGCGTGTTGTACAGATGGCATCTATAATATTCTGGAAAATAGTGCTAGCCCCAGACCTTGTGCAGAATTCTTGAAACTCTGCTGGATCGTAAATCAGTGCTTCATGCTGGTTTTGGAATTCTCTGATCATACCATTTTTTAGATTTGTTATTTCTTGCTGAATATCACTACCTGGATAATAGAAGAACGATAACAGGCATCAAAAATTGGTTTATCAAAAGAAATCATGACAGCCAGAGAAGAGAAATAACCTAATGCATCTAATAACTAGAAAATGCATCCAGTAACTATTTGGTGTGCTGACACAAACATGCATTTTTATAAGAAACTTTGTGTTTGAGGCTGGTAGCCACTTTCTTACACTTTGAGGCATTTCTACTAGCAAAACTTTCTTTTGAGTTTCTTAATTTCTTGAAGGTAATCAGCATAGTTAAAAGGTGTGTTCATGACCAAGGCACTGGGCAAGAGTGAAAAGTCTATTTGAGATTGTCAAAATTGGCGCGTGCAAAAGCTAAGAAGACAAACAGTGCATCAACATTTCTTTGTTCCACTTTTAGATGGACGTATTTACCTCTGCCTATTACCTTCAATGCTTCAAACACATATTTACAAAAGTCACAGTCAAATGCCAAAGCATTTGTTAAAAAAATGACATAACAACTTCAAATTACAAAAGTTTCTTAGCTTCTTTTGTCCTGGTAGCACAGTTTCTTAATTTTTGGAAAATTGAACCTAAAGTTTCTTACAAGTGCAGTTTTAACTAGACATCACCAGGCTACATCAAATATTAATATCAAATATTGATTCTCACGTTCAAGAAGTTGTCTATTCTGTTGTATTATTCTTTCCATCATCCCAGGAGGGCAAACAGCAGTGCCATTCGTGCTTACATGATACATTCCATGCTCAGTTGTTCGCTGCAACATGTTCGTTGTATCAATGAGATGCCTGTGTTCTCTATCGTCAATCATCATCTATAAAAATACACAAAAAATGGAACCCAGTTGAATGAACATCATGCACACAAAAATGTCATTTAAAAGTTAAAGTGACAGCAGCAAATTGAGATCTGCTCCTAGGAAATTTTTTATGAAATTAACTTGAGAAATTTTAGCAGGAAATATTTCAACGATTTCTGATTAGTTACTTTTCGGTTGTGTCACTTAGGAAAGGAACACTTTTGAGGTGAACTAAATCTTGATTCATAAGTGCAAGATCCGTCACAAAAGTGTCAAAAGTGATAGCAAATTTTCTTCACAAAGTACACAATACACATATTTTTGTAAGAAAGATGCAGTACTGACAGTTTCTTGGATTACAAATTTTCAGTGCTGAAGTTTCTTAAAGACCCATTGCATACCAACAGACCGATTTAAAAAACGGTTTGTTTGAAAGATTGGCCGTGTTTCATTCAGTCATATATACAGTAAACGCAAACAATTTCTGATGTAAGTATTTTCGGGCATTCAAGACGTCCGAAATTCGTAATGTCCTGAAACTTTGTGGTCCTAAATATTTAGTGTCCAACAATTTTTGTAGTAAAGAAAATCACAAGAAAGTATTCTTACTCATTAATAAGCTAATGTCTTGCTCGCAAATCGTTTCGTTTAGAAAAGGAATGAGTTATTTTTTTCAGCATTTTCTAATCGTCCAAAAATTTTTGCATTTAATGTATTCACTCTGTTCTTTGAGAAAATGATTGGGCTGAAATAATTTCTGAAACAGAAATTCTGCTCGGGCCCTGTAAACAAACTCCCAATTTTGCTGGTGTGCAATGTGTCTTGAATGGTTTATTAGCAGTTTCTATACATTATTTAAGTATGTACTCTACTGTACTATACTTTGAAGTAAGATATCACAAAGAACTTCTAATTGGATATTTTATGAATACTTAAACAATAGTGGCAGGTTGTGATTGATGCTGCAGAGTATTTATAGTAGATTTTATAGTAGATCAATTTAGCCAGCATACATTATCTCTACTTGCATCCAATTGTGGCCTCCTCCTGACAATGTCGTTTCCACACAGACTGCGACTTGAATTGTGATTCATTGACATTTGACCCTAAAAATGAAATGTGAAATTCTCTAGTGCCAAACTAATAGGAGGCAAAAAAGGAGGGACCCGAGACTATATGATAAACAGAAAGTAAAAAAGATAGGGCTGAGGCATTCCAACTATTTCTCTTTTTGATTGGGCAATCAACTTTTAGGCTTTTTATAAGTCGTAATTTCTTTGTTTTAGCCATTAAACCACCACCCTTAACAATGAAATTTCATCTCAACACATTAAACATAAACAATTATGTAACATTCAATTTCATGTTGAATTAAGAACGATCAACCATACACAATTCCTAGAGCAAACATGAAAATTTAGCTGTTTTATTGATAGCCGTGTTGATTCATAACTAACTTGCTACAGGACTTTCTTCGTACAGATGTCCTTTTGACTTTTAGACAACCTATTATAAAATATTTGACCTTCAGTTGACAGGCCTTGCTAAAACATGGATATTTTGTGTAGTGGACTCAGTCTTCTGGATCCATCTGACATATACAGGGTGTCCCAAAAAGAACTTGTGCCCTGTTTGAATGGCTGCTGCAGAGGAGCTGCAATTTCAGTTCTTTCTTTTTTGAAACTGATGTATAGGAAATGCTTCAGCTTGGAGTTTGAGACCCTGTTTGATTGAATCGGACAAGCAGACAGGTAATTGTAGCAATATGGTACAAGCAAGTTGAAATTGGATGTTGCTGCGAAACCAGAGGGTAATCCTTTCCTGTATCACAGTATCCAAAATGAGACAATGGAAATCACTGCTCCTCCCGCAGATGCTGTACAAGCAGCGCACATGTTTTTGGGACACCCTACAGAGTGCATAAAACATACAATTTCATCATTTGTATCAAACTCTATTCTCCTTCTAACAGCATTACTGCAATGTAGCTGATGTGGCATGTCTTCTTTTGTTGTATTTTTTTCCTAGAAACAATTGGATGTAAAGAAGTTAAATTGATGGTATGTTCAACCCGTTTAGTTGATATAATAAAATGTATTTCAAGTTACTCACATTCTAATAAATTGATCATATTTTCTCAAAACAAACATTTTGTTAAATTGATATAATTTTTTGTTTTTGATCATGTTATAAAATGTTATTGTATTCTCGCTATGTGGGTGTCCTTGTAAGGTATACATTTCGAAACTTCAAGATTATGCAAAATTCCCTTTAATTGCATGTACCTTAATGCAGGGGAATATGGAGTCTGTATACGTAGTGTTGAGAGGTCAAGCAGAACTAGAGCATTGTGATCATGCATTTGAAAAGACAAAAATCAGTAACTGTATGTCCTTGTAATTTCACAGAAAGACATTGAATGTTGTCAACATACATTTTCTTCATTTGTACCCAATTGTGCCATCTTTCTAGTTGTGTTGCTATTGCACTGGTGTTGTGGGGTTTCATTCAAACTTGCTTCATCCTGAAATAGATCTATATACATTGAAGACCCATTGTCAACCATTACCCTAATTTATTCATAACAAACCGCTTATAAGGGAAAAAACTATATTCCCTACCTGAATTTAAAAAGTTAAGAAATTTTTGTAATTTGCAGCTTTAATTTTCCCAGGTCAGTAAAAAATGTTTCGACACTGTACAGTAATAGCAACCGTTTTGACATTGTTTTAAGTGCAAATTATGTTATAACATACTGTTTTGGAACTTACAAAGTAGTAAGTAAGAAATTGATGGTTCCTATTGAACAGGCAATTCACAAAAACATAGCTCAATGCCAGAAATTATAACTATGCAAGTGTGTGTACCTGATAATAATAGTTTGTGTGGTTGAAAAATTCATGCCATTCACTTGTCAGTTCATTTGGGTGGTTTGCTCCTTGATGTCCAGTGGTCACGTCTTGATGTCCAGTGTTCAACTGTTGCTAAGGGTGGAAAGGTTTATCAATGATCAAAGTGAATTTGGTTGAGCCCAAAATTCCCCATGCAGGCCCCATACAGTTTTTGTTTTATAATGTTGGAATTTTTCATTTTAGAACCTCATCTCCTCAACCAAGGAAACAGATTGTTCATTGGAGGTGTGTTATTGGATCTTGGTATGCTTAAATGGACAAGCACAACTCCAAGCCAGACAATTTAGTGCCTTAGTTGTTAATTTTGATGGCTCCTAAAATAGGTGTGGATAATGAAGCACTGGAAGGCAAATGCATTAAGTTCATGATCTCTCATCTTGATATTAAATTTATCTTTGTTGGTATTGATGACATGTGGGGGTCATTTTGTATATTTTGGGTACTGGTGAGAAATGTGCCATTTTAAAAAAAATGGTAAAAAGTCAGCTATACATTTCAATCCCAAGAGATTGGTAGACAGGAATGGGTGTCTTTTTAACCTTGTGTGACAAGTCTCCGTAACACAAATCTGGTAAAGTGCTGCCTCCTGGAACAACACTCCTTCCTCCATATTGTTTGGAAATTTAAACAAAACGCACACAGCTGTAAAATATTTTTCTAATACACTCTGAAACACTGCGCTTGTCTGCAGTTTTAATTCAAACATGTAAGAATATCAATCAGCTATTTGTATTGAAAAGTCCATTGATTTTCTTTGAAACTATCTTTGAAAACCGCCCAGAAACTTCTAAAAGATGAATTCATGAATACACTCATTTTTTATAAGAAACCGTGGAGACTGTAAAAAA
>REGM01000361.1:15256-41103 GCA_004194415.1 Aurelia aurita
GTGAGAAAATCCCTCACACAGTAATTCAGGATGTAGAAGCCCCTTTCAGTCAAGTAAAGTTTAGAATTTATTTGAATCTGTTCATTATCCATTAATATGCTAGCCAATATTATTGTCTTGATGCCCAGGGGGCAGTGCTCTTTCAAGTAAGGATTTTCTTCTTTGCTGTCCCAGCAGTGAAAAAGCTAAGAAACTTTTTAATTTTCCCAGGTGACACAAATGTTTTGACATTTGGATGAGTGTTGACAAAATACTTCAACGTTGTTATCAGGAAGTTTTTAAAATTAGTTTCAAATTTCATTATTTTTGAGTGCAAATAGCTTTAAAAAATTGTCTTTCATCATTAATTTCTTACAACAGGTATCAATGTTTCTTGATTTTTTCATAAGTTTGTATCATTTTATTATTAGTGATTGTCCGCAAAAAATTAGTAGGCTCTATTTTCTTTCAGAGTGTATCTTGTGCACCTGTATAAGAAACTTGGCTCTAACCTTTCCAGTGTGCATTCTTAAGAAAAGTTTCTTTTGCGGTTTCTTAAGTTGTTTTTTTCAATTGAATTTTGCAATTTATGACAATTATTGTAGTGTTGCTTCTTTATTTTCTGGAAAAGGCTATTACAGTCTCATATAAGTGGTTTCTTAGAAAAAGACAGTAAATGATGTTACTTCTAGCATTTTGAATATTGTTGATATTATAAATTGTTTACCTCGTGATATGTTTGTCCTTTCTTTCTCCACCTACTAACTGCGGAAGTGCACGCTCGGCAGATGTCACCATTACAACTGTCCAATCCAAACGTCTCCTTTATTTCGTAGTTTTCGGAAGAAAGGAAAGAGTTTCCTTTCTGCGACTTTACACCGCAAACACAACATCCTCCATTTTCGCTTCGGTATGAGCGTTGTTTCGCACAACTCACAAACAATACCATGGCACACATTACCATTGCGAATTTCAGCATCATTTCGGAAGCCAAACTCCAAACTGCAAGTAGACCTTGTAGAGGTGATTTTAGCTTTTAAAAAAGCTGTTTATTTGGTTATTATTATTATAAGATACGTTGTAGAGATACTTTAAAACTGTGAAAGAAATCTCGACTAAACTTAGGCCTATTTTCACCGCAAAAGAAAAACGCCTACTATCACGTCAGCACCGCCGCACCGAGTTCAATTTTCGCGGGCAACGTTGGCTGCCCCCTCGTCATCCCTTAAGGACAGCGCATGCTCAGACGAATGTCACCTGTGTTAACCTGCATTATAAAATAAATGATATATGTATGTATGTATGTACTGCACCTTTCATATAATTTTAAAATGGGTGTCCCAAAAAGGCACTCTAGTTTAAAAAATCACACAAATTCAATTATCAAACCTTTCATAAAATTTTCCTTTTGATTTGTTTTTCGATGACTCACAAATGTTTAAACATGATAAAATGTTTGTTTTAAATACTTTAAGATTAAAAAATTACACGCTGAAAAACCCTATTTGAAGCTACACTTTTAATAGTCAATCTTGCCTAAGAGCCAACATTTTCAGATTTTTTATTACCGTTGAGGTCTCAAATGATACAGTGCATTTCTTTCTGTGTTTTATGACAAAATTAAAAGCTTAATATACACAAAGAAATTGATCTGGTAATCATCAGTGCTTTTCTGTGGTATGATTCAAAACCAGGCAGCCCTAAAAAGAGCTAAACTTGCCAATTTTTAAACCAATTACCAGATCAGCTATATCCGGGAAAATAATTTGGCCCTTGATCTACTTGCCAAACAACTTGAAGATCGGCCTTGTAATCAACTTTTGGTGATTTTTCATGCAGGGATACTTTTCTTTTGGGACACCTGGTATTATTTTAACAGAGTAACGGTTTACAAATTGATCCACAGACTGCCCTGTGGAAAAACGTATAGCCAATGATTTAAAATATCTGCAAGGACGGTCATTACAAATATGGAGCGAAAAAATTAAAAACTAAAGTACGACCTCATGGCAACTTGAAAGAGTAATCAACAGGGTCTTCAGGCTCTCTTAAATTGTGAAAATGTTTTCAGCATCATAGTCAGTGTACCAATACTCTTGCATATTTCGTCAAAGAAAACTAGTATGATACATTGCATTGAAATAAATAAACATAGAAGATATTCAGCAAAGCGCCTAAATTTAACATATGCCTCCGACCGGCGGACGTCTGTTCGCGCACTTTTTCAAGCCATAAGGTTGCAATTTCTAAGATTGTACTTTGGCATAATGCATCATGCTCTTTACCTATAACAGAAGTGGGACCAATCAACTTTGTTTAAACTACTTACTTGTGAAAATTGTCCCTCACTAACACCATCTCTGTACATGATTATTCTTTGTGGCTTGATCTTGCATGCTCTGTAGAATTCTTTTAGCAGGTCCATTGTCATTTCTTTAAGTTCAGCAATGATTTCCTTTAGATGTTAATGAAAAAATTCTTTCGAGGTTATACTGGAACGTTAAGGGGTGAAATAAGGCGAACATGGCATGAGCCACGAGTATGAAAAGAAATAATCGCATCTTAAGGTACGCCTTAAGGTGAGTCGAAAAAGTTACATCGGTTGCAAACCCGTAGTTTGCTAGCTACTCAAAAGTTTTCTTAAACTGATAATCGTTGTGTAAGTAACATGTCGACTTAGATAATAAAATTTAGTTGGTTAAAATCGGTCATATGTTTCTCGATTTACAAGGGATTTCATAAAAGTGTCTTTTATCAGACTCATTCAAAATAGGCCTAAAATCAATTTTTGCAACATTTTACCTTCACAACAATGGAGAAGAAACTTAATCGAGCTATCTTATTGCCTAGGCAATCAGTTGTGTAGATACAGAGCCAGCTCTACTATTCTTTTAACTTGGACATTTATTTAAGCCGTTTTTCAGATCGTATCCATTATCGTCATCCTGAATTGTTAGCAAATTTGATCAAGGATGTTAAGGCCTGTTTTGATGAATTCTGAGACTGAACGATTTTATAAAATCGCTCATAATTTGGGAACAATACAACTGATTTAAACCAATTAAATTTTTATCTAAGTTGACATGTTACCTGCACAATAGTAATCAGTTTTGAAGAATCTGACAAGTAGCTAGCAAGCTATATAACATTTTAACTTTTTTCTGACTCATCCGGCAGGGTCAAAGAAAAATGGTATGAGTGAGTGTTGTTGTCGATTTTCCCTCAAATTATAGGCTACGCCATTAAACCACGATGTCTACTAATCCAAGAACTGCAATGTCCTGCATACCAGCAACCAAATATTTCAGTTTGGCTTTTCAAACTATACTTTCAAGTTCTTATCTCATTCGTATCAAATTATTTCAGGTTTGTCAGGTCTTCGTCGGAAAGTATCAGAAAGGTACCGGGTGTCCCAAAAAGTTTCCCGATTTGAGCTGTTATTGGTATAAAAGTGCGTGATTGCTACTGAGAATTCAAACAGGAATCTGTTACACAATGCCCAACTTAGATCTGAGTATTTAGTTCATTTCTATTTCTACGCGTAATGATTCTCTACGGATAATTTTCTGAAAAACAGAATACCTGAAAAGTTAAAGAAAGAGCCAATGACAGGTTATCAATAAGATCATTAAACCTGCAGCTCAAAATCCACAGCAATTGAGGATTTTAACAAATTCCAAAACCACGGAGCTCTCAAAAGTGACCCCAGAAAGATAATATTTGTCCCTTGTGCCCGTAAAACACGATTCTGCTTGACGCTTGAAGAAACATATGCTTTCTAAGACAAGGTCCAGTGGTCCACACTTTGCACATTGCCGAGTTTGAATACCAGTCTATGAACGTAACAAAGCTATGAAATCCGTCACAAATTATAAACTTCTACTCGAGCAGTGGCATCTATGTTTTTCGATTAAAGCGGTCCCCCCTAAGGAGAGATCAACAGAAACAAAGAGAAACTTTAGTATAGCCTTTAGTATCTTTTTATTCTGTTAATTGTAAAGGTCACAGGGTTGACATGTACACCACGCTCCCTATGGTTCGTTTTTCGTAAAAATGTTTGTTAAATTGTAAATTTTTAGATTGTGTATATATATATAAAAATTGACAAGCGGTTTTATGCTCTTCACACCTACAATGGAAAACATGGAACATTCCTTCATACATTAATCGCTAGATTTTTCTCTTTTTGAGGGTTTCTTGAGCTGAAGCTTTTAGGAAAATCCATATTTTGGAGGTCTTTTAATCGGCAAAAAAAAAATCGGAACATTTTCTGCAGCTGTTCAAATGGGGAAATTTTTTTTAGGGCACCCGGTACAAGAAAATTGTTGCCTGTAGCATGCTCTGCAATTATTTTATCTATCTAACACTAATATATTCAATGATCAGCCCTCTAATAATAGGTACTTTTATCGTAAATTTATACTGAGATGTGTTTGAAATAAGCCAGGCAGAAACATCATAAGCTAGACTGGTATTGCGTTTTGAATATCAATCATGCCGCCTAAAATCGGCATGGACCAATGAACAGCTAGGATGACGCGAAGAGTCCAATCGAGAGGATTTTCTAACGAATCGGCAGTGCAAGGTCGTCGCTTCATTTGAGTGTCTCAGAAAATGCTGATGTAAGAGCTACAAAATCAATGCTGGTAGAAAGAAAAACTTTGACTTTTTATATGATTCTAACGGATCATTGGTCCACGCCAATTTTACAAAGCTATGATTGGTACTAAAAATAACGCCAGTCTACTGTAACTCAGCATATTTTTGATTGGCTTCGACACAATAAAATGATCTGAGGCAAGCGTCAAACTTTTGCCAATTCCTAACCGCACATTGCAACATGTGTTAAAAGGTTAAACATGATCACTGTTTGCAATCAAAACAAATTCGTTAATTAAAGGTAGCCTAGGCACAGACGTGCGCAGTAAATTAAACTATGTACGCAGGCTAATTAAACAGAAATTGGTGTGGTAAAGAGACAAAAGGACGAAGACAGAGACAAGCTTCGGTCAATTGGTAGGGGCTGTTAGGCCTTAATCTATAACAAATGTTGATATTTGCAAATGTTTCCCTACGCCAACGAGGTTACCTCACAGCAGGAAAGCAACACGTTACAAGATTAAAGCGATATCAGGAAAATTGCATTAATTTGGGTCACAAGTACTTGTTGTACCTAAGTTTGAACATCTTAAATTTTCTAGGTACAGTAAAAACCCGCACATAAGAACCTTCATTTATTAAGAACCTACAGCCTGAAATTTGGAACTTCTAACCCTAGATACAAGAACCTTTTCACCCTGATTTTCTGTTCAGGTTCTTATTAAAAGATTTTGGTTTACACAAAAAATAAAGAAAAGCAAAATCGGCCATGAATTTGATCAATGTAGTGAAAGTATATTCCAATTTGCGCACAGCTATAGATAATGAGTCTTAATGCTCCATATACTGTAGTTATATTGTGCATTAGTTATACAGATGTAGCACAACATTTACACTTCTTGATATCTATTTTTTAGATCTNAATTTTCTAGGTACAGTAAAAACCCGCACATAAGAACCTTCATTTATTAAGAACCTACAGCCTGAAATTTGGAACTTCTAACCCTAGATACAAGAACCTTTTCACCCTGATTTTCTGTTCAGGTTCTTATTAAAAGATTTTGGTTTGCACAAAAAATAAAGAAAAGCAAAATCGGCCATGAATTTGATCAATGTAGTGAAAGTATATTCCAATTTGCGCACAGGTATAGATAATGAGTCTTAATGCTCCATATACTGTAGTTATATTGTGCATTAGTTATACAGATGTAGCACAACATTTACACTTCTTGATATCTATTTTTTAGATCTAAGAGCCTATACCCCATGTTAAGAACCTGCACCCTGACTTTGCAATACCCCCACACAAATAAGAACCCAAACAGGCTGGTTTCAAAAACATAGGTTCTTATGTGCGGGTTTTTACTGTATAAGAAGATACCGTGTGCTTCATTTGCAAGTACCAAATAAATTACCTTTCTATGGCCTTGGATTTTGACTCGCGCAGCATATCTTGTAGCAAATCTGTCAATGCTTCCAACAACCTGAATGAAATTTAATGAAATCAAACTTCTCAGTCATATGACATTGATATCATTATAGGACAATAATTAGGCTGGGTTTATCAAAATATCGATTAACTACAACTGTGTTGTATTTACGCCACAGGAGAAGCTATCGATGGCTTTGACAATACTTTAGAAATCAATCCATAACAAACTAAACAAATAACGCCTTCGTGATTAGGTACGGTAAGGCCCCTGGCCAAACATTGTTTGCCAAACATTTGAAATTTGCTTGCCAATCACACTATGTGACCGACATTTTTGAAAAACATTTTTTGCTTGTGATAAGCAGAAACTGTGCTTTGCAGTTTCAAAAAGATTGCTCAGTCAAGTCACGTTTTGCATAAAGGCCAAACGAGAAAACATTGCTTGGCAAACATGTTACTTAACGAGATAAAAGTTTACCAATAATAAAGGCGATAACATTTATTTTATGCTAAAATGAAGCGGGAGAAAATTGCAAATGTCCGACGAAAAATGGTTCTCTAACTTTGAGAAAACTTTCAGTCAGCATGAGACAGCAGCAGCATTCTCTCCAGAATGAAAAGAAGAAAGAGGCGCTGCCAGACTACTACTTGATTTTCAAATAGTGGATACATTATGCAACTTACCCGATATAGAGAATTGAAAATGTATGACCGATTTTTTATTGAAATTTTTGACATCTAAGCAAACTTTTCCACTATAGAAAATCTACATAGAAATCGGTGACTAATTCATGATCCTACATTTCAGAAGCCACGATATTTTGTTGCGTCACCCGTTCCCTGTACAGAACATTGCTACTCTGAATGCACGTCTAAAGAACCCCAGGAAAACAGAAAGTAAACAGGAAGTAATTCTTACAGCGGCTATCGACGGCCTTTTTGACTCGGATGGTGCTGGATGTGTCACATCTGCTCCAAGGAATATCACTGGACTTCCAAAAACCTTTGGATTTCTGAAATGAGAGAAAGATAAGATCAATCTGAATATTTGCTTTTGTACTTAGAATGGGAGAACGGGAGGTTGGAAAAGCAAGAACGGAACTTACCGGGTGTTCAAAAATGTATCCTCAAATGTAGACTAACAGCAATTAAATTTCTATTGAATTGGCTTTAAAACTATAGTAACTATAGTAACTCGGCTATCCTTTACATACAATCCTTGGTTGAAATAATGATTGTCTTAAGGCGCGTACAGAATAATAAAACCACTGAAACTCGATAAGAAATCATCCATCTTTAGGCAACCGTCTCAAGGAGAAGAATGCATTTAATCTGCACGTATTTTTATATCAGGAGCTACGAATTTGAGCCGGTACTTAAAGTGTCTTAAAATCATCAAAATTTGAGTACTCGGAGTTTCTTACGGGTTTCTTTAATGTTCCATAATAATATTCCTGGTTTTTACCTGTGCCCTCGTGAAAATTTCAAAATGCAGTTTTTCTAAATAAGTACACTAAAATAACAATTTTTGTAAAGTCTTTTTCAACACAATGCGAAACTAACAAGGATATCAATTGCACCTTTCGCACTAAAGAAGACCCATCGTGCTTTCCTTTAGTCGGGTTAAAAGCTGACCCCAAAGAGAGGTGAAACCAGCTTTTGCATAGACAAATGTCCTTTTTAAGAAATTTGCAGCAAGAAGACCTTCATTTTGCATGATCTCTTTAGTATTTTGCAGTAAACACAATACCAATTGTGTCCAAGTTGTAATAAACCAAAATAATCTCCCATAATTGATACACGATTTGCAACTGAAGTTATAAACCTTGTGAACACATACCGATACACTGGTGGTCCTTTGGCATTATTTTCGAAATAACTGTTTGTGCCACCAACTTTTGCATTAATCTTCATACACAGATTTGCTAGCAGTTGCGGATTTGATCTTCTTACATTCTTTATTTTGATGCATTGTGTTGGAAAACCAAAATAGGTGTCACCAAGAGATTTGATCTCCGCTGGAAAAAGAAAGTTTGCATACTTTATGCATTGAATGTCTGCTCATTTTTAAGTATTTATGACAACTTATTGCAATCATCGATAAATAAATAAAAATTCTGCTATTCTGGATGGTAAAAGCCCGAAGCATTTGCCAATTTAGATGGTTGCAATTAACTTCGAAGATTTGCTTCTTTGAATATTCTTCAGGCTAAGCTAGATATGTAAAATTCATTTTCATGATAACGTACAGATAAGGGCATGTAAAAGTGCTACCAAGAAACAAGGGGAGTTTCTGCAGCAATATCATCTGTTGATTTCTGTTCAAAGATAAATCTCCAAGTCTAAACACCTGCCGCTGCGCTGGAGGATAATACAAGTTCGACCGGGTGCACCAAAAATGTTCAGGGGTTCGAAAATTCATAGTACCTAGAGTACTGGATGGACTTGAATAATTCGAATTCTACTTGACAGCCGAAAGACGGACGTAATTTTGTGATATTTCTCGTGTTTTGGTGAGAGATGGAAATATAAGTAAATTCACGAAATGACTGAGAAGGGCCTAAACTTTCAATCAAATCGTAAAGAATCCCCTCACACAGAACAATACAAAAGTACATTGTAACTCCTCCAAGATTTAAGCAATACAAGCTTATACTACCGTACGAGTAAGAAAAATGTATCCACTGCCTTAAAAATCGTACAGGAAAAGCTATGCAACCAATTTGCAAAATGCTAATTCCATTATCTTACTGAGGCTTCAACTTCATTTTTGGGATCTTTCTTATAATTTTAGGTGAATTATTTCCTTCGGAATTAGGAATTAGCCAAAAGCCCCATTTCTTGGTATACCCCAAAACAATTAAAATGGTCTGTTCACTATATATAATGTAAATTTTAGCTTGTTAACGCCCAGCATTGATGAGAAAACATAATTACATTTCAACAGTTTCCATATCATCAGAAAGCAATGCCTGACCGAAAAAAAAACATTACTTTACCATTTTAATCGTTGAAACGTGAATTAAATCGAGCCAATCACTTATAGTTTTAAGAATAGCCAACAGAAGCTGGTTTTCAGGGATTCTTCATTTGATATTTAAATGATGCATTGTAAATTATGAATAAATTTTCAAAATAAAGTTAAACCCTCAGTCAATTATGATTTTTCAAAGAGTGGATACTTTGTTCTTATTTACGCGGTACGTAGTCAATTTAAGTTTCATTTGATTATCAATCCATCCTACATACAATTCTAAACAATTACAATACAATTAAATACATTACGATATCAAAATTAACTACATCAAAGGGTTGCAGAACTACAAGCTATTGATTAAGGAGGAGCTCTCTGAATAGGTAAACTAATCCCAAGAGAAACCCTCTCCCCCCATATATTCAAAGAAACTAAAATATTATAAATGAAATACACAAACCAGATTGAGCCTAAAAATTATACAAATTAGACGTATTGAGTCAATGAATAGGCTTTCAATTTAGACCGAAAAATTGAGATAGAAGCAGCAACGCGAATGAAAAGTGGAAGGGTATTCGACAATTTAGAGCCAAAATATTGTACTGTTTTGAGTCCATAGAGGGTGGTCCTTTTCAAAGAAATGAATAGATCACCTCTGGTGGCCTGACGAGTTCCAAACCTATGAGTAGAAGAATTTGGAGTGAAATCGTTATGAAAGTAGACTGGTGAGAGTTTATTGATGGCTTTATAAACAAATGTTAAACTATTTAACTGAAACATATCTTCAAGTTTCGCTATCTATAATGAATGAAATAAAGGTGCACATGGAGCAGTAAATGGTTGGAAATTTATACATTTGAGGATTTTCTTCTGAAGATGAAATAATGGTATGAGATTGGAGTCAAAGGTAAGACCCCAGACAGTAATACCATAATTGATAACAGATGAAAAGAGTGAATTGTAGAGACAGGTAAGAGTTGGAAAAGGAATGTTATGTCTTAAGTTTGAATAAAAGTCCAGTTGTTCTAAAACGTTTTTTTACACAGATCATTGATGTGGTATTTCCAGGAGAGATGCCTATCAACGATACACTTAAGAATTTAACATACTTAGTCCTTTTGATATTTATTTTTGCCTGCCAATTTTGAAGGTTTATCAAATCTGGCAATTTCTTTCTAGGCGAATGGAAGAATAAAAACTTGTTTTGTAAATAGTCGGCATATTTACTGCCATACCTATTTATTGGGATTGGAAACTTTAGTAATTGTTTGAAAATTCATTCATTATAACTCTTGAGGGAGACGAAATGACCTTGCGTATTGTTCTGTGTGAGGAGATTCTTTACGATTTGATCAAGGGGTTAGGCCCTTTTTCCGGAATTTCGTAACCAAGGCTTTCTCGTAAAGTCGAATTTACATATAAAGATACTTCAGTTTTTCGGCTATCAAGCAGAATTCGATCTTCCAATTCAGCCAGTACTCTCGGTACTACGAATTTTCAAACGCCGGAACTCTTTTTGGCGCACCTGGTATTCTGGCATGAAGCAAAAGTGAGTCAGATGCCTGGGTTTCTGAGTATTTTATGCTGCTTAGTTATTTATGTTTGCAGCTTGATGAATCGGCTGTAGAAAATTAATATAGGCAAGCCCTAATCGCTTTGTGAACGGAAATCGAAAGAAGTTGCAAAACCTGAAATGTTACCGTAAAAAAGGAAGCATACCGTATTGATTCCCATCTACAATCACCATCAAAATCATCATATCTGGGATTTTTACGGTAAATCGCTCCATTGAATCTTTCAGCGAGGAACGACGAGGATTGAAAAACTCTACGTATGCAGGCATTGGGTTCATTGGCATTGCAAGTTTCTCAGACTGCCTGCATAACTGGTCACAGAAATCTTTGGCAGTGTTTTCGTCACAGCGACCGCAGATAAGAAGTCCCCATTTGTCTATCTTGATCCCTTTGAAAAATCTATTTTCCCTCATGTCCCATTTACCTGGAAAGAGAATTGATAAGGATTACAATGATATCAGCAAGGTTTTCCTTTTAAATATTTGGAAAAGGCCATTTAATGTAATCATGAAGTTGTGAAAGATGAAAAAAGCAACATAGTAATTACCTTAATAATAGTTAGGTTAAAACAACATTAAAGACAAATGACGGAGATATAAGGCGACTTAAATCAGGGGCCTGGGCAATCCAAATATAGCCTATTGTATTCCATTGTATTTGATGACCTCGAGAGATTATCAAATGTACTGGACAATGAAGGCACTCAGACATCTTTTGTTCTATTTTAAACTAGGCGCTATATATCCGTCATTTGTCTTTAAGTGAAGATCTTTGTTAAGTTTCCATCTGTTCTAAATTAGCTAGCATAGCCTCAAAATACTCAGAAATACATCGCATGAATCATCTTCTGTTTGATTTAATGGCTTGAAAGGAACTTCAAGTACTTTGCTATAATCCTACATGTAGCAGTTCTGATATCTTAATTATTTTCGGAATTACAGCGGTTCTCCTTTTATTTCAAAGCACGCATGAAAAGTTTTGAAAAAAATCGAGATAATCGTAGATCCTAAATTAAAATATGAAAAACGGTACAATCTTCAAGAAAACCATAGTTTATGAAGGTCTATAATATGGCTCTAAGCAGAAATCTGTAGTTTTTCTAGTTTACGATTTAGCAATTTCATGACGTCACATTCTCAAAGCTGGCCCAAGCAAAGAAGACGCTATAATTCTGAAAATAATCAAGATATCAGAACTGCTACATATAGGATTATAGTAAAGTATTGGAAGTTCCTTTCAAGCCATTAAATCAAACAGAAGATGCATTAACCATCCTTGCAATGTTTTTTAAATATGCCAAAGATTTGGAGGCTATGCTAAATTAGCTGTGTTTGAAAGAATGTGACCAACCGAGTTAAAATTGAAAAAAGGATAAAGTACCTTTTCTAGATCAAGGTAACGGTACTCTGACATATTCATATGCAGAGGACTTTGTAAGAAAAGAAAAGAAAATGACATCGAGTATATGCGTTTTCAGAATCAGAAAGTAATAAAACAATCTTACTTTGAGTAGCTTATATGTTTGTCCTGCTCGAAACATTTTATTAAAGTTAATTAGGTCGTAATTAATAACTTGACCTCTTAGGAAGTGTAATACCGTAGCTTCCAGAGAGTTTTTCCTTCCATAGCAATATCTGTGCGTGTCCTTTCTTAAACAAGGCACGAAACCATAAAACCCAAGACGCTGTTTTGCAAGTGAGGAAGAGCACTATTATAAAATACAATTTTTTGAGCCACTGGAGTTTCGCAGTGGGTACGAGGTATTTTTTGAAGCATAGCTTGTGTCAAAGATCGATTATTACAAACACACAAAGCTATTACTACACTAAAAAAACCAATTTCTGTATCAGTCTGTGGCATTTTGCACGACAAATATTTTTTTATAACATAAATTATAATTTTGTTTAAATGTAAGAATTTGGAGAAGAAAGAATGATTTCCGTGATCAAAAGGTATACTTAGCCTTAAGATAGACTATGCATGACAAGGAGATGTTCTGAATCCTCACCGTCTCTTGGAAATACCAATTTTGAGCCTTCAGCTAGAAAAGAGCGAAATATTTGAATATCAAATGAAGTATATTCAATATAAACTGAAATGGCATCTATGTATAGTTACATCGCAGTATCACNTGCACCATCGGCAAAAAGCATTAAAAAAATATAATTTACGTGACATGTATCCTCAAGGGAGCACCGAAGCAAACTTCATTCATTTTAATATCAACAAATTTATTTCACGAAGTTTACTTTGGAGCTCCCTTGGTGATAAGTGTCAAGTAAATTATATTATTTTAACGCTTCTGTTGTGCAGTTTTTACTTCTCCTCCTGTTTCAAATTTTTTCAAATCTATTGTTGACTTATTCGCTGTGCTTCAAGAATTTGCTTAGGCCAAAACACCAAAGCTCTGGTTTGGAGGTCGAGGCAAATTTGTCCTTTGAAGATAAATATTTCAACTCTCAAAGCACTAATATCAACAAACGAGGTATCTATGTTCAAGTTGACTATCGAGGTATGTTTTAAAAATGTTTTCGAATTGATTCACGCTAAATTTTCATCGCTAGGGTCGACCAAATCTGTATACTTTTTTTTGGGACACCCGGTAGTTTTAAGCAAAACTAATAAATACCAACTATTTACAATACAAAGTGAAAATCTATAATATAAACATAAATATATACATGAATCTATATACACATCATCTGCAGATGTTGCAGACTATATTTTGGCAGAAAATATTGCTTAAAACGACAAGGAAACTGATAAAATAGTTAATAGTCTAGCCAATAAATACTAAAGATGAAAAAGAACACTTTTTGTCATATCTGAATCTGATCTGAATCAGTTTTGCCATTTTCTGGGCAATTCAAAGAAACTGATTTTTGGCTAATAAGTGGCTTCTAAAGAAGTAAAGCATCCAAAACTATGACAACAATAAATCAAATTTAAAATGCAGCTCCATTGTGAGCGAGGATCTAAAATTTATGAATTGTTTGCATACTTTTGAATTATGAGTCTTCGAACAGCCGAAACATTTTTTGGTTCATCCAGAACCACGTGAAAATTGATTTAAAATTTTCAAATTATTTGGCATGGGCGAACAAAGCAAGATTTCCTTTACCTCAAAGTGATATTGTAAGTTTTCTTGAAATATTCTGCAACGCTGGTCTTTCTCTTTTTTCCACCTTCTTCGATTTCAAATTTCAAGCTCTCAGCAGACTCTTTTGCTACGCCAAGTACTCGTTTCTGTCGCTTTTGACCAACGATGTATGTTAGCATAACTTTCAAGCCTAAAAAGTAATATGGAGTTGATAACATGGAATCTTATTCATTTTCGAAACTAAAAATGAAACACTCTTGCGGTATACTGGGTGTACCAAAAACAGTATAAGCGTTTCAACAGTTCCTGCGGAAGAGCCTCATTTCTGAAATTTTCATTGTAACATGATGAAATCTTGACTCGCAATTTGCGATCTCGCATGTTAAAATCGGTTGAGTATTAGCGGAGTAATTCACTCAAACACGCAAAATCTCCGAGGCAGCCTAAGACAGATGACTATTGAATATTGCTACTACAATCCATGCGTAATTTGAAAGTGTTTTTGAGGCAGATCAACCATTAAAGTTTCTATTCTTAAGAGTTTGTTGATCAATTTAACTATTTATATTAATTAGAAAAAATGACAAGAAAAGATGCAGTTACATGTTAACAGTTGACAGAGTAACTTTGTAGTACTGAAGGAACTTCCTTAAGTAGTGTGTTCTACCACGAACGGAGCTTCTCAACCAAGTTTCGTTTCAGTTCTGATTATTCAGTCACAAAAACGAAATATTTAGGCTTTTGAATTAGCGAAAATATCTTTCATTTTAATAGCTAAACAAACTTCCAAAAAATAATTGATTATTGAGCTGCCCCAACAACTCTTTCAAATTACGCATAGGTAGTATTAGCATAATTCAATAACCATTTGTCTTAGGCTGCCTCAGAAATTTGGCCTGTTTAAATGAATTACTCTACAAATACAAGTCCGATTTGGTCATGCGATGTGGCGAATTGTAAGTTAAGATCTCATCTATATCATAAATGTTGAACAACAATTAAAAAAAATAAGGCTCCTCCGCAGGAACTGTTCAAACACTTACAATTTTTTGGGACATCCGGTATTCTATTGTTTCTGTTTATCTCCAAGAGATAGACAATTAATTTATTAGAACGGACACATAGTTAAACAAACTATAATTGAAAGTACCGGGTGAGTCAGAAAAAACAAGGCGGCGGGGGGGGGGGGGGGTCTAGCAAACCATGTTTTCGTGTTTTGGCGAAGAAAAAACTCAAGACTGTGTTTCTTGAAGTTTTATAATGCAGAATAAAGATTAAATTAGTTACATAAATTTAATTTCTTAAAATTGGTCATTGCTTTCTATATATATTTGCGATTTTGTGATATGGCTATTTTGATGGAAAGGCATCGCTATTATAAGGAATTTCTGCTTCCTCCTAAAAATGAAAATTAAATGAACAGTTCTCTGAAAATACAAGAGAAACAGTATGTTTGTCATGGTTTAGAAGTTCACACATACATAAAATATGAATCTAATAGAACATTTTTGTAGTCAATCAATTGGCATATAAACATCATGGCTAAAATTCGCCAAATTCTCGAATTTTTTCCAACTGGTATGATCTACGAATAAATAATCAATTAGAATTCGCATTAGACAAATTTCTTTAAAAAGGGTGATTTCCTACCTTTTACCCTCTTTTGAAATTGAACTCTTTCTGAATCTTTCATTGTTCTTGGATAATCCCTGCATCCTAAAGTTTCGACGAGGAAGTCCATGACACTTTGGGTCTTATAAAATGCAGTCGATGCATAATCTATATTAATCATCATACCAGACTGGGTAGGCCTGATACTTTTATAGGCTCCATACCAAATTTCGCAACCTTCACCCAGAGAAATCGGATCCCTTGGTTCGGAGAAGAATGATCTTCCTACTTGGAAGTACCTGGCAAATAAAATCGATTACAAGTAAAAAGATGAACTTGCACGAATCGTCTTGAAGAAAAAGAAAGGACGACTTTTCCCAGACAGCTCTTCATAAATTATTCATGAGTCGTTTTTGACCTTGCTTGATCGGATGTTGTAATAGGACCCAACCCGAAGCAATTCAAATCTTCATTACTGTTGGTCAAAAATCCAGATAAAAATGCCACCTGCAGGACAAAAAATGATCCATCTATCCATTTGTGAGAAAATGGGAATTTTCTTGTCTTTATTTTTACTTTCCTTCGTTTTTGTCTTATCTTTGTTTTTCAAAAAAACTTGGGAAGTCCAATAAAAAGGTGAGCTTCAATCATATGATAGTATGGCACACTTTGTAGGCATGTTTGCCAAGTTCAGATTCAGAACCAACTCGCCCTGCCTACACGGTTGAAGCGGCAGCTTTTCACGTGAAAGGGAACTTGCGGGTTTTAGCCCCAAGCGCTTAAATCGCAAATCCAACTAAGTGGGACTTGAGCCTGCAATCCATAACTTGATTCCAATCATCGTACTCAGAATTATTTTGGCTGCAAATTCAGAGGGTTAAACCACTGCGCCACTACCATGTCGATCTATTATCAAGTGAGTCTATCAATGTGGTCAGCATTGCCTTTCTGAGTTGTCAAGCGCTTTATTTTCATGTTTGTAATACTGCAATAGTCCTCAAAAATTTCTTCTAATTATTTATATATAAGGTATAAACATGGCTGCAAATCCAAGGGATCAAACCACTGCGTCACTAAGCCTTCAAATGTCATGTCGGACTATTACCAAGTCAGCCAATACATGTGGTCAGCGCTGCCTTCCTAACCTGTCAAGCTTTTTTGCAATGCCCTCAAAGATTTTAATTCCTTAGATATTGGGTATTAATAGCAGCACTTTACCTTTGTAGAAGAATTTATCTAAGATTTTGAAAGAAACACGGAAAGTTATTTATCATCACAACAGGTACGATGCCTCAGCTTCCTACCTACATTTGGCATCAATCAATGTCTTACGATAGTTGAACAATTGCACATCAAGTTCAGCTAGCTCATTTTGTGACATTTTACAAACAACGGTGATCTAGAATAATGAATTACAACAGGTCCAGCAAACAAGAAGGCGAACAACGTTTGCAGAAAACATGGACAAAATTGGCTTTTGCATTAAGACTTCCCTTATAAATTTTGGCTATGCCAACCTGACATCAAAATTTTAGCTAACTAACAGGTGATAAATGTATTTGAATTTATTTCATTTCTATAAAAGGGAGGTGTATCATGGTTTGGAGTGCATTAACAAATGCAAACAAAGTCTGAGTACTTGAGTGTCTTCAAATCTAAGCAATAGGATACACGAGGAGATATACACAACCAAATTTTCAGGTTAGGATAGAGACGCTAAGTATTTGGCACCATCTGATGTGGAATGTGCCGTTAGAAGAAATCTAGAGGTGAAACTAAGCTAAAGATCTTGTTAGGTGAATAAATATATAATCGCAATAGGCAACGAAATCATTAGATTTGAAATTAGAAAAGCAGAGATTTCACTAGAGATATGGTACGGTCAATGAGAAGGCGCAAAGAGTAAAACAATCTTTTTGCAACAAAAAAGAAGTTCTTTGGCCTCACAAGCACAGCTTAAAATGCCTTATACTGGAATGTGGAATAAGTATTGAAAGGATGCAATGGATCTGTCGGTATAACTGTGTGCACAGCTCTGACTTTCCAGGAAATTTTCACAAATAATTTCAAGTCGGGATGACTGAAACGCTTATACAGTAGTTCAAAATTTGAACATATTATCGATCTAGAAAATTGTTTATGTGCATTTGCGTCCAGAGTCAAATTACTTTTAGTCATATTGCAGAAATTTTTAAATGGTTTTGACTTTGTGAGAATTTGTGCTTTTAGAAGCTACCTGGCTTTGAAGCATACTCCGAAATCACAAGAAACTCTTATCAAATTGCATTTTGATGCCACATTACCACTTAAATTGTTTTTTTGATATAGCTTCCATGTTGTGTAGGACTACTGGGTGAGTAAAAGAAACAACGCACAACGTCTGGAAAAATACTGCTCCCTGAATATCAAAGCAATAATATTAGAAAAGTCTTGTTTAATAGCTGATATTTTAATGTGTTTAATTAGGTATTAAAATTTACCTGACTGAAATCGGCCACACACCTCTGAAATTATGAGAAAAATGATGATCCAATTTCGTCAGTTTTCCTGCCTCACAGCAATGACTTGAACACGTTTTAGCACGTGTTATCCTCTTGAGAAGATGGAATCCCCTTGAATGAATTAGTTACACTGGTGGGCAATGACTTCTTCAGTCTCCCAAAGGAATAAGACTTACTAAAACGTGTTCAAGTCATAGCTCTAAAGCAGAAACATTAGGGACATTCGATCGTGTTTTTTGAAGGGACCTAGAAACTCCCTTATAAAATCAGATCGGAGTGACTGGTTTCATCCAAGAGAAATTCTAAAAAGTAATTGAACATTCCAGCTATTGAAAAAGGTATTGTAATTTATTATTGCTTTATTCCGGAAACAGTAGCCTTTCAAACAGCGTGCGATTTTTTCTGACTCACCCGGTAGAACTGTGATATGGAATCACAAATTATAGCTTTCTGGCTGAAATGCCACCATTTGCAAATACTATTGCCCAAAATGCGGCTTTTCATTCTGTGGTTTCGTCATTTCTCTCCCGGAAGAACGAAATTCTCTCCCGGAAGATCACCTGTTAAATCTACTTGGTCACTAGCATAAATAAACAAAAATAAGATTTAAAGATCAGTAACATAGCCAAATTTCGGGGATTTTCCAGAAGGTGTTAAGTTTTTTTACTCTCCCGGTAAGATTTATAGAAAAGTTGAACAATACATACATTGCAGCGGGAGCCATTCTCAATACAACTTCAAGAGCCTGGATTGTCTCACTTGGCATGTCTGTCTTGCCCTTAAGTGCCTCGTCCAGTAATTGCAGGCTGACTCTCGCTGCATACTTAATGGTAATCTGGAAAGTAAGATCAAGGGTACATCTTCAATTCATAATAAAATGTTATACCAAATTCCCTAATACTTTTAAACAGGCTCATTACAATACCTTTCATTAAATTTATTTTATTTCTTATTTTATTAACCGTGAGTATAAAGCCGTCAGACCTTCAAGCTAAATTCATCATTCGAAAAAGAAGTGCAGACAATAACCAGATCTCCATACGCAATTTACCAGATCAAATCTCTTTCCCCAATCTCCTTTTAATTGTCGAAATTGTTTACTTTAAGGTTACAGTAAACGTTTGTAGGCCGAAAAAGGCAATTTTCGGATTCTTTTCAAATCTCAGAAACCCAACTTTTAAGAAACACAAAGATACCATCTTTGAAAGTAACAGAAATGTTGAAAAAGTAGAATTCTCGAGAGAAGGAAGAATGCTACAACTTCTCACGCAAAGTTTTTATTTGTGGTTTAAATTACTATAATCCTAGCTTTTTGACCAATTAAGTCGGTCGTGTGTTACAAAACAAACATGAAACCACATTTTATGTATCGATTCCTTTGTTTAAATGGATTGATTGCTTTTTAAGCGGTAATTGCTTGACCCGGATTACAATGTAGCTTATTCGACCTTGATGGTTACATTTGAAGTGGCATCAGCCAAAGGCCCTTTTTCAGGACTTACAAATCCACTAGGTGCAGGTACGAAAAAGCTATTTTGTACCCAAGGAACCAATCGAATGGCTCCACATTTTGCACACTACTAGAGCAGGCTTTAGGCAAGCAAAAGCTGTCTCAGAATCTTGGTATGTCCTCTGGTCCGCCTTTTATAGCCCAATACAACTGTGGGAGGGCAGAGAAGTTATTTGCAAATTTATGACAGCGTGTATTTTCAAGGGAAGGAGGAATTTAAAGAATCTGAGACACGTTTTGGTAGCTTAGGATGTGCACTTCCTGTTTATATAAGTTAGATTTTGTTACGTTAAACGCAAGGGTACAAAATAGCTTTTGAAGGAGGTATGCTCTCTTAAGCAATACAGTTGCCTGGAAAATATCATCTTACAATCTTTGCGAATTATTTTGATATGGTTAGAATCCCTACATTCTTACGCATCGAATGATGTATAGTTTAACTAGATTCCGATAATAGTTTGGCTATTGGGGAGAGAAAACCCAATCTTGTGCTACAAACGTTTACCGTAACCTTAACTCAATCTACTTTCTGGTTAATCACGACATGATAAGCTTTTCTTCTCAAATATATGCATATGCTTGCTTCGTCAACAAATTGCATATTTGAATGAGAATCAAATGAACAGTACAGAAAAAATTATAATAAGAAAGGAAGGATAATAAAATATCTAAATTGCTCCTAATACTTCCAGGATATTTGATTCCCCTTATAACGAGCTTTGAGTTTTCAAAAAGATTAATAGATGCTACATTTGTTCACTCATCTGGTACGTAAATGGAATGAATTCAGGTGTAAAGATTGTTCCAAATTCACCAATATTTATCGGGGAAACTTTTATTTCTCAGGCCAGTTTAGGGGAGAATAACAAAATTTTAATCTTCCTTTTGGCTGTCGGAAGATATTTGGGCTATTGCGAAGAAATGCAAATCAAAAGAGCTTTGAACACACATACAAATTGATTGGCAGATTGTTAACTTTCAGCATACATACCGGGTGTCCCAAAAAAAAGTATACAGATTTGGTCAACCCTTACGATCAGAATTTAGCATGAATCAATCAGAAATCATTTTTAAAACATTACTCGATAGTTAACTTGAACATAGATACCTTGTTTGTCTACATTGGTGCTTTGAGAGTAGAGATATAAATCTTCAAAGGACAAATTTGCCACCACCTCCAAACCAGAGCTTTGGCGTTTTGGCCTAAGCAATATCCACAATTTGTTTCACTTAAAATGAATAAAGTTTACTTCGGAGCTCCCTTGACGATAAGCGTCACGTAAATTATATTTTGTGAAACGCATTTGTTGTGCAGTTTTTAATTTTTCTCCTCCTGGTTCAAATTATTGTTGATTTATTCGCTGTGCTGTAAGAATTTGCTTAGGCCAAAACGCCAAAGCTCTGGTTTGGAGGTGGAGGCAAATTTGTCCTTTGAAGATTAATATATCTACTCTCGAAGCACCAATGTCGACAAACAAGGTATCTATGTTCAAGTTAACTATCGAGTATTGTTTTAAAAATGATTTCGGATTGATCCATGCTAAATTCTAATCGTTAGGGTCGACCAAATCTGTATACTTTTTTTGGGACACCCGGTACAAATTGAATTATGCAAAGTCATATCATATTCAAAATATCTATTGGCAACCTTGCCCTGCCTCTTATTAAAGTCTGAAACTATCAATAGCAGCACTGCTTTTAGAAGACGTTGTCAAGTCTTACTTGCTTTCAAGTTTCCTTAGATACTCTTTCTTTCACTCTCTCAAAATCTCTGCACTCACATCATCTAGGCAATCGAATGGATCAAGATTGACTCCAAAACATACGAAAATTGAGAAAGAAGTTCGTCTGAGACATCCATCTTTGCCGCAACTCGAGGGGAATAATTAGACTCATCATGTTCGTGTAGTTTGGCTCCCCTGAACTAATATGTTTCCCCTATGCTTCCAGAAACGGATTAACCTCGTCGTGATTGAACATGGCCTAAACCACCTGCTAATTTCGTCTCAAAACCACCGAAAAAAAGACTGCAGCACTGTAAAATTAGCTATCAGGACTTAGATGGATGTTTCTTCGAGTCACTAAAGCAAAAACATCATACCATTAAGTGATATTCTGCTTGGTTTGGGACGCAAAAGATCTCGTAAATCCGCTCGCTACTTTAAGATATTAATCGTTACAACAGATCAGTCGAACGCGTGTTTGATTGCCTTTGGTGGGAAGTTTAAACTGAAGAAGAAACAGCCAATCAGAGCAAGTTATTCAAAACCTTGCATCGTGACTGGCCGGTTCCAAAAAATTGGCACGGCAGGAAATTTTTGCCATTTTCAGAAGAGTTTGGAAATAAGTCCCTCGCTGAAGCGACAACAATCAACACCAATTCAATTCAACAACGAAAGTGAAAGAACTTAAATCGTGAATATAGGGGAGAATGAGCATGTTTAAAAACCAGCATTGGGGAAAATTTACCATTTTTGTGGAAGAACATTCACCCCTGAATGAATAATCGATGAATAATCGATGAATTTCTCTGTGACCTACCTTGAAATCTTAATGAATAATCGATAAATTTCTCTCTCTGTGACCTACCTTGAAATCTTTCTCTTTCAATGATGATTCAGTCTGGAATTTGACTACGAATTCTTGCTGCAAAAAAGATATTATGACGTAATAGTTACTGAATTATATGCAACTGCTATATCAAGACTCGTCCTACACCATGTAAAAAGGGGTTTTTGAAAGGACACCCACCTTAAAGAGGGACACACGACAGCCAACACAAATCGGAGAGAGTCACACCCAGTATAAGGGCCAATCCTACCTGTTGTGAGAGGGCATGCACAATAGATGGTAGTTTACTGAAGTTGGTGGTTTTAGTGAAAAATAATTGTAGGATCTGGAAGTACAGGGGGGACGGATAGTTTCTGACCCCACCTTTGGAAAACACAGCAATGAGAAGTACCAGGCGTCCCAAAAACCGTTCCCTATTTAAGCAGCTACAGAAAAGCAACCATTGTCTCCTTTTGAGTAATTTAAACGGCAATCTCTCGCTTAAAGACTAACTTGGATCCATATGAGTTTTGTCGATCATTTTCGCCGACTAAAGGACCTCCATAATATGGATTTTACAAAAACCTTCAGCTCGAGAAACCCTCAAAAAGGGAAGAAATCTAATGATAAAGGTATTTTCTATGTTTTCCATCGTAGGTGTGAAGAGCATACGAATTCTTGTCAGTTTCATAGATTGGTATTCAAGCTCAGCAATGTGTAAAGTGCGGACCACTAGACCTTGTCTTACGAAGTAATTTTTTCTTCAAATATCGAGCAAAATCGTGTTCCTTACGGGCACAACAGAGAAATATTATCTTTTTGGGTTCACGTTTTGAGTTGAAGCTCCGTTTTTTTGGAATTTGTTAAAAAGCTTGACTTCTGTGGATTTTGAGCTGCAGGTTTAACGGTCTTATTGATAAACTGCTTTTAGCTCTTTCGTGAACTTTTCAGGTATTCTGTTTTTCAGGAAAATATCGGTAGAAAATCAATACGCGCAGACACAGAAATAAGCTACTATATACTCAGATCTACATTGGCATTGCATTGTATAATAGATTCTTGTTTGAAATATTATTAACGAACACCAACTTTTACTCCAATAACAGCTCGAATCGGGAAACTTTATACCTAACTCTGTCATTGTTTCAGTTTTAAGGTAAAATATGTATTTCATAAACATAACTCCATTAGTTGTTCACAAATTCAAACGTTTGAAGCCTGATATTGTGCTGAATGAGCATTCTGATTCAAACAGTCTCTACAATGACTTGCATATCATTTATATATATTAACAATTGTGGGAGCAATTGCTGACGTAGAATTTTGGATGACAAAGTTAAAGAATGAAAATTATGAACCCTAAGTGATTAAATTCTAGCTAACCAACAAACAACCATATAGAAAGTTAATGACAGTTTGTGGGAGAAAATATAATTGAAAAGTTGAAAGCATATCTTAAGATCTTTCGAAAAGGGAAGCTTCCCCTAATATAGTGAATTACGAAAAAATTACAAGGATTTTTTAAAAGAATTCTCAAGAATTTCCCAAGAAAACAGTGTTATACATAAGTCCTGTACTATAACGGGTAAGTAAAAAATAGTATCTGTTTGAAAGGCCACTGCAACCTGGATATCAAAGCAATAATATTGGCCATTATATCATATAATAGTGGACATGTCCAAATAAACAATAAAATTTACCTGCCTGCAATAGCCCACTCCGTTCTGAGATTATGAGGGATTTTTTAAAAGAAAGACAATTCCAAACGGCATAACATCACAATAAAATTTCCCTACTATTTCTGCCTTACAGCAATGCAATGTACATGCTTTAGCACGTGTTATCTCTTTGAGAGGATGAACGTGCAATCCCTAAGAGCATAACAAAATCATTCCAGGAGATTTCAAGAGGATAAAAAGTGCTAAAACGTGTTCAAGTCATTTTTGTAAGGCAGAAATGTTAGGAATATTTGATTGTGATTTTATGCTGTTTTTGAAAGTTATTCAAAGGAGGTTTCTCGAGAAATCCTTCCTAATTTCAGGACGGAGTGGCAGCCTTCAGTCAGGTAGCCTTTAAAATTCATCTGAGCATAGCCACTATTAAAGAACACATTTTTCAATATGATTGTCTTGATATCCAGGGAGCAGTAGCCTTTCAAACAAGGATTATGTTTTTTTACTCACCCGGTATACAAAACAACGACCACAAGTTCAAGAAACGGTCATAGCAACATAGCATAGTTTTGACATGACCTGAAAGTGACATGACGTGAGTAATACCAAATAAAAAATATTTAAAGCATTGAAACCTACACCATCGTTCTTTATAGGCAATGTGTCTCTTGAATAGATGTTCTTTTTTCCATCAAAAACTGGCTTGTCTTTTTTAAAAACTTTCTCATATTCCGCTGTCAGCTTTCTTATAACTTTGTGGTTGACCACTCGTGGACACTCTGGCAAAATAGTGACGTCATAGTGATATATGTCCCCATGCATTGGCACTCTTGTGGGTAAGAAATTTGCTCTCAGCTGAATTCTCCTGCCAGCTCTACCGATGCCAGGTCTGGCAAGCAATTTTTGGTTTCCTGAAATGATCAAAACCATAACAAATATTGGTCACGGCTAGTTATAAGAATAGAAACTTTGACACTTAGTCTGATGTTGAAGAAACTTTCCTGGAGCTAGAAATTTCCACTTTTTTAAAAAATTGTGGAATTGCAGGTATCATTTTCAGACATTATGTGGAATTACAGTATGGGTATTGTTCTGGAGAAGAATTGGCAAAAGTATAAGAATTACAGGATTTTTTCTCATAATTTTCGGATTATTTTTTTTATGAAAAAGGTATCTAGGCGAAGAAGGCCTCTAACCTAAGTACAAAACAACTCCAAGTTTAAACTACAATAGAAAGAACAAATATCAGCGATAAGCGCAAAAAACTTTTAATCTAATAAAAGCGAATGATACAAATGACAAACCGAAGGCAAACAAATCAACTTGCATGTGAATCGCAGGACGAACAATAACTAACTTTGTGATTTTGATTTCTGTTTCAAACTTTTCGACAAAAACGTTGCTATCCAGTTAAGGCAGTCCTTATCCTCTTGACTTAAGGTTACTGTAACCCTTCAGACAAAAAATTCTCGATTTTTCGTTTTCATCATAATCTGATGGTTTAAGTATTTGAGTACCGTTTTAACCAACTCACTTCCAGAAATAACCACAATTACTTGGAAATTTGAGCATTTTAAAAGAAGCAATCATATTTCTAACAAATTGCGGGAATACACATCAGGAGATTAAAGTAAACCAACTTGACCTAGCAGCTATATCCATAACATCTCGTGCTGCTATTTTACTGATCTAACGATTGATCAAGACCGCGCTAAAGCTTTATTGCTCGACCTGCGGCTTTATGTATGCACTTTAAACCATAATCGTTTTTCCCGGGATTTCTGCTTCAATTTGATAAAAGCCTGATTTCTCGAATTAAGATTCCGGGGTACTGGTGGGTACTAAAAAATCTTGGTGTACCTAACGGGCCAATCAAATCGCTTGACACTTAGCAAACAGGGTCACAAAGCATATAACTACCAAAGGGTGTCAGTGATTTATGATAGATCCACTGGTCCGACTTTTATAAGGGTTTGAAAGTTAAAAAAGACATTTCAGACATTAACATTAATTTAAAATTGCACTATTTCAAGACAGTACGTTTTATTAAAAATTCGTGACACCCTTTTGTAGTTCAGGACCTTAAGTCTTTGGTAAATAGATAGTCATGGTCGAACAATGCCCAATGAGGTACACCAAGATTTTTTCGCAAGGGTGCTCGATTTCGCCTAAAATCTGGAATAAATCATAATTGTTTTTATTTAAGCAACTGTTTATATTTTTATGGTATTCTACGTTTTATTCTGCTTCGAATAACACATAAGTTTGTTTGGTATAGTTTAAGGAACGGCCGTGAAAAGTAGAGTTTCTTAATCGCTGTCTGAAGGGTTACAGTAACCTTAAA
>REGM01000361.1:46665-63550 GCA_004194415.1 Aurelia aurita
TTAAGGTTACTGTAACCCTTCAGACAAAAAATTCTCGATTTTTCGTTTTCATCATAATCTGATGGTTTAAGTATTTGAGTACCGTTTTAACCAACTCACTTCCAGAAATAACCACAATTACTTGGAAATTTGAGCATTTTAAAAGAAGCAATCATATTTCTAACAAATTGCGGGAATACACATCAGGAGATTAAAGTAAACCAACTTGACCTAGCAGCTATATCCATAACATCTCGTGCTGCTATTTTACTGATCTAACGATTGATCAAGACCGCGCTAAAGCTTTATTGCTCGACCTGCGGCTTTATGTTTGCACTTTAAACCATAATCGTTTTTCCCGGGATTTCTGCTTCAATTTGATAAAAGCCTGATTTCTCGAATTAAGATTCCGGGGTACTGGTGGGTACTAAAAAATCTTGGTGTACCTAACGGGCCAATCAAATCGCTTGACACTTAGCAAACAGGGTCACAAAGCATATAACTACCAAAGGGTGTCAGTGATTTATGATAGATCCACTGGTCCGACTTTTATAAGGGTTTGAAAGTTAAAAAAGACATTTCAGACATTAACATTAATTTAAAATTGCACTATTTCAAGACAGTACGTTTTATTAAAAATTCGTGACACCCTTTTGTAGTTCAGGACCGTAAGTCTTTGGTAAATAGATAGTCATGGTCGAACAATGCCCAATGAGGTACACCAAGATTTTTTCGCAAGGGTGCTCGATTTCGCCTAAAATCTGGAATAAATCATAATTGTTTTTATTTAAGCAACTGTTTATATTGTTATGGTATTCTACGTTTTATTCTGCTTCGAATAACACATAAGTTTGTTTGGTATAGTTTAAGGAACGGCCGTGAAAAGTAGAGTTTCTTAATCGCTGTCTGAAGAGTTACAGTAACCTTAAGAGCCAGATGAATTTATTCCAAACGCTTAGATTATAGCCTAGACTTTCATCACATTTTAGGAATCATAACCCTAACATTCTCAGAAATTTGCATGAATTATGGGTACGATTTTTCAGGCAAAATGGCAAGTTGTAACAACACAAATAAAACAAAGCCAAATGATGGTTCGTAATACATTAATTACAAAGTGGGATGTTGATACATCCCTTCAATTCATAAAATTACAACATCAGCTAACTTCAACAAACATTTATATCAAAAACGCAATATTCTAGACTTCAAAAACAAACTTTACCTCAAAATATATATAATGTTTTATCATTCTAATTCACAGACTGCTCGAAAACAATAGGAAACAATGCAAAAGAATAGCTTTCAGCTGAAAATTGTTCATTTTTACAGGCGTTTTGTTGTTGTCACAACTTACCCTAGGCTGACAAGCAGTACAACTTACGATTCTTAAAATATTCATTGGATATATTGCTTCCGAAAATGATTAGGGAGAGAAATCACATAATTGTCTTACTACACGACTAAACTCGACTGAACTAGCTTCTTTCCCAATTGCTTATCTGAATGGATGGAACTAGGTTCAGAGGCTAGGCTTGCAACATCGGTTGCTATTTTTAAGAAAAAGCTGCTGTCAATAATCCGTCCCCCTGCTAAACATGTCTTTGCGATTTATGACCCAATAGGTTTATCCTTCATTTGTTTTCATTTGATATTCTTTATACACAAATTAACCCTTCAGCAAATTAAAATATATAATAACTACTTACAACGATAAAAATTTGAAGAATATAAACCTACAGCCCTATAAAACATAACCATTGCTGATCTTCTAGGGAGTTGTGTTCTCTTTAGATGCGTTTTAAGTTCTTTTTTAAAACGATTCAGTGTTGATAGCTCACGAATTTCGGCAGGTGTGTCATTCCATATCTTGAGAGCTGCGCAGTGAAAGTATTTTTTTTGCAAATTCAGTCCTATATCTAGGGATCTGTAGATCCTACCTTACTCAACTGGGAGTTGGTCATAGCAAATTAAACTTTCATAAATTCAAGCACAATCCAGGGGTGGTCATGTCCTATGGGGACAGTGGTTCTAGGTCTGTCCCAAAAATTGGATTTTTTCTCTGAACTTTGGGCTAGCTCTGTCCCCAAAAGGTGGCTTTTTTGCCTTCAGTGAATTTGGCTTTTTTCCTGTATATTATTGGACAATAGATCATTTGGAAAGGTTTTCCCCAAAACTGGTTGTTTTCACGCTGTCAGCACTGGGTTTTTTCCTGTTCAATGGCGAGTAAAAAATGAAATCATAATAATTTAAGAAAATTTTGGCTTATTCTTTCTTCAAATTATAGGACAAAAAATTTTCCAAGTTGTTTGGCTTTTTTCGATAAATTCATGGACAATATTGCAATAATTGCTCAAAAATGGGTGGGATCCAGCAAATACTAAGGACAGAGGTAACACCAATTAATTCAAAACACGTATTACACAATTACAAAATACAAAAACTGGGTGGCATTTCAGAAAACTTGAGACAGAGGTCGCAACAGTGCACCCAAAATTCGGCAAAAAATTGGCTTTTCCTGGAAATTTCAAAGACATTCGTTACGTCATATGGATGTCAAAAGCCTTAAGATGTGGAGGAAATTAACTGAACAGCTCTAGAAATTCTACTAGAACACCTGAAATTTTATCATGACCAGCTATGTCCCAAAAAGTTGGCTTTTTCTGGGGTTTCTTCCATAAACCTAGGCAAAAACCGGGTTGGTTTATTTTTTGTTCCCAGGACAAAGGTGGGGTCAATTTTACAGTACTTGACCGCCCCTGACAATCTTAGGGATAACATAAATCTAATTTGCCCTACGAACAATGGTGTTGGGAATACGGAGCACCTTTTTTTGCCTTGCCCTTCGCATGCCCTTTCTGAGCCTGACTACCAGAAATATAATTTTGTGGAACAGTGGCAGGTCGAGGCTTCTGGGCCATCCCTTCCTCACTATTTGTTTCGATAGACTGCAAATCTTTCTCAATGAAACTATCACCTGAATGCTCTTCACCTTGCGAAGTAACTCCTGCCTTAATGATGCCGCTCGTTTCTGTAGTTGGTTCTAACGCAACTTTTATTATATCGTGATAAAAACCTACCCAATGACCTCAACCGAAATATACTCGAGTTGACTCGATGCATCCATAAATCCGGTCGATTCGATTAAGATCAATTTGAGTTTAGTTATACCTCACTCAACCACCAAGTCTGTTTTTTGTAAAGTTTGTTGTCGTCAAGTTCCGTTTCGTTAGTTCATGTAGTTTTTATGTAATATAATAATAATAATCAATTTCTTTAAAGTTGGCTGGTACATAGCTAAGTATAGTAAAATAACAAAGATTAAAAATACTACATTTGCTAATTAAGGCCAACTATTTAAAAATATAGAGTTTATAAAATAATTTGATAAAATAAGTTAATATACAAGTGATATAAAATGTACAGAATAAAATGCCCAATCATAAAAACCCAAGGTTCGGAATAAAAGGTCGACATAGTTTGCATGAGCATTCTTCACCGTGCCATTTTTTTATCTTTGATTTAAACAGTAAGATGGATTCAGCATTCTTTATATCTTGAGGGAGGGAAAGCCAAATTTGAGGCCCTCTGTATCTGATGGACTCAGAACCAAAATTCACGGTCCTTATCCTAGGTAAAACAAATTCATTGTTATTTCTTAGGTTATACATATTTTCTCGCTCCCTGAAGATCTCATTCATGAAAGAAGGGTTCATATTGTTCTGGGTTTTAAACATTTCTGTCATTAGAGTTTGTAAATTCTTCGTATGGATAGTCACCGATGTATCTCTTTCTAATAAAATGTCAAAACTAGAAACATAATCGTTGTATGCAATTCTTAAAGCCCTTTCGTGTATTTTATTAATTTTGTTGTTCAAATGCCTACTGTGGAACATCCAAGCCAACTGGCAGTATTGAAACTGGCTCATTACAAAGGCTCTCATTAACATTCGCAGCTTCTTGGAGTCTATGTATGGAGACATACGAGAGAGTGCGAAAAGCTTGTTACCAGCCTTTTTACATAACTTGCTGATATGCGTCTCAAAAGTTATTTTTTTATCGATCGTAACACCTTATAACTTTTCCTCGTCTGTATTTTCAATTACGCTTTCACCTATATTAATTGTAACAGTTTGATTAGAACTTTTCCCTAGTACCATGAGATGAAATTTTTCTGTGTTTAATTTCATAAAGTTATCTGCAAACCACTGAATAATCATAGTGGAATCATTCTCCAGCCTCCCGATTACGTTGTCGAGATTTTTGTCGCATGCATATATAGTTGTGTCATCTGCATAGTTGCAGATATCAGTTTCCTGAATGGAGAGCAACAGATCATTTATGTAAGCGTTAAAGAAAAGGGGACCAAGAACCGATCCTTGCGGAACGCCTAAGGAAAGATGTTTAAATGTACTAAAAGAACCATTGATTTTCACCCTTTGCTGCCTATTCTCCAAAAAGCTGTGCACAAGGGACAAGGCCTCGCGGCTAAAACCATAAGCATGTAGTTTTGCTAACAGGAGGTCATGCTTAATGCAGTCGAACGCTTTTGAGAGGTCCATCAAGATTGCGCCTAGGATCTCTCCATTGTCTAAGCTGACTTTCCATTTTTCGAGCATTCGAATCAAGGCGTGTTGTGTATTAAAGCCTTTGCGAAACCCACACAGTAGAATTGATAGGAATGGCGTTATATATTTAATTATCTGCCTGTCCATAATTCTCTCAAAAACTTTGGAAACCGTTGGAAGCACACTTATAGGTCTATAATTCTTCTTTGAAGTTTTCGCCTCGGTTTTATGGAGAGAAGAGACATCTGCAGATTTTAGCTTATCTGGAAACGAACAATTTTCAACACCGTCATTAAAAATAATCTGTAGAGGTTCAGCACAAATGTCAGAATTTTTGGAGGAATATTTTTAAAAGTCGTTGCCTTTCTTGGATTGAGTCTGCCAATTTCCGTTTCCATCTCTACAACCGAAACTTTATTAAAATCGAATAAGCTGTCGTTTTGAATTAAACTACGAATTTTCCTTATGCTAGGGTGGTTGGAATATTTAATAAGAGCCTGGTCTATAGGATCCTTTATACCTTCTGCGCTTGTGATAAACTCACTATTCTCTGTAAGACCAAAATAATTGTTTAGAGTTTCGGCAACTTCCTCGTCCTTAGAAAGTATCTTCTCATCTTCAGTCAGAGTAATTTTCACTTTAGCCTTGTTTTTATTTGAAATAAAAGGCTTGACGGTGTTCCAAAACTTCTTATTGTCCGTTATTTGAGAAATATCTAAATTCTTGTAGAAGTTTCTTTTCTCAGTCCTGAATAGTTTTACACATAGATTGCGTTGCTTGCGAAAAGCTTCCTAATTTTGAGCTGTCCGCCTTTTATTGTATCTATTCTTTAGTCGTGTACGCAACATAACAGCTTTACGGAGAGCTCGATTCATAAAGAGACCATCATTTGCTCTTGCATATTTCTTTTTTATGGGGGCATGCTTATCAAGCACTTTTTCGAAACAATTTTGAAAGGAATCATAATTTAGATCAGATGATTTAATAATTTCTAACTCTTCTCTAAGATCTTGTTTGAAAGTTTGCCCGGAAAAATTCTCATAATCTCTATAATTTACAACCGTGGGCCCAGCTTTTTGGTATGTTGTTTTCAGAACTGTGAGCACCATTTTGTGGAAATCAGAAAGCCCTGTCTCAATTGTAGTGGTATTTTGGAAACTCCTGTATCTTTTAGTTAAGATAAGGTCAATACACCTTGGATTTTCAGCTTTGAAACAAGTTGGTTCCTTCACTAAGTTTTTGAGCGCATAACTATTCATAAAATTATGAGCCTGCTGATTTGTCTCCACTGTATTGAAGTCACCAAGAAGCAAAAAGTTTTCATATTTTTCACTGTAATGATCAACCGCTTTGCCAAGATTTTCAAAAAAGTGATCTTGTGATTATGATGGTGGTCGATAGATACTGAAAAGAGCCCATTTCTTACCCCGTAAATTGATTTCAAAACAGACGCATTCCACATCATCGTCAAACTTAAAAGATTTCAGTTCACTGGATGGGATATCGCTTCTAACATATACCAAGAGACCTCCGCCGTCAGCATTTTCTATCTAGCCGCAGTGGGACAGAGTACCCTTGGATGAAAAATTGCTCTTTTGGAAAAGAATCATCAATTTTTGTTTCTGCAACCATTAAAATATCAATATTCTGTGAAACTATTTCTTTCAGTGCATCAAATTTATTTCTAATCGAATTCATATTTAAATAACCAACAATAACACGACTAATGTTTTTTAGCCTCAGTTGTTATAATTCAGATTTGGCGTCACTCTCATCTGCAGGGTTACCAAGCACAGTAGATTCAAGGGTTCTCTCCTCCTAGTAATAGGTGGGTCGGGAGTGTGTGTCTCTGTTCCGGGGAGTTGTGGCGCGAGGGCCACACAACCGATGTGGCTTACCTGGACTTGATTCTGTAAAGTCAGAAAGATTCATTAATCTAAATTTTTGAGAATCGATTGGGTGATTCTTTGGGTACGGCTTTCCGGGTGGGTGGTTCATTTGTCCTGATTCATCCAGTGGTTGTTGTGGCCTATTCCATACTTGCTTCGTCAAATCCCAATAAAATTCTTGGAAGTTACGTCTGGATTAGAAACTGCATTTTGAGGGGCCGTCCAAAAATCTATTTCGTCACTGATAGCATAATTTGGCTATTAGGTGGAGGGGGTTTAATACCAACAATCTGTCAAGCATGACGGAATGGAAGAAAAAAAAAATTGCAAACACATCTTGCAAACTTTCACCCTGGATAAGTCAAATGAGGGGGGGGGGGGGAGGACTCAAAAAGAATATGTCGATCCCAAAAAATTGCGCGGTAGGTGAACAAAATTTTTTATATGTCTGTTAAGGGGAGGAGGGGTATGAGAAGTTACAATGCCTGCCAAAAATCTTGAAGCACCTCAGATAACTTTGCCTTGTTGTGCGATTTCCTCCTCTCCCCCTTAGAACAACGTTGTTCTGTGACGATAAAATGAGGATGACACGACGATTCGCGACTCTGATGAAATGCTAGGACAATAACCTTCCAAATCAACATTGTTTGGGGGGAGGGCGTGCCTCAACTAATCTCTACTGACAGAATTGCGGAAAAGTGTGTCATTGTCAAGAAATGGCCTTTAGTGTTCCAAGGACTTTTGGCAAGCATTGTAGCCAAATTCTGCTATAAAAAAAAAATGTTGACAGCCCTTAAAATAAAAGTCAAACCTTGGCTATTAAATTGTTCAAAGGTTTTTACAGCAGACTGCATTCAGATATTTTCTGTATCATCAGACCAAAACATGATCTTGCAACTTACGACTTTCTAGATTTTCTTAAATACTTTTAAAATATTTGGGTTTTCGATATAATTTCATCTAATGTTTTTTATACTCGAGCATGGTATCGGTTTTGTGTCACTTCTTGCCTATTAGTCTTTTTTATCTGGCAGACTGGGAAGAAGTCACAAATATATAGCCTGCACGAATCCATACTGTTGCTTTTAAGTTGAAACTTCTCGCTGAATTAAATTCATTTTATAGCAAAATTCAATTCAATGGAAACAGTTGGGGATGGAGCATACACATTCGCAAGTTTTGACAACTTTGATGATATCATATGATTTCTTATGCCAAATAAAATTTCCTGTAATACTGTATTGTGTCGTAATTTTTGAAATAATCGTCAACACATTACATTCCCAATGCACGCAGGTCAGGTAAATATTGACTTAAGGATGTTGAATTAACTTGCAAATTTCGGGTAGAGTGCAAATTAGCAGGTGGCAGTTGAATGTTAGGTCGTCGTAGATCGTTGTAGGCCATACGGTATGGGTTAGTTTCAGAAAAGGTTTTCAGGGTAAGTTAGAGCACTTTAGGGTTAATTAGGGTAAGTTTTATATTTCCTATTTGATTCATTTAAGAAAGGTTTCCCATCAGCAAAGCTGTTTTTTAAGGGGCCCTTAAAAGTTGTTTTTTGTAACATCAGGTCAGTCTCTATATTACAGAGGCTACGGGTGGAGCATTGTGAGTTTCTTCTGAAAAAGGCCGTACAGGTACAGTCGAGCCAGCTCATTGAGTGATTTGAAGACCATTGTTTAAATTCATTGCTAATGAGTTCTTCAATGGTCTTCCAACCAAGCCCATTGATAAGTGGTCTGCTTGGGTTGGTTGATTTCAGTAGAACCACAACAACTCCAAACAGAACAACAGTATTGAAAGTGAGGCTCAACAATAGCTGTGAAGAGAGGTTTTAGGAATTCCCCTTGGTAGATAATTCTTGGCATGTTTTAACAAGCCTACAGCCCTTGAGACCTTGGCAGAAACAGCCTTACTTTGTTCTTTCCAAGCTAAGGAACAATTAATCTGTACACCAATGTATTTCGTTTTTTTGGACTATTTCAAGCTCATTATCATGAAGTTGCACTTCCAAATTCTGATTTGTACTTTTGAGAATGTTGTGTTTCTGCTTGGTGGTAATAAGCATGGAGTGTGTTTTCGCAACATTCAAGGAACGTTTATTTCCTTGTATAGCCAGCTGTCCAATGGCCTAAGATTGTTGTTAATAGCCTCATTCAGCTAAGCTCTTGTCTTCATTTATTCCTACTTAAAACGGCGCGCACAGTCGGTTCGAATAAATAATGTTTACAGCAACTTTCAATCTGTTTTATCAGGGGTACCTCAAGGATCCGTCTTAGGCCCTATTCTTTTCAACTTCTACATTAATGGCCTGTATCATTTCATCAAAGAAGCATCTCTTGCCAATTACGCAGATGACAATACTCTCAACACATTTTTCCAAAAACCTCCCACAACTATATAATTGGTGTTTTAGAAAAGGAGGCCATATCTTAAGATGACACAATTCTTCTTATGAAGAATTGCTTTGCAAATCAGAAAAATGCACAATGCACGTGAATACGCTAAAATACCTCTGCATTAAGATTTTAAAAACTGTAAACCAGCTAAATCCTGAATTCATGCAAAATCTTTTCGAAACAAGAACCTCCAATCGACCTTCTCGTCGTCCAAATGATTTGCAGCACTATAGGCCCAATCAAACCAAACAACGTTCGGTTCTAATAAACTTTAAGGTCTCTTGGACCGCACAGATTTGGAATCGTTTGCCAGATGAAATAAAATCAGCAGAAAATCTGGTCCAATTCGAAAGACTTCTTAAAGACTGGGATAGGGCCGCTTGCAGATGCAATCGCCCGCGCCCGCCTCCGCGCTCGCCTCGGGGGTGGCCGAGGCGAGCTACTCATCACTCGCCTCCACGTCAGTTCAAAAGGAAACCGCCCGCCTTGGGTTCATTCATTACTAAAATTTTGATCATTTTGACCTTAATTAAATTTCCTCACCTTTTAATCTCCTCTTTAACACTCAGGAAGTCATCTACTCCTGTAAATCGTTAACTACTTAACTAGTCAGGCAAAAAACAAATGAACACTTTAAATAGCTACTGGGGCACATATTTTTTGAATGGCTTCATTTACACAAGACTGTTCTTTCGACAAAGTTGCCCTCACAGAATCGATAATATCATTTCAACATGGCGAGCAATAAAAAAGGATCTACTGTTGCGCTAAAGACTTTCGAAAAGTATGACAACATGGCTGCTCTTGGATTGGAACTAACATAGAGGAGATAGATGGGAAAGAATCTACTCTGTATTTAATACTTCATCTTATATTTACTATATTTATAGTTCTGTCCATAACCTCGTTAGTGAAAGTGCGGTTGATTCACGACCATATACAACTATCATTTCATTTCTGCCGGAGACTGGCCTTCTTGTTTTGAAAAGTTAGCTATTTAAAGACCAATATTACATTCCCCGTTTATCGATTTTGGGTATACTGAAAATCGCCCGCCTGACTATACCGAGGAGAGCGATGTACCGCTCGCCTGCTAAAATACTCACGGCCAGGCCTGTGCAATGTATGCCTTCAAAATTAATTCTATTGAAACTGTATTTAATCTTTTCTTTAAAATCATTCTGTTAATTTGCATTTTGTATTTAAAAAAAAATCGAATTAGATTAGTTGCTATTGTAGCTAAAAAATAATTTCGATTTAAAATAAGAAGACACCAACAACAACAAGCCCTATTCAACGCCTGGTGACACAAACTGGTATCATCAGCATAAACATGGACACAGTAGAACTTTGGATGGCATGTGGGAGATCATTGATGTAAATGAGGAAGATAAGGGGCCAAGGCATGGGTTTTGTGGCACACCAACTTCTATGTCCTCTATGTCTGAAGCAACACCATTGACCCTACAAAACCACTATATATACGATTTGTTCTTAGAATGTTCGCTAAAAAAAGAACTTGGTCCATGCTGTACAGATCCACCATAGATTGGTCAGAAGAAAGGGCTAGTTAAAGTGAGTTAGGGTTAGGGGTTTGTTTGGTCCAATATCTGACAGAGGAATATTTACACCAATTAATAAGGCCTCAGATTAGTATGTTACTGTTGAGCAAAGTGATATTCCTGTAGATATAAAAAGGTCACCATATGTTAACCATTTTCTTCAAAAACTCAAAGCATTCCTTTAAAAAAATAACGATTAAAGCAGATAATAGATAGTCACCATTTACTCGTAAGTTTTTCTTAAATTTTGTATAAACATTATGTAAACATCTTTCTCTTATTTTATGTTATTGTCTGTATCCTTGTATTTATAATTTGTATTTTATCTAATTGTTGTAAGTTGTTTAATATTTGAGTATTTGTATGTAGTGGAATTTAAAATAAATGAACTGAATCGAACTGAACATGTAGCTGTAGCGCCGCAAGCTACATGAACTCATCCCCAAAATTTGGGCCAAATATCATAGCATACAGTAAAAACCCGCGTATAAGAACCTAGTGGATTAAGAACCTACAGGCTGAAATTGGCAAATTTTCAATTGTTTTATAAGAACCAATCCATTGTATTCATTGTTTAAGAACCCAGGCTGACTTGCAAAATAGTAGGTGTATATGTATATGTAACTCACCAGAACCATTGATCACTCTACTTGTTGATGTGGTTGACCCAAGATTGACTGATGGATTTCTTCCTCCGTTTGCTCCTTTGCGCTGAGTTTGCTGTGAGGGGGCTTGCTCTGCAGATTGAGATGCTGGTGTTTCCTGCTTGAGATCTTCTGCAGTGTTGTTGTCAGTTGAAACAGAATCCATACTTTCTGGCAGAAGGACCTTCTTGTCACTGATCATTATTTGTTCCAACTGACTTTGGGTTTCACGTACCCCTTGGTCTTCTTTGGATGTTGCCTCAACTCTTGTAGTGGCGACGGCGGCCGCCATTTGCAATTCATGGTGGCCTATATCATCATTGACATTCCGTTGGCTCGTCTCCTCTCTCTTCCCAGGAGATATCGATTCTCCGGGCTTATTTCCACCTCTGCCTCTTCCCCTGCCTTTACCTTTCTTTGGCATCGTTGTAGTCTTCTTTCGAGTACAGATCAGAGTATGTTAACCATCACGTCGAAAAAGATGAGGCATTCTTCGATGACGACTTGCGTATCTTTAGGAAATCCGTTGTGTTTTGTGTCGAAGCCTTGTTTTGGGTTTTGGTTCTAAGAAATTCTACATCACACCGAGGCTTTAGAAATTATGTAATTTCAAGATGGCTTCCAAGATGGCCACACTGACAAGAAGAAAACTGCAAAAAAATACCGGCTTTAGTCAACTACTTCGGTGCTTTTGTGTTGCAGCACGTAGAATGGATATAGGACACTTCAACAATATTATACTTCATGGGTAAGAGTTGTTTCTGAAATCTGAGTTCCTTATTTATGAAACAAGTTACCCTGGGCTTGTTTTAGGCCACACAAAACGGGTGGGGGGCTGGGGCCTGGGGGGGGGGCAGAAAAAGTAACCCTTGAACGATGCAACAATTTCTGAAATCTTTCTTGTTGCAAGATTTTATTGAGATTTATCTGGCACTAAGAGCAACATAAATTACTCCTATTGAGTGAATGTCAGTTCATTGTCAGTTGTATTTACAGAGAGAGAAATGAGGAGGTTTTAAAAAGAGATGGTCACAAAACTCTGTAAACAAAATCACTAACTTATGTTATGTTATGGTATCCTACTAAAAAGATATATTCAGTTCTTTCAAATTACAAAGATCAATTTAAAAATCCCTCGTGTTGCCAGAGGNATACTCTTAACATTTACTGAGAATTCATCTATTTTCGCACCATTAAACTCTGCAGCCACTTTCAATTCACTGACTTGGTTTCTGAGGTCTTTTATGTCCATTCTAATATTCTCCATCAAAATTTGCACGAGGTCCTTGTAGGCCTTCGCCTGCGTGTCCAAAAGTTCTTTACACATCGATATTGTAATGAATTCAGTCATTGTAAGTACAAAATAAACAATAAGTAAATAGAATTAACGTAGCATAATGATTTGAACTTGAACTGATTTTTATAAAAAGTAGTAAGGACCCAAAATACTAAGATAGCGAGGAGCACTAATAAGTTTCTTGTTGCAAGATTTTATTGAGATTTATCTGGCACTAAGAGCAACATAAATTACTCCTATTGAGTGAATGTCAGTTCATTGTCAGTTGTATTTACAGAGGGAGAAATGAGGAGGTTTTAAAAAGAGATGGTCACAAAACTCTGTAAACAAAATCACTAACTTATGTTATGTTATGGTATCCTACTAAAAACATATATTCAGTTCTTTCAAATTACAAAGATCAATTTAAAAATCCCTCGTGTTGCCAGAGGAGTAATTAGCAAATACGTTATTTGCACAGAACTTATTCAATAATAAAAAAATGTGTTGATCAGGTAGTGATTGTTGATGACTAGTGATTTGAATGACTGATGTTCATTGAAATAATAAATATTAAAACTACTTTTACAATACTACTTATTTACTTTTAACTGTAGATATCCCCCAAGATAAACAGATTTCTCAGAAACTCTCTGAATGCAAGATTAGATTTATACTACATGGCACTAAGTACAATATAAAATAGCATAATATACTCACATTGAGTCAAAATCAGTTCATTATCAGAGAGATACTGTAATGTTTTTAAAACAGATGATTGCAAAAACAAATGTAAAACCAATCAAAAACGCAAGTTGACCAAAGAAAAATTAAATAAAAGAAAATTTTCTCTTGAACCTTTTGCCTTGTTACCACCTCAAATTGCATCTTTCTTTTAAAAAATATTCACTACTTTACCACACCAGCAAGCCTATACGCGTAATAGTAGTGGATGCTAATAAACAGGGTGGTATATTGTCGTAGATGTGGTGGATGTGCTTAGTAGGGGTGGTATGTATATTAATGTTCAATGTGGTGGATGCACGTAAATGGGGGTGGGTTATTATCTTAAATGTAGTGGTATATTATCGTAGATGTGGTGGATTAGCCAATGTTAACATTGGTTTTAATAATGTTATTGCTGTTTCTGAAGCTTGGGAATCTTTTGCAAGACCACTGAGCACAAACGTTAACATTCCTGGATACACATTTCTTTCTTCAAAGTCTCAGAGTCAAAATGGTGGTGTTGGTCTTTACATCAAAACATGTTTAGGCCCTGTTCCAAGGCCAGACCTGGACAGTGACAGTGATGAGTATGAGACACGGCTACTGGAAAATGCGGGTCTGCAGGTCCGGTAAAATGCGGGTCCCACTGACAGATTAGTGGGTGGTCTGCTTATGCAAGGCATGTTACAGCGGCCGATGGGTGTTTGTGAGGCTAGTGCCCACTTCCTGTTTATGGGATCCCCTATAAAAGTACAAATTTCTCGTATGCTATGACACTTCCATGGCAACTATCCATGATTGTATTTGCNTATACCAAAATCGTGAAAATTGATACCGTTCCTTATACCAAAATCGTGAAAATCGATACCGTTCCTTATACCAAAATAGTGGAAATCAATACCCTTCCCGATGGCACGTCCCCAGTACCCAAAATATACATAGTGCCCCCCACCTGGTGTCATAACTAAAGTATGTATTTCACATTACAAACATAAACATAACTTTTTATTACTCGTTTTTAAAATAGGTTTACTCAGTTTTACCCAAAAAAGATGTCTTTAGAGTTATTGTTGGTCCACGTAAATATTATCAAAACATTGCAGTCAGAAAAGTTTCTTCAAATTTTTCTCTCTTGAGGATTACTTTATTTGACAATAGAAAACAACGTTGTTGTGCGTGACAATAGAAACAACGTTTGTATCTATAAAACAGTGATTTCTTTAAAAAATTCGACTATGTACGAAGACTAACGTTCCGAGCTTAACTCTTCATTGGGTATAAAGCTAATCAAGTTTTTTTGGCTCACCATGTATAAAGGAAAAGTCATTACTTATGAACCTTCTTCCAAACTAGCATTATGTAGAGAGACTTCTTCTTGAGACACTTTCATCAAACAGAGGGATCATAGCTCTACATTTACATTTAGGTGATAAAGAAGTTCTCATGAAAATTAAAGAAACTTATATTCGAGGGTCGAAAGGGGGAAAGAAAGTCAGAAGGGAGGAGGATGGCAACAAGAAAGCCAAAACTTTATCAAAAACACAGAAGGTATGCACATCATTATGTATCGATTTGGTGCCGTATCGGAAAATGCTCAGGTTAAATTTGTATGACTTCCTTGATGATTTTGTTGACCTCACTTTTCAGGATCTATACATTACAATCTGTTAAAATAGGGCACACCCTTACGTCGATGATTGTTGACCAACAAGGGGATGGGAGGGGGGCTGTCTTCTTTGCAAGGATTTAAGCTATTTTAGATAGAAAAGATAAGTAGTAACTCCTCACATCCCACAAGAGGAAATCAGTAACATCTGAAAGCCAGTTAACTACGTCAAACTATAAGGTGCTTATTCAAAATCTAGAAAGGGAAATGCCTGCAATATTGTTGACGTTAAGTATGGTATGTTTAATGGAATCAAACTTGAAACATATGCGAATATTTCAGGTTAAAGCGCCAACATTGCCAGAAAATGAAAAATATATGATGATGGAAATCATCGACAGTAGTGAATTAAAGGTGAGAATAAATAGTTAATTGTAAAGCTAAGCAAGTACATATGTTTCAGTCATAATGTGATGGTAAAGGCATTGGTTCATCTCTTCTCTTTGAAAGTTGTAAAGCCATTTTATGCTAACATAGTACCCACATTACTGCCCTGTTGCTTGATATTTTCAGCTGCTGTCAATACTAGTTGGCATAGTCACGTATCAACACATTGCCATTTTGAATATTGTTATGGAGCAATACACGTTTGAGCCAACTACCACATCTTGTGGATGATCAAATGAACGGGACTCTTTTGACCCACACCATATTTCCCATTAACACTGCACGGCATTGTTAATGCAAACTTATTACATTACCAAACTTGCCTTCTAGAATGATGATGACACAATGCTAAATCTGCCGTATATCAACGGCAGACCAAGCGACTTAGCAATGGAAATGTTGAGAGAGCCAGAACCCACACAATGCTACGAGCCATCGGCCATTCCTAAAGAACAACCCACGTACACACACCTTCCACAGTCCACACACACCTACACACACCTTCGACAACCCACCTATTTCACCACACCATCTGCAATTCCAAACGAGGCTTCATTCCACCAACATCCACATCCACCATCCTATCCACAAGCCACCACATGCCAAAACATTGCAGCAAATTCTTATACACCTGACCACCACACCACAGACCGAGCCACAGACATCTTTGCGAGGAGAAAGATAGAAGAGCTCGAGAGGAGGCTAGAGCAGGAGGTGCAGTGGAGGCAGAATATGGAACTATTCATAAAAGATATTGTTGCAAATATGCGGGTAATTATTAAAATATATAGACAACAAATGATTCAAACAGTCAACTTCAATAATCTTAAAAATAAATAAATCTGGCCACATTTTTAGATTCTTTTCAGGGCAGTCTCATTCAAGTTCAAGATGCCCTCGCATAGCGACTTAGTGGCAACAAGCTTCCTGAAACCAACATTTATTGACACATTCCTGAAACTATGTTCATTTTCAAGGACATAAGACATGAGATGAGACATATCGACAGAGTACTCTTGTCATTCAAATTCACTTTGCTTGCTTTTAGATACAATATCAATTTGATAAAACTTCACTCCCATTCTTTTGAGCCAAGTGAATAGTCATTGCCATTCAAATGATCCCTTGATTGTCTATTAGGAGACATAATATTGTATACGAATAACCAATCTACTTTTTAGGAACAGGAAGAAAACAATGGGGATGCATTAGCAGCAGCAGCAGCAGAGGTGTGTTATTTTCTTGTGCGATTCTTGTACTTTCATACATATCTTGCTGGAATGCCTATATAACCGCGTCTATACAGAAGAAATCTTTTTTGTAACTGCAAGTGCTGATGAAAGTACGATGTAGCCATGTCCTTTCATATTTGTATATGAATCAAATAAAATTCAAGTTGAACGATTTCATTTAAAAAAGGAAATCAAAACTTGGAATAGAACCAGTTGCTTTGGTACAATTTGTACATTATCACTGAATTATTTTAACAGAAAATTTGGCATAAATTTGTTTCGGTTTATTGTTGATAGTTTGTGTAAGTTAATTTTATTGTTCTGAAACTATGCGAATACCAACAACGCTGTAAATACCAACTTCAAATAACTGAATGAATAAAGGAATGAATGAATGAACGGACGAATCATGAAATACTCAGGTCACAAATACTACTTCAAACTACTCTACAATGAAACTCTAATTGTACTGGAAAAAGTAAATTGATGAATACCGGGTGACTCATAACAAATCCCAGTTGGAATGTTAACTGTGCCTTGGATATCAAAGCAATAAT
>REGM01000361.1:67680-80070 GCA_004194415.1 Aurelia aurita
GGGTGCTAGCGGGTGAGTAAAAAAGAAACAATCCCCGTTTGAAAGGCCACTGCTCCCTGAATATCAAGACGATAATATTGGAAAATATGTTATTTATTGGTGGACATGTTCAAATATACTTTAAAATTTACCTGACTGGAACTGGCCACTCAGTTCTGAAATAGAAAGCCCCTTCAAGAAACCTTCAAAACAGGCCTAAAATCACGATCAAAGTTTCCTATAGGCAGAGGCCTTACAGCAGTGACTTCAGCACGTGGTAGCATGTGTTATCCTCTTGGGAGGATGAAATCGCCCGGAATAATGTTGTTATGCTCCAAGGGAAGCCACTTTCATACTCCCAAAGGAATAACACGTGCAAAAGCATGTACAAGTCTTTGGTGAAAAGTAGTAATATTACGGAAATTTGATGGTGATTTTTTATCCAAAAATAGCCGAGAGTGTAGATATCGCCAATGACCCTGTCCTTGATGCAATACGTATATTTAAAACCATACAAGTGTAGCAAAAATCAAGGTTAAATACGCATCTTCCGAGAAATCGAACTTCTCCAAAGTAAAAAGAAAAATCGAGGAGCTTGTTGAAAGTACACATTTTACAGTAAATTGAAGGAAATGAAAGCAATTTTGAGGACAAATGGATTGTTAAACTGGACACAAAAGAACCCCGTGGAATGAACAGTACCATGGGAGAATTAGCAAAAAGGCATTATAAACTTTTCCCGAATTTTTAATAGATATGGACAAAAGAGGAGTGCGAATGTCAGAGAGTAGCGATAACTTTTTTGGCTATGACTTGAATTCTAATGGTTTTTGAATACGAGAACGCGATTCGGGTGCCAGTCAGACTGGCCAGACATGCTACGATATGCTCGTAAATTGGGCGTTAAAGTTATTTTCAGTAATGGAAAGGCAGAAATAGCCTATATCAAGTATTATTCTTTTCCGCATCACCATAGATAGAGATCTTCAGAAAAGCAAAGAACTTGGCATTCAAGGTCCTTTTCTTGGATTAAATGACATTCAGATAAAAGCGTCTCATTCTGTCTTTTACAACTGGAAGATAAGTGATGATTTGGTCCGTTTTGCTATCAAAGCGCGCTTAAGTTTACTCCCAACAAATTTTACAACTCATATTTGGAAGAGGACAAATGATCCGCGTTGCCCGTTTTGTTTTGGTCACAAAGAGAGTATTGCTCATTTGTTTAAAGGATGCATGTAGGGAATTTCACAACTTCTACAGTCGTCGTCACGATCGGATTGTTGGGAAACTTCTCGATGAAATCAAGTTGATATTATGTTCACGTAAGTAAGTATATACAAACAAGTTAATAGGAAACTTTGTTGCCAGAGTATCGAGAAGAATCGACCTTGCTGCAACATCGGAAACCGGATATTGTGATTATTGATGAGATTTCACGAGACATCATCATAGCAGAAGTTACAGCTTGTTTTGATCTCTATTTTGAATACTCCTTTCCAGTGAAGTGTGCTCGCTACCAGGATCTGTGTGACGTTCTTCGTGAAAAAGGATGGAACCCTTCTCTTTATGTTCTGTGTTTTGGTGCGCTTGGCTGTATCAAAAAGGAAGTTTATGAACGATTGCGGAATATTGGCTTTGGAAAAGCAAAAGTAAAGGAACTGTTAGCTTGGAGCTCGATTTCTAATATTATTGGAGCGAATTATATCTGGAGGCACCGGGTGAAAAACTTGAATCACTGATTTCTTTCCATCCCATCTTTCGTTTGGGCTGCTGATGATAATCTGGGCTTTTTTAAGCCTATATCAAGTATTATTCTTTTCCGCGATATTCAGTGATATAGATTTATTTACCCCATGTGCCATAACGTTTATTGATGGTAACTGTATAACCAATAAACAATCTGTATACCAACTAAGCAGTAGGATTTTCCATTTGCTTGGGTGCAGAATAAATTAGAATCGTATTATTGAAATTTTCACACAGTGTTGTCGTCTGGTTTACTTCATGCCAACAGGCTACTTCCCGTAGCTTTAGAAGGCATGGTCCAAAGTTCCATTTACTCTTGTCCTGTTGCTATGTCCTGTTCTTTTACTTTGTGCCCAAAACTTTTCTCAATATTCTTACTGTTCCCAGAAGACACGTTCTTTGCGATGCTTCGATCTTGACCTCGCATTTCAGCTGCTCTACATAACCTTTGAATCTTTTGCTCACTAATCCTAACGCTCCGATGACAATTGGAATGATGAAAACCTTATTATTATTATTATTATTAATATTATTATTATCATTATTATTATGTCTCTGTTACACACTGATTTCAAATGCTGTTCTTCGAGCAAATTGATCAGTGGATTGATGTTCTTGAGCTTTGGTAACAACAAGTTTCCTCAAATCTCAAGCACTTGTCGGAGGATTCTGGCAGAGTGTAGCAACACAGTCTTTTGCAATTCTACTACAGTAAAAACCCGCATATAAGAACCTACCTTTTTCAAACCAAGCTGTTTTGGTTCTTATGTAAATGATAACATTCATGAGATCAGGCTGTAGGTTCTTAAATCTTCTCAAAATAATTTTTTACAACAGTGTTTGGTTTCTTTGCAGTCTTTGAAATGCATCTGTTTAAAATCAAAATAATGTGATAGAGGATTTGTTTATGTTTATGCCTTTTAAATTCTTGAGGAGCAATATTAAAGTTTTTATTGTACACAATATTCAAATTGATGTTGCAGATTAACACAGCCAAAAGCTATAGCTATCAATGCATTTGTTTTTCAAAATAAGAACCTGTTCAAATACCAGGATGAAAAGGTTCTTACATAAAGGAATAAATATGGAAGATTTCAGGCTGTAGGTTCTTATTCGAGGAAGGTTCTTATATGCGGGTTTTTACTGTATCCTGGTAGCTATCCCAATCTCCTTCAGTCTTTTAGGCAGTGCTTTTGGTGTTCTTCCTAGCGCCCCAATTATAACTGGAATTACATTCACTTTTTTGTTCCACAGTTTTTTCAGACTATTATTATTATTACTATTATTATTATCATCATTGTTATTATTATTATTATCTATGTCGTATGCGAAGGTTTTCTTGAAGGTGTTTTCAGCAAAAATTCCTCATAATATCAGAATGGAGTGGCCGATTTCGATAAGGTAAAATTTAAAATTTATTTGAACTTGTACACTATTAAATGTTATATTTGCCAATATTATTATTATTGTCTTATATCCAAGGAGCAGCAGCCTTTCAAACGGGGATTGTTTTTTTTTCTTACACGATATTATTTTTCAAACAGGAGGATATTTTTTGAGAGCCAACCAGTTGTTTCAATGCAGGGGAGTACCGTGTACCGATTCTTTATTTAAANTTATTATCATCATTGTTATTATTATTATTATCTATGTCGTATGCGAAGGTTTTCTTGAAGGTGTTTTCAGCAAAAATTCCTCATAATATCAGAATGGAGTGGCCGATTTCGATAAGGTAAAATTTAAAATTTATTTGAACTTGTACACTATTAAATGTTATATTTGCCAATATTATTATTATTGTCTTATATCCAAGGAGCAGCAGCCTTTCAAACGGGGATTGTTTTTTTTTCTTACACGATATTATTTTTCAAACAGGAGGATATTTTTTGAGAGCCAACCAGTTGTTTCAATGCAGGGGAGTACCGTGTACCGATTCTTTATTTAAAGACAAAACGCAATCGATATTACATCAAAGCGGGTTCAAAGGAAAATCCAAAGTATAAGAATTCTTAGCATCCATATATATCTTTACGCTTCTTGCGATAGAACCTTGTTTCGATAGGATCGAATCCACGATTCTTGTCACCAAATGTAGCCCAGTATGGAGTCGCAGCAATGTAGTCCATGTCCGTAAAGGTTTCTTTGCCATCGGTTTCGTCGTATCGGGAAACCTATAAGACAAAGAAACACTACGGCTTTAGAGCCAAGTAACAATTTAGGGCTGTAATATCTAGCAATTCTACGCAATCATCTGACAGCTGCAACGGTGGCGGTCAAAGTGGGATACATGCTATTCAAAGAGCTACAGATTGAGAACTTGCTAGAATATTATTGGACAGATTCACAGTTGGTTCTGCAGTATTTGAGCAACGAGAGAAGAAGATTCCATGTATTTGTCGCTAATAGAGTTAAATTGATACATGATTACACTGAAATAAACCAGTGGAGACACGTGGAACCAAACAACAATCCTGCAGATCATCCATCTCGAGGACTAATAGGAAAAAAATTTGTCGAATGCAGTGAATGGTTTAGTGGTCCAAGTTTTTTGCAGCAATCTGAAGACATTTGGCCAAGCAATTCTATAGAGAGAGAAATAGATGACAGCGATCCTGAAGTAAAGAGAGATTTAAAGGTTAATGTTACTAATGTAAATGAAAGAAATCATGTTTTATCACAGATAGAGAAAGGTTTATCTAGTAGGTATGGAATGAAAAGAATACTAGTCATCGCCATGAAAGTAATCACGCAAGAAGAGTTTTCGTCACGTCGATGTTGCAGTTGAAGACTTGCAAGAAGTTGGGAAGTTACTCATCAAGTGGATACAGAAGAACAGCTCAAAGTTGTGAAAGATTCAGATTTCGATAAAGATACGCGCGAGAGCAAGAAGGAAAGAAAGAAATTCTTACGAAAGAACGATATCCTTGTGCAATTAGATCCGTTCGTAGACCAATCTGGAATTTTGCGAGTTGGGGGACGTTTGAAAACGTCTGACTTGGAGGAAAACATGAAGCATCCCATTATTCTTCCAAAGAAAGGAAAGATCTCAAGGCTTATAGTAGAGAGCTGTCACAAAAAAGTACGCCATCAAGGTCGTGGGATAACAATGAACGAGATTAGGAGCTCTGGATATTGGATATTACAATGCAACACACTAATTCGCAAAGCTATATCTGACTGTGTAAAATGTCGAGCTCTCAGAGGTCGTCGAGGAGAGCAAAAGATGGCAGATTTGTCGAGTGACAGAATGCAAGAAGTCCCACCGTTCACCTACTGTGCAGTTGACTACTTTGGCCCATTTTACATAAAGAAAAAGCGGAAAGAACTGAAGTGATATGGTTGTCTTTTCACTTGATTGACGAGTCGTGCAATTCACATTGTAGTATCACACACCCTTGAAACAGATTCGTTCATCATGGCTCTACGTAGATTTATCAACATCAGAGGCAACATTCGACAGTTACGTTCTGATAACATAACACTCTGATAAGCATAACACTCTCAACAGTCGAAATGAAGACTTAGAATTGAAAATACGCGATAATGAGCTCGAAGTAGTCAAAAGGACAAAATACCTTGGTGTGTAAATTGACTGATCTTTGGATTGGAAAGAGCAAATCAAGGCAGTTTCTACCAAGGTCTCCAGGGCAGTCGGCTTTTTAAAATATGCTAAGTCCTTCCTGCCAAAGGAAAGTTTGAAAACTCTATACACAGGTGTTGTTGAGCCCCACTTTCGATACTGTTGCTCTGTTTGGGGTTGTGCTGGTTCTACATAAATTAACCAGTTGTAAAAGCTTCAAAATCGTGCTGCTAGAATCATAACAAATAGCAGCTTTGATACACCAGGCAGACCACTTATTGAAGAGTTGGGTTGGAAGACCATTGAAGAACTCATTGGTAATGAGTTCAAAACGATGGTTTTCAAGTCGCTCAAAGAGTTGGCTCCACAATACCTATGTAACCTTTTCACCAAAAACTCGGAATGCTCCTCCCGTAGCCTCCGTAATACCGAGACTGATTTAAGGTTGCCAAAGAAAAAATCAGCAAATGGGCAAAAATGCTTTTCCTTTCGGGGGGCAAAACTATGGAATAGCCTTCCAGCTGAGTCTAAGATGGCATCCTCCCTAAATAGTTTTAAAAAATCTATTAAGGGTTGAGTTTTCTTTTTACATTGTGAATAATGTAAAATTACTGTAAATAGGTTTTCAACATTATGGTTTTTTATATTCTAATGAGTGATTATTTATAATTGTATTTTGTAATTAAGTTTTTATCGGAGAGCCCCTTGAAAAACAGTTTCTGCTGAAGGGCAACCCTCCTTAAAAGAATGAAAGATAAATATGATTGGGGAACCAATTTCGTTGGCGCAAAAAGAGAACTTCGTGATGCTGTCAAGGCGATGGATCATGACAGGATTAAAGGCGTGTTACTTCACGAAGGAGCAGATTATCTTGTCATTTAAATGGAAAAGAAACCCACCATCAGCTAGCCATATGGGTGGTATCTGGGAGAGACAGATACGATCTGCACGGGCAATTTTGTCTGCTCTCTTTAAAGCTCATGGAACATCTCTCAATGACGAAGCATTACGCAGATTTATGGCAGAAGCCACAGGAATCTTGAATTCAAGACCCTTGACAGTTGACAACTTGAACAGTCCGGACTGCCTGCCTCTTTCTCCAAACAACTACTGACGATGAAGGCAAAGGTTATTCTGCCTCCACCCTGTCACTTCCCGCAGGCTGACATCTATTCGAAGAAGTATTGGCGAAGAGTACAGCACTGTTCCAAAGAAGACGATGAAGAAACTGTAGTATAGTGGTTCAATTCCTGCCGAGCAGCCAGACTTATTAAAGAGAAAACGTTAATGATCAAAGAACATATCACATTTTGGGGAGCCAGATGTTGCTGCGCAGGAGAGCGAACTTTATTTGTTGTTTTGTTATTGTTTTTGAATTGGCGAACGCCTTTTGAATTTATGAAATGGATGCAAAAAGGACGCATTGTTGTTTGAGTTATTGAACACAAAAGTCGCATTGGCGCACTGGAGTAAGAAGTTTTAGAAGCTCGATTTTGTTTGTTACATGTTTACGACATGGCGCTTGCAGTAAGGGTTCACAAATATTGTAAGTATGTTTTCCCTGAGTTTATCGTTTATTCTCGCCTTTTCGTTTACAGGCTAACCTAAGTAATATGCTTACTTCATTTGTATTCTTTATAGCGAAAACCACATACTTTATAATTGTATCCATACGTAGCTGAATTTAGCGGATTACATTGTTGTGCGTATTCGAATCCCATTTTTTACTGACACTTCTAAAAGGCTTGGCGCCACCTAATTGATTATTGGTCAAATATATTGCAAACTATATGGCAAAAACACTTACTTTGAAGATTAGTTTGAACATAGAATTTCATAATGCGTATGATGTCACATAAAGCAAATTGTAACTTTGAAAATGGCCGTCAAACTTACTAGTTTATGGAATTTAGGATAGTCAATCCATGTGTGCCATTCATCGTTTATCTTGAACTGAAACAGAAACAAAGATTTGGAAGACGTTAACTACCTGGTCAGTCAATACACAATATAAAACCCACAGTCATAAAACGCATAGCTATTATGTAAAGCTCATGAATCGTAGAACTGAACAAAAAACAAAAACTAAAACGTCACGTATTCCTTCTGAAAGGCCAGAAAATATGGCATGGAACGCCGGTTGCACCAAAATGACACAAACAAACAAAAATTGTGTCTCAAAAAAATTGTTCGACGTTTGATTAAATATAAAAAAAATAACGATATAATGAACGGGCTCCATGGAAAGACAATCCTTCCCTAATATCTTAAATTAGCCATATAGACACTAGAATCTGCAATCCNTGGTCAGTCAATACACAATATAAAACCCACAGTCATAAAACGCATAGCTATTATGTAAAGCTCATGAATCGTAGAACTGAACAAAAAACAAAAACTAAAACGTCACGTATTCCTTCTGAAAGGCCAGAAAATATGGCATGGAACGCCGGTTGCACCAAAATGACACAAACAAACAAAAATTGTGTCTCAAAAAAATTGTTCGACGTTTGATTAAATATAAAAAAAATAACGATATAATGAACGGGCTCCATGGAAAGACAATCCTTCCCTAATATCTTAAATTAGCCATATAGACACTAGAATTCTGCAATCCGCTGAATATTCACAGAGCTACAAGCTCTTGAAGTTCTAGGTTGTGCGAAAGTTGAAACCAGAGGCTTCTCCGTAGCATTTGTAGTGAATGTAGCATGGGGATGTAGTTTGTTTTGTTTCTCGTTTATTTCAGAGCAAACCAAATTGGATTTGAAAAGGATTATCGATAACTAAGCTCTCTCGAACATTAATTCAAGCGTCTTGATGTTTTGAGGAATTCTGTAGAGCAAAGGTTGAAAAAGCAAATTTCGACAATGGTTACAAGAATTAAACTACTTTCGAAATCCTATTTGGTTCGCTCTAATATTAACGAGAGATATGGCATTGGATAAACTTCTTTTACGTCAATATTGGAGCTTTTTTGCATAAAAAGTCGCTTTGAGGTCTCTGGTTTCAGCTTTCGCATAAACTTGACCTTTAAAAGCTCATAACTCAGTGAATTTTTATCGGATTTGCAAGATTCTTGTGTCTGAAACTAATTTAAGATCTTAGGAATAGGGGTATCTTAACATGGAGCCTGCTCATTTTATCGTTATGTTTCAATATCAATCAAGCGTCGAACAAGTTTTTGGGACACCCTGTATGTTTATTCTCACTTTTGTGCACATTTATATATATACATAAACTATGTTTATGTACATATACCAAGTTTATATTCATTTTTGTGCAAACGGCGCTATAGGCATTGTTTTATAACGTGTCAATATTCTTCCCAGATGAACACCATGCAAATTAGTTGACCTTTTTGGATGAAAGCCTGGGGGAAACAAAGTACTCCCAAAAATTTTAGGGACCAAGAATGTTTTTGGCCATATAACTGCCATTTTATTGCCAAATACTGTAAACTAGGTATCATTCAAAATAGCTTGGCTAGTTGAACTTGAATCTTACAATGGTTATGAGATTTTGGTGATTTAGGGGGAGGGGGGGTGTAGATCCTTTGGAATGCTAGGAATTTTTCGTTTCACTAATTTTTTTGACCTCCTATACATCATTCAAAAGCGCAGGTCTTCACAAATAGTAATATGAACTTAGACTTTGTATAAAGTGACTGGTTTAGCCGTTGCCGGCCATAGATTACATCATGGTCAGTTTTTTGCTCCTATAAATTTGTAACCTTATCCAGCCCCGGTAAAATTTTTACTATTTTGCTCAGAGGGTATTTTGGCCCCCTCTGCTATTCAGAAACGAGTGATGGCACGAAGGTAGCACTTTCCCAATTGCAGTAGGGATCAAAGAAGAATCTTTAGATAGCAGCAATTAGTAGTTCATCACATGATTCGTTGCTAGGCAACCTAATACAAAACAACAGCAAAATCGAAGAAAAACAAGCGACTGGTTTTAGGGCCTGTTTATATGAGGCTGTTTGTAGTGCAGAAGAGAAAAGGATATTTAATGTGAAAACTGATCCTAAGAAGTATAAACAATATAAAGTATTGAAAGAAAGGGAGGGTAATGCCAACCCCACCCACACGGCCCACAGCAAATTGTTACTAATATTACTAAGTATTGTCATAGTTAATTGTAGCACTGTATTGGTATATGTTGAACGCAATTACCAATATTTATGATCCAGTAATTAGTTAAACTTACCAAGTTATTCATTATGGTGTAGTGATGCAAATCTTCAGCCGATGTCCTGCACCAATCTCATTTCGAGGCAGTTAAATCGGAATGATTTGTGGTGCAGGTGCCCCAGCAGACCAGCGTCCTGGTCCACCAATGCATCTGTTATTGTTATTTTATGGGAAGGTTTTTTTTTCTGGTTTATTTTGAGTTGAATCTAGATTTGACTAGTGTATCTTTGATATTTCTGTGTCTCTTTAGAGCAACAAAAGGTTGTTTTGTCCATATTTGTATAATTATTTCATCATTTTCAATTGATTGCCAGTAATCTTTTAATATTTTACCAATTTTTATTGTTGTGTTGTCATATGGGATGACAAAAGGTAGGTTTTTGCTGTCTGTGTAATCTGTTTGTTGTTGTCAAATAGTAGATCTGACTGTGAATATTGTCGAATTTTGTTGAATTGTGTTTTTTTATTTCAGAAAGGTTGTAACCCCTCCTTACTAGATTGTTTCTTAGTATTTCCAACTTATCTTCAAGAAATGCACACTACTGGTAACATGAAGTTGCTTCGGATCTCGGAACACTTTTCAGAGAGTTAATCATCGATAGCTTTACTCGAAGTGTGTTAGGAATGGTTCAGTTTATACACAGGCCAGTTTTGTTCGCCCTCTGGCCTTGTTTCTCGTTGTTTTCTTTCATTTTTAGATGATTTTGTTGTCTAACAGTTGCAGAACCAAAAGCGCAGCATGCAAGGATTTCATTTTGCGAGTTCGCGAATCGAAGTTTGCTGTTTTCAACCGTTGATATTCAAATGAAAAGAAACGCTGTATCGATATTATGATTGATAAAATAACAAAACGTCGAGGATGAAACACACACACCTGCATACACCTATCGAAAGAATTCGCGCAGAACATATCAGGTGAAGGCCTCGAAATACGTAAACAATAGAAAAGATTTGCTGAAACATGACTGTGTTTTGATTGAAAATGGGCCTCCTAGACTGTTGGAAAGCAAAATCAGCTAACAATGAATGAAAATAATGAGAAACAAGGCCAGAAGGCGAACAAACTTGCCTGTGTATAAACTGAACCCTTCCTAACTCACTTTGAGTAAAGCTATCGATGACTAACTCTATAAAGTGTTCCCATGCCCAGCTAGCGGTGCTATACGGAGAACGCGGGTCGTGCTTTCGTCTTCCTTCACAAAATTTACCAGATTTGGACGCTCGATCTAAACCTCTTTTCTAGCACGTAAAAAGGTCTATCCGTGTTCACGAAATTCTCTAAGTTGCGTTTTCAATGAACTTATTGTGCTGACTGAAATTATCACCACCACAAAAGAATTCTTTCATATGTGACACTAAAAAAAATCTACACCAAGCATAAGGAACGACAATACATTGCTTAGTTTCAGTCGATTAAAGATATGGCTGATGGAAATCGTTACCTTTCTATGGGCGAGTAGAACGCAGTTTGAATGCTCATGCTCAGATGCCAGTTCATAGTCAGGAGCTTTCCCTTGCAGAGCTTTCACAAAGTCAATTACCTAAAAAAATAAGGCATGTTATACATTTCATTCATAAGCGGTAATGACATACAAAGAGCCATAGATTATGCGTTTAGTGAATTTACTAACCGATAAAGTATGATCATGAGCAATAGGACACTGCTAGAGTCAATTTCACATAGTCTGTTGTTTCTTTCTAGGCTTTCTTCTCCAGATATTATCGGCAATTGTCTAATTGATCTGACTTCAAGGACTTATGCCACTCAAAAAAGAACTCAATTTTGAAAAACATTCTCTGTAATCCTATGGGTAGTCCCAAGGCCAACATTTTTGGTACTATGCACGTAACTTTTTAGATTGTGAAGGAGCTTAGAACAATGGCCTGCAAAACAAAAGAGCATTTTACCAACATAAGTATTTGACTCCGTAAGTATTTGCCAGAAGCATAATGGTTGGCAAGGCCTAGGGTAGATATGCACTTGGGCTGCAAGGATTAATTGGGAGATCTCTTTAGTATATGGCTTTCAATGCTGTGTCTGGGATCAAATTAATATAAGGAGCTCCATATTTGATGACTCAAAATTTATGAAAAGGGGGCACTCTAGACACTGGACTAAAAGAACTGAAATATGTAATGAAATAACAATTACGCAACTGTAAAATTTCCAAATAAAATTTCAGAACTATATAAATGCCGCACCCAACTAGCCGCATCTACAGGATGACCCAGAACAAACGTGAACTGAGAGGATCTGTTATATTAATGAAGTCAGCGACCGAATGGACTGATTCAAACAATGTTTTGAGAACATCAACCTTTACTCTGGCTTAGAACGACTCTCCCAATCACACATTCCAGCATTTCTCCTAACATTATTACCTCCCAGGAATTTTGAGGACCTTCTTTTGACAAAAGAGAGGAGCAAATGCCTCCCATCTCATATTTTGTACAAAACCCTCCTCAATTTTCTGCTTAAACCTTTCTCCAAATCAGGTTTGTAGGTTTGTGAGGTTTTTAAATTTTGATAAGCGTTAATGCATTATTCACAAACAGAGCTCCTCCCCTCTACCTAATTATTTTTTCAAAGGCAAGAATGCAAGCAAATCTAAAGTACAAAGGAAATCTGTATATATGTAACAATAGACAACTTACCTCTTGATGCCATGGGACATTTTGCATAGTCAAACTCGAAGCCTTTGATTCACCACAATATGTAACACCCTAAAACAAAGTATTTAACCATGTAAGCAAATGCAACTAAATGTGAAGTAAGTTGGGGATATGGACGCAGTCATGGGCGTAGGGGATGTCGAATGTTTGGGGGGGGGGGGCTTAGTTTGGATCTTGCCCGAAATGGATGGATTGAAATGCAATAAATCATGCCTGATT
>REGM01000361.1:80642-111402 GCA_004194415.1 Aurelia aurita
ATCATGCGCAGTAATACTGTTCAAATACCAACAGCTAAAGTTAAGGGTTTCTGGACCAGGATGAGTTTCAACATCACCGCTGAGCAAAATTGTCCTAAGAACAAACCATTGTATATGCAGTGTGTAACATGCTACGCACCTCTTGATGCCATGCTACAACATGCTACAACTTACCTCTTGATGCCATGGGACATTTTGCATAGTCAAACTCGAAGCCTTTGATTCACCACAATATGTAACACCCTAAAACAAAGTATTTAACCATGTAAGCAAATGCAACTAAATGTGAAGTAAGTTGGGGATATGGACGCAGTCATGGGCGTAGGGGATGTCGAATGTTTGGGGGGGGGGCTTAGTATGGATCTTGCCCGAATATGATGGCTTGAAATGCGATAAATCATGCCTGATTAGGAGGGGGCTGCAGCCCTCCCAGCCCCTATGCCTCCTACGCCTATGGACGCAGTTTGGTCATTCCGTCAACAAACTTGATAAAACAGACGTTTTTGTATTCTTGATAACTAAACATGATACAAAAACTGTAAAAATGAATAAACTACGAAGTCGCGCATAGTGATCTTCACTTGAGTGCAAGTGGAGAAAGTTGGATGCAAAGCAAATGATAAGGGTATCATGGAGAGTTAGTTAAGTTCAGTTAAATTTAAAATTCCACTATATACTAAGTAAGGTACAACATCAAATTACAACAGATGACAAAAGGTAAATAACAACTTTACAACAAGATAACAGAAACAGTTGGGGTTTCTATGCAGAGGAATTTCTTAGAGGAGGAGCTCTCTCAAAGGAGCTCTCTAAGCAAAGAAAGAGCACCCCCTATTTTAAAAACCTATTAAGTAAATACATTAGTAACACTGGATCACTCCCTTTGTCAAGAAATCGACGAGAGAGGGAAAGAGATCGGGTGAAAAGGCTATACCCTGTGGCCAGAATATAAACTTAGAAATAAGGTGACATGTGAACTAAGAAAAGCTGTATTGCTTATTTTAGCACTATGGTAGATGAGAACTGTAACGATCCCAAGGGTATGTAGAAGGTGGAGAACAAAGTATTAAATAGGAATCAGAAGTCTCCATCTCCTCCATCGGTCACCTGTTAAGGTCAAAGTATAGATAGGCTAGGTGAAATTGCGGATGCCGTTAACAACCATTTTGTCACAATAGGTCCAAAACTGGCTGAAAAAACAAGTGTGAAGAATCTGATAACCCATTGAAATATATAGATACTAAAGGTCGTCTACTAATATGCCACGATTTTAATTTTAAAGGTTACGCGAGATTTCAATAAGCGTGAGATTCATGGGCTAAAATCAGCAAAATCAGCAGGCCATGATAAAATACATGTACAACTAGTAAACGATGCAGCAGAGATTTTGTGGACTTCGTAAGCATCTATCTTCAACGCTTCTCTCGAACAGGGGACTTTTTCGGACATATAGAAGATTGCTAAAAAGAGCCCTATCTTTAAATCTGGTCAAAAGATTGATTTATCGAACTATAGGCAACAAGGACAGATTTTGTTTTCAACCAATCAGCGCTTTTGTTTACCAAAACCAAAACCAATTACGTCACGAAAAAGAGGTAAATAACAAGGCACTCACCAATCCTTCCTTTTCTGTGATGAACACAAACTAGATCCACAGGCTCCATGAGAAGCAAACGATTTTAGCAAGGATAAAATAAAGAATTTTCACAAGTTTGACCAGCGCAGTCTTCACCGCGCTACCATATTGATGAAATGCCTACACCATCCAAAATCGTATATGAAAATATAATTTGTTTGCATAAAAAAGTCGATTTCAGATCATTCTTTTTCAGTTTATTGTGGAGAAAAGTTTGGAAATAGACAACATAACAGTCAGATGAAATCAAGTCAGATGAAATATGCAACTCACTTATTCTCCTGCCCTTTTAAGATATCGTACGATCGAGGATGGAGGAATCATTTTTGCTAATGCTTCCCACTCTTTGGCGAGAATTGGGGGGGGGGGCGCTTGCCCTACATAATGTTTGCTTCTGTTTTTTAAATCCTAGTCTTTTCCTCCCAAAACCGCTCTTAAAAGTCTTGAGTATTTCACACTTCCATACCATTTCCCCAGGAGTCTTTACTGCTTGCATGAAGAAAGAATGGCAACGGAAACTTTTCTGGTGCACTAATAAGAACCTTGGCTCTGACTCTTTTAGTAAAAGTTTCTTGGAGAGTTTCTTCATTTTTCATGAAACTGAATTTCTCATTTTATCAAAATTCACCGAGGACCGCTTCTTGAAACAAAATTCACAAGAAAGAACCAATTCATGAACAGAAATTATTCTTTTAGTATTATTTGGGTTGGTGATACATTTTCTGTTTAAAAAAACCTTGCAAACTCACAACTAAATTAACAAGTTTCTTAACTTCGAATTGACCTTTGATTTTTTCTAGTAGAGTTTCTTAATTTTCTGGAAGAGGCTACTACTGTTTCTTATAAGCGGTTTCTTATAAAAGAGATGAGTGTAGCTGAAAAACTTAGATCAAGAGCGACCGATTGCCCCCAAACAGGGGTGGTTGCTTGCATTTACTGATCCCTTTAGAAGCTCTACCATACTGACCCATCTCTTGGAATCGTTACACTGTCTGTGGAACCCTCTTTCTGGGAACTACTTTCGAGCAAGTAACAACCAACAGGTGGTACGAGCAGAAGCATAAATTGTACGATATCTTGAAGGGCAGGAGAATAAACGAGTTGTACATTTCATCTGACCTGACCCCTTTATCAAAATTATACTGTTATGTTATCAATTTCCCAACTTTTCTTGGACTTGCCCAAGTCTTTCACTTTCTTTCCTTAGTCGATTACAGCAAAAATCGTACTCGACTGAGGAAAGAAAGTCAGACATATTTGCCGTAATCGACTTAGGAAAGAAAGTGAGAATTGAGCAGGTCAAAACTTTTCTCTCCAATAAACTGAAAAGAATCATCTAAAGATAAAAAATCAACTTTATTACACAAAAAAATTAAAAATATTTTCATAGACGAAATCATTTTACGCGTCATTTCAGTTTAGATTTTGGATGGCGTAGGCATTTAATCAACATGGAAGGGCAGCAAAGACTGCACTTGTCAAATTTGTGGAAATAACTTAATTCAACCTTGCTAAATTCGTTTGTTTCTCGTGGAACCTGTGGATTTGTGGAGTTATCTAGTTTTGGTTCATCACAGAAAGCGAACGATTGGTCTGTACATCTTTTTCGTGACATTATCTATCGGCTTTGGTTTCTCGTTGAGTTTACCTCAGGAGTTTGGCCCTTTTAAGCATGATTGTACCGGGTGTCCCAAAAATAAGTATACAGATTTGGTCAACCCTAACGATCAGAATTTAGCATGAATCAATCCGAAATAATTTCTAAAACATTACTCGATAGTTAACTTGAACATAGATACCTTGTTAGTCGACATTGGTGCTTTGAGAGTAGATATATTAATCTTCAAAGGACAAATTTGCCTCCACCTACAAACCAGAGCTTTGGCGTTTTGGCCTAAGCAAATTCTTAAAGCACAGCGAATAAGTCAACAATAGACTTGGAAACATTTCAACCAGGAGGAGAAAAATTAAAAACTGCACAACAAATGCGTTTCACAAAATATAATTGACGTGACGCTTATCATCAAGGGAGCTCCGAAGTAAACTTTATTCATTTTAAGTGAAACAAATTGTGGATATTGCTTAGGCCAAAACGCCAAAGCTCTGGTTTGGAGGTGATGGCAAATTTGTCCTTTGAGGATTTATATCTCTATTCTCAAAGCACCAATGTCAACAAACAAGTTATCTATGCTCAAGTTAACTACCGAGTAATGTTTTTAAAAATGATTTCGCATTGATTCATGCTAAATTCTGATCGTCAGGGTTGACCAAATCTTTATACTTTTTTTTGGGACACCCGGTAGTGCTTCAGAAAACGATACTACGCTCGGTATCAAAGAAGATANCAACCCTAACAATCAGAATTTAGCATGAATCAATCCGAAATCATTTTTAAAACATTACTCGATAGTTAACTTGAACATAGATACCTTGTTTGTCGACATTAGTGCTTTGAGAGTAGATATATTAATCTTCAAAGGACAAATTTGCCTCCACCTACAAACCAGAGCTTTGGCGTTTTGGCCTAAGCAGATTCTTAAAGCACAGCGAATTAGTCAACAATAGACTTGGGAAAATTTTGAACCAGGAGGAGAAAAATTAAATACTGCACAACAAATGCGTTTCACAAATATAATTTACGTGACGCTTATCATCAAGGGAGCTCCGAAGTAAACTTTATTCATTTTAAGTGAAACAAATTGTGGATATTGCTTAGGCCAAAACGCCAAAGCTCTGGTTTGGAGGTGATGGCAAATTTGTCCTTTGAGGATTTATATCTCTATTCTCAAAGCACCAATGTCAACAAACAAGTTATCTATGCTCAAGTTAACTACCGAGTAATGTTTTTAAAAATGATTTCGCATTGATTCATGCTAAATTCTGATCGTCAGGGTTGACCAAATCTTTATACTTTTTTTTGGGACACCCGGTAGTGCTTCAGAAAACGATACTACGCTCGGTATCAAAGAAGATACTCTCCCTTTTAAATGTTGTGAAACACCGACAATTTCACGGAGATCTGTCTAATCTTGTCTGCGAATCACTATTTGTTGCATCTGGTCAAGGAAATATCTTTGATCCCCCCCTCCCCCCTAGTCTGGATAGGGTTAAATACCAAAAAATCTGATTTCTTGATTATAGGCCACAAACGGCAGCTTAATCGTATCCAAAATCCTGTTCATTCGGATATTAGCGGAGAAGAAACTAAAAGGGTCCTAGAAGTAAAATACCTTGTAGTTACTGTCAATGAAAACCTGTCGTGGACTGCACAGTATAAGAAAATCAAAAGTGAAATTAAAAGTGGACTTTTTCTATCAGGAAACTAAAAAATATCCTTCAGCATACAAAGCTAGATCAAGTTTACTGGCCGCTGCTCGAGAGTCAGCTTCGATACTGTAATGAAATATGGGGCAGTTTGTAAAATACCAAACTTGATCACCTTCAGCGTCTGCAGAATAGGGCTTGCACGCTTATAGAGAGTTTCAAATCAATAGATGGCTGGAGCTGTACGTGACTGTCTGTTTCAAGCTTGATTTAATATGACAGGGCTATCATGATTTACAAGCTAACTAATAATTTGTGCCCTAACAGCTTGAGAGGAAGATATTTAAAAAGGTCGCAGCTATCTAACTATGCGTGAAGAAAATCGTAAGATATCGACGTGCCGATGCAAAATTGAAATTTTCAAAAGGAAGTTTCCATTAATCTGGTGCCAAAGTTTGGAATGAAATTCCATTGAACATGAGCAGTAGCCCTACAATTCACACTTTCAAAAAGAAATTGAAGGATTTCTTGCTAAGTCGGCAATGATTCCCAAAGCACAATCCCTTTGTAATTACTTATATTGTAGCATTTAGGGTACTATGGCTTTGCTGCTGCTTTTATGTTTGAAGAATGAAAACATTATGGAGGGGATCTGATCAAACCGGAAGGAATACGCCTACCTACCTACCTACCTACCTACCTATCTACCTACCTATACTGTCAGACAGGAATCAGGAATTTCTGTAACAATAGGTACTTTTAATGCAGACAATGTAAACAATTTAGAGATATTTGTGGTATCTTACATGGATTGTTGATGTATACAATGAAAACAATTGTTAGAAATTTGATGTATCTATCAAATTTGGATGAGTTGTAAGGCGAATGAGGAATTTTCCTCATTAAGACTAGGTGCTCCTAAAAAACTGCGGCTGTTACTGACTTCATCAATGGAGCTGCCTACTCATTAAAATGCAATTTTCAAACTTTGACCTCTTTGACATAGCAAACTTCCCTTACTGCTGGAAATCTTTAATATGGACGATCGTTGGCAAGGGAACCAACTACCCATACTATCAAGAAACAAGTGTGGCACTGTTATGGTGGCAACTAGTGTCTGGATAAAGTAAAAAAATTGTCAGTATTATCTGCCATCCTTTATTTTCGCTACATATATGAAATGGAATGATTCTGATACATACGAATAAATCTGGTTTCCTTCAAGTGGGTTTATCGTGCATTGAAAAGTTGCAATTACAAATGAATATTTTAGCACATTATCAAGCAAGCTACAAGCATGATCTCATTCTTTAAACATGGCTAATGGGGGCCTTTAATTATGTTTGAAGAATGAAAACATTATGGAGGGGATCTGATCAAACCGGATGCAATACAACTACATAGGGAGGTAGGAAACAGGAATGTTGTAACAATAGGCATTATTTAAGCACATAATCAAAACAATTTAAAGGTATTCAAGGTATCTTAAAGACATTGTCCATGTATACAATGATAACAATTCAGAAATATCTGAGGTATTTATTAAATTTGGGTGAGTTGCCAATTGATATTTTCTCATTAAAGCTAATTGCTAGGTGCTCCAAACAAACTCTGTCTGTTAATCAATTCATCAATGGAGCTGCCGATTCATTAAAATCAATTTTCAAAATTTTACCTCTTTGACCTGGCAAACTTTCCATATACTGAATTGCAATCGCCAATATGAAGGTTCGTTGAGGAGAATCTAACAAACCACAACCCGAGCTCTAAATTAAAGGCCTCCATTAGCCATGTTCACCCCGTAGAACGTCTGTGCAGTAGTCTGGAGGCTATTCAGTAAGGTGGAGGTTGTTCAGTGCGATTGGGGGATAGCATATTGTCGTTGGAGGGATAGCATGCACAGGCGCGCAACTAGAAATTTTACAGAGCAGGGGTCGAAACCAGAAAAAGGGCACGCTCCTGATTATTTCTCCTGAGAGTCAATTTTCAAACTCAGAAACAGAAGACAGAAATCAAGGGATATTTATTCTACATTTGCTTCTGTAAAGCATACCAATCAATAAAGATGTCAACTCACAGCGTTAGTGATTTGAAAGTGGATAAAGGAAAAGCGAGCGAAGCGAGCTATAAGGGGTCCGGGGACTCGCCCCCGGGAAATTTTTTAAAAATCACAACCTCCAGATCATGGGAGAGCGCATATCTTGAAAAGATATTAAAACTGAGNTCCTCATGTAAGAATCCTCTAAAGTCCTGAAATCATGAAACTCCAAAAATAGATACAGTTGCATGACAAATTGGTTGGTATAGTCTATAATGTTTGATTTTGATTAAGTCAATTGACCATGTCTATAATGAGGTATTTGCTATGCAACAATAAGATGTTAATATCATACTTTCAATACTGCGCATGCGCTAATTTCTGTGTTGACCCGCAGTGATATCATTTGACAGCCACAATTGGGTCTACAAAAAATTGTTGTGAACATAATTATTTCCTACCACAGTTCGCAATCGCTCGCAAGTTTTTATTCAACTCGAATAGATTTGCGGCTCCGCCGCAATCACGTTGTTTACTTTAAATAAGAGAGTCGGCCTAAATTCTCTCGCTTGAACTTCAAAACAAGGGGAGAACAAGTCGTTAGAAAACTTTTTTTCCTTGTCCTCGGATTTCTCTTGTTCTCTCAATAGAAAATGAAGCGGAAGTTTTGAAATGTGAGCTTATTGCTGATTTAACACACATCAAAACACCCATGGCCATGGTTATTTATATGGCATCGATGGGTCGATCCGGGGTCGATGCTAAGGCATTTATTCAACCGACCATATTTTTTTCAAATCAATGGGAATAGCATGTTTGTATCAGTTGTGACATGGAATATTATAGAGGGGTAATGGGTTTAGGTACTTTTGGGGGTAAAATCCTTCCAAGATTCATCGAAAAATCAGACTAACAATGAATGTATTTTTCTTTTAGGACATGATCAGGAGTATGGATAGGAGAACAGTCACTTGGGGAAAGTTTTGGAAAATGCACAGAAACTACCACCAAACAAGACCACTGACTGTTGCAAATGTGAAGATCACGTACTTGAGAACTTGAAGAATTATACTTATACCAGGACGAGGGGCATTCCATTCCATAAAAATCATCTACGCTTTTGGCAAATATCCTATTGTTTCATAAAAAATCACTAAAAACATTACGGTCTTTAAAATCTTGTACTCTTTTCGAACCTCATACCAGTAGAACATTAAGTATTGTCCAAGGTTTGACCTTAGTTTTTTTCAAATAGTTGAAACCACTTCCACATTTTGAAATTGGTGAAGAAAAGTAAGACCCCGTTTACACTGTACCAGCACAACGTTGGAACCGCTGCCCATTCATACTGTTCCTGCTAATCCGTAACACTCTTGTTCCTTCGATCTCTAGAATAATTCTGGAACCGTGACAAACTTTGCAGTGGATCATAACTGTACCAGTACAGAGTGTAAATGTGGTCTAAAAGACTGGAATACAAGTGGGATCCTATTAACGATCAATGCAATTTTGCATTTAATGATACCATTACAAAAAAGCATAAATTTCCAGAAAGTTATATATGTGTTGCGCATCCACTAGGAAATTCCTTCCAGCCAGCCTTCGCGTATGTGTCGTATTTTGATATGCAAAAATCCACTACAATTCCAGGCACGATTATAATAGATCGAAAAACTAAACATAGAGAAGGCAACGTTTTGTGGTTAATGAACAAAAGTGCTCTTTTCAGTGGAAGGAGCCTCTTCCTTAAGGAAGGAGACTAACGGGGCCAAATAATGGAAATTACATGAAGCAAAAACTATACTTTTAGATTCGATTGATAAAGTAAAAACCCACATATAAATAACTCTCCTTTGCCCAAATACCGAGAGCATTAAAACAATTGTACACATGAATTTCACATACCGGGTGGACCAAACCCGAACTTCACATGTTTGACAATTTTTAATGCGAAGACTACTTGAGAAATTGGTATGAAATGAAGTTTGGTTGATAGCCGGATGGCTGCAGTATTTTTTGTGATTGTCCTTCTATTTTTCTCAGCATTGTAAATATATGTAAAATTGGTATGAAATGAAGTTTGGTTGATAGCCGGATGGCTGCAGTATTTTTTGTGATTGTCCTTCTATTTTTCTCAGCATTGTAAATATATGTAAAATTGGACTTATGAAAATTCCTTTACTTCAAAATGACTGAAAAAGGGAGAAGTAATCTCCTCATTTAGAGCAACATGCAAATACATTTCAATTCCTTCAAGGCTTAAAAATTGATTTTTACATAAGTTTCAGATCATATACTTTTATAAAGATTTGATTCTTAACTCTTAAGGGGAATGAAATGTGTTTGAGTGAGGAGATTGCTTATCATTTTGATCGTGGGTTTTAGGCCTCTTTTCACGGATTTCAAAGTCATGGATTTTATGTAAATTACATTTTACGTCCATTTCCAATGCTGAGAAAAAATAAAACAAAATCACAAAAATACTTCAGCCTTTCAGGCGTCAATCAAACTTTAATTGATTCCATTAGCTCAAGTATTTTCCGCATGGCGAATTTTCAAACATGTGAAGTTCTNCAAATACCGAGAGCATTAAAACAATTGTACACATGAATTTCACATACCGGGTGGACCAAACCCGAACTTCACATGTTTGACAATTTTTAATGCGAAGACTACTTGAGAAATTGGTATGAAATGAAGTTTGGTTGATAGCCGGATGGCTGCAGTATTTTTTGTGATTGTCCTTCTATTTTTCTCAGCATTGTAAATATATGTAAAATTGGTATGAAATGAAGTTTGGTTGATAGCCGGATGGCTGCAGTATTTTTTGTGATTGTCCTTCTATTTTTCTCAGCATTGTAAATATATGTAAAATTGGACTTATGAAAATTCCTTTACTTCAAAATGACTGAAAAAGGGAGAAGTAATCTCCTCATTTAGAGCAACATGCAAATACATTTCAATTCCTTCAAGGCTTAAAAATTGATTTTTACAAAAGTTTCAGATCATATACTTTTATAAAGATTTGATTCTTAACTCTTAAGGGGAATGAAATGTGTTTGAGTGAGGAGATTGCTTATCATTTTGATCGTGGGTTTTAGGCCTCTTTTCACGGATTTCAAAGTCATGGATTTTATGTAAATTACATTTTACGTCCATTTCCAATGCTGAGAAAAAATAAAACAAAATCACAAAAATACTTCAGCCTTTCAGGCGTCAATCAAACTTTAATTGATTCCATTAGCTCAAGTATTTTCCGCATGGCGAATTTTCAAACATGTGAAGTTCTTTTTGGTCCATCCGGTACATCTCGGGTTTTCATAGGTTGGGTTTTTTTAATGGAAGTGGAATACCTTGACTTCAATGAAGCTTGGATTTCCGATTTCGATCAATTTTGCATAGCCTTCAACTTCATCGATATTGAAAGATTTAACCAGCGTTAATCTATAAACTGTGCGCTGTCCCTAGAAGTGGCAAGAAAAAGATATGATGGATATAAAAGTGACTTCGATTTAACATTGCCCAAGAAAAACTCAAGTAACTGAAGAAAACTTTCTTCTTATAGAGGAGCAAGATTGTGGAATGGCCTTTCAGCCGAGACAAAGCAGGTATCGTCCCAAAATAGTTTCAAACAGTCTATTTAGGTTTTAGTTTTTATTTTTAGTGTAAATTTCGAGAATTTGCATTAGGTTTTTAAATGGTTTTTCATATTGTATTCGGTTATTTAAGATAGCAACTTTATATTGTAATTAACGATTTTTAGCCGAGGACACCTTATAAAAACAGCTTCTGCTGGAAAGCAACCCTCCTTGAAAGAATCAATATGAAACATGACTTTATCTTATGGAAAAGTTCCATATAATAGCAGGCTTAATACCGACCAATACTCCAAATCGCAGGTATGGAACAATAAGATGAGAAACTTTTCGCTTGAAAGTTGTTGGAGAAGTCATACAGTTTACGCTTAATAAGCAAATTTGCTGAAAAATTTTGGCGAACAAGGGATTTCAACAGAATTATTCTCCAGACACGTCGTTCCTCTTTTTACGGAAAATTCTTGGCCAGTTTTTCATTAAACTCTTTCCCTGATGATTCACATTTCATTCAGATATAGCAGGCTAAGACTGAGCCTATACTACCTGGTTCTGGATCTGTACGCGAACAAACATTAGTCCGAGGTTTATCTGTTGACCTAGGGTTTAATATTTGTCAGTACAGATCGAGAAAATGGTTAGGATATGCTTTAAAACTCGATTACTGACTTCTGTATTAGATTTGCTTTCAGTCTATTCTGATTTAAACCTTCCTATCGCAAATAAGACGCCTTGTATATTTAGCGAGGGCTTGACTGAGGTCGTTGATGAAGGGTTTCCTTAAAAGAATTCAAAGGTCGCAAACAAAAGAAGAAACTATTGCAATCGATTCTTTGTTCTGCACATTCTATCAAACAGGTCAGAACAGGTTTGATATCATTGCAATCGAACGGGCCAAAATACTACTTCTTTGTTTACATGATAATAGACTCCTCGGCCAATCATGTTTACATTCAACCTTTCAGAATGAAATGAAAACAGTTGTCTAGTAATAACGAGAAATATCCCAACAATTCATATGAATAAAAGCTTACTTTCTCATTCAGGGCTTTCAAACTGTCAACAAAACGCTGCCAATAATCTCGAAATAATGGTCTATCGATCTTCTTTAAACTATCTTTGTCACTTGCATCAACACTAACATACAGTTGTGTTACTGGTTTTAGGTCCCTATTGAAGAAGAAAGAAGAGATTAAAGCAGTGTCACCGTAACTGTGGCTGCATTTTCAAAGAAATCAACTTGCTTAATCGTTTTCATTGAATGCTGAATATCATCTACAATAAGTGAAGTGCGATAACGCACTCCCATATTGATGTTTATAATTGCTTGGTCCAAGCAGGATGGATTTTGTAACAATAGCCTCAGTTGCCTTTAACTGACACGCATTTACAAAGCAATACACCAACTGCATTTCCGCTGCCTCAATTCCGCAAGGGGTTTTGGGACTAGTTTTTGGGTGAAAAATGGGTGTGCTTGTAAACAATCTATTGCTTGTTGCTACGATCGCAGATTTCTTGAAGTTCATTAACAAGTTTCAAGTTTATTTCCAGTATTATAGTCTGCAATCTAACGAACAGCTTTTTTAAACTTATTGTAAGTACATTAGCTCTTGCAGGCTACGCAAAACCACTGAAGTTTAGCCAGCAAGTTCGCTGTTGTTTTGGCCCAGGCTACGTTAATCAAAACATAAATAACGGGACGATTTTTAAACATAAACAGTCTTAGAAATAAAATCATAGATCTGAGAATGATTCCTGAAAAATGCCTACCAGATATTTTGCTCATTGAAGAAACAAAGTTGAATTCTGATTTCAAAACCGAATTGTTCCTTATTAACAATTATAAAAGTCCAATACGCCTAGATAGGTCTGAATTTGGAGGTGGCCTTATGCAATACTCAAGGAATGGCATTATTTGCAATCGCGTAACTGCATTTGAAGTTCCTTCCCTTGAGCTTATGTGCTCTGAACTAACAGTTACAAAAAAGAAATGGATTATTTACAGTATTTACCGGCCCCCAAATTCAAATATCGAGATATTTTTCTCAAATTTATCCTCCTCCGTAAATCGTGCATTGGATAGTTATGATAACGTCATTATCATGGGCGATATCAATATAGATACTCATGATAGAACAGATCCAGGCTCTGAAAAATTGATGTCCTTTTGCGACGTCTTCGATTTGACAAATCTAGTGAAATCAAAAACTTGTTTCACAAAAAATCATAGGTCCTCCATCGATGTCATTCTTACCAATCGACCAAGGTCTTTCCAGAAAACTTCTGTTTTCGAAACTGGTCTAAGTGACTACCACGGTCTTGTAGTCACAACTATGAAATCATTTGTTCCTAGGCTAAAACCAAAACAAATAAAATATCGAAGCTACAAAAAATTCGTCCCCGAAAACTTTTTGAAGGATGTTAAACAGGCCAAATTTGAATGCGATGAGACTGACCCGGATAGGTCTTATGATCATCTAACTGAAACCTTCCATAACCTAGTCGACAAACATGCACCCATCAAAACAAAGTTCCTAAGGGGAAATAATGCACCCTTTATGAACCCAGAACTGAAAAGGGGTATCTATACCCGCACAAGGCTAAAAAATAGGTTGAATAAACACCCTTCAAAGGAAAATGAAATAGCATTCAAAAAGCAGCGAAACAGATGCGTTGCTTTGCGAAAAAAGGCTATCAAGAATCATTTTAAAAAAGTTACAAGTGACGGCCTCATGTCAAATAAAGCATTCTGGGATCTTGTGAAACCTTTTCTTTCAAATAAGGGTGGCCTGACTGGCACCGAAATTTCCCTTGTAAATGGTGGCAGAATTGTTACTGACGATCATGAGTTATGTGAAATGTTCAATGATTATTACATAAATATTGTGGAAAACATTTCTGGTAAGAAACCGTGCAGCATCAACGAAGCAAATTCTATTGATAATCGAGAAATTGTTAGGTTAATTCTTGATAAATACAAGGATCACCCGAGTATCCTGGCTATAGTTCAAGATACAGAACGTAATTTTGAAACCTTTTCTTTCAACGAGGTTACCACCAAGGATGTATGGCTCCAACTAAAAATGCTTGATGGCAGAAAATCCACAGGTGTGGATCAAATTCCACCAAAACTTGTTTGTCTGGCCAGTGATGAACTAGCTCTCCCTTTAACAAAAGCCATAAATTGCAGCATTCGAAACTTTGTATTTCCCCAGAATGCAAAGACCGCTGCTGTTTGCCCTCTAGACAAGGGAGAACCGCTTCGTACTGTGGAGAAAAATTTTCGTCCCGTCAGTGTACTTAACACATTTTCAAAAATTTTTGAAAAAATTCTCAAGGAACAACTCATTCCCTTCTTAGATAAAACTCTGTCGATTTTCATCGCAGCTTATAGAAGGGCCTACAGTACTCAACATGTTTTGATTAAACTCGTGGAAGAGTGGAAATCGAAGTTAGATAATGACTTCCTTGTAGGATCCGTTTTGATGGATCTCTCAAAAGCTTTTGATTCCATTCCGCATGATTTGATTATAGCTAAACTCCATGCATATGGCTTTGATGAAAATGCATTACTTCTGATCCATTCCTATCTGAAAAAACGAAAACAGAGTGTGCGGATTAACAACGTGCACAGCTCTTTTCGAGATATTGTTTCAGGGGTACCGCAAGGATCGGTGCTAGGACCTATTCTCTTTAATTTCTATATAAATGATCTCTTCTTTTTCATAAAACAAGTGACTATGTACAATTATGCTGATGATAATACGCTAGCTTACTTTTCCAAGTCCTTGCCAGATCTTGTCAAGGTTTTGGAAAATGAAGCAGGTAACGCTCTATCTTGGCTCGAACAAAATGGAATGATTGCTAACCCTGACAAATTTCATGCACTCTTTGTCAAAAAAGATCAAACAAATACTTGTGGAATAAAACTTGACTTTTCGGGAAAATCTATCCAGTCTGAGGAGAACGTTAAACTCCTAGGTGTAACACTGGATTATAAATTGAACTTTGATCAACATATATCGAATATATGCAAGAAAGCTGCATCCCAACTAAATGTCCTAAAACGACTTAAGTCTTTCATTGGTTTTGCGGAGAAGGAAATTTTGGTTCAGAGTTTTGTATATTCGAACTTTAACTACTGTCCTTTGGTTTGGTACTTTTCATCTTCAAAATCGTTGCAGAAAATTGAAAAGATACAGGAACGAGCGCTGAGATTCCTACATAATGATCATGTAAGCTCCTATAAAGACTTACTCCTCAAATCAAATAGATGCACAATGCTTGTTGCTCGTCAAAGGACACTTTGTATCGAAATTTTTAAAACATTGAAAAACCTGAATCCATCATTCATGCATAACATCTTTAGTTTTAGAACTTCGAATTATTCGTTGCGAAATCCGAACAACTTGAATCATTTTCGGCCAAATCAAGTAACGTTTGGTTCCAACAGCCTTAGTGCCATGGGACCTCAGATATGGAATTGTCTGCCGAATGAATTAAAATCAGCTGACAACTTAAATAGCTTCAAAAATATAATAAAACAATGGGATGGCCCTACTTGTAAATGTAACGCTTGTCAATTCGAAGATATCCTATAAATTTTGACCATATATTGTCCATTTGGGTTTGAATATTTAACTTATCTATTGATTAATTTATTTCTTTATTTATTCATTTGTCTATTCGATTTAGATTAGTTGTATATATGTATATATGTATAGCTAGGTAAAAATCGAATTAAAATAAGTTGACAAACAAACAAACAAAAAGCTCTTTTTGCCTTTTTTGCTGGTTTCTCATAATCAAGTTCAATGGTAGGAAGATATCATATCACTTTGGCCTGGATACCACCCTTTGCTGCCTTTTGCTGTTCATCTGACTTGTCGAATCCACTCTTTCCTCTTAGCCATGTTTAGCAAGACACTTGGGGAAGTATGCAAGAGAAATGGAGCAGGACATAAACAGTCTTTGTGTAATTGTCCCGTGTATTCATCGCAATTCTTTTTCGCACAAACTTTAAGTTTATATCAACTATTTGTACAACTGATGACAGCACAGTTCCCATTAACCATTATGATTGTCTGATCGAGCTCCAGATAGGCCAACTCAGATTCGTTGCAATGCTTTGTGAGCAGCAGCATAGTTTTGCGTAGCCTGCAAGAGCTAATGTACTTACAAGAGCCTTTAAAAAAGCTGCTCCTTAGATTGCCAAGCTACACCAGACACTATAATACTAGAAGTAAGTTTGAAACTTGTTGATGAACTACGAAAAATTTGCGATCGTAGCAACAAGCCACAGATTGTTTACAAACACATGTGCAATTTTTCGCCAAAAACTAGTCCCAGACCTCTGCGCGGAATCGAGGCTGTGGAAATGCAGTTGTGTATTAAATATTTCAAAGGCAGTTATCAAGCAACGAATGTAAGCAAAGCAGACCACCAAAGATGCCCTGAAACATAGATAGTTAACTCTATTCTTAAGCATGCGAAAAGGGGTTTTTCAGAGAAGAAATGAATATATATTGAAAGCAAGAGAATATATATAAACACGAGCTGCCTAAATTTCCTTTCTTGAATTCAGACGCTGAACAGTAAGAATGACAAACCTCGTACCTTTTTATGTGTCATTCAAACATTTAAAGCTCATCTTCTGGCATAAATACACGAAAGTTAGGGGCGTCTGGGATGAATAGATAGTCTTCTTCTTTCAATATTACTCATTCCCATTCTTAAAAACCCTTTCCACGTGCACAGTGACTGAGTTAAATACCAATTTTTGAGGGCAGCTTTTGCGGTCTGCTTTGTTTACATCCGTCGCTTGATTACTTGGTCGTTTGAGATCACCAATCGCGTTGTACTGGCGTGTTAACGAAGGGCAACTGATGCTATTGTTACAAAATCTGCCCTGTTGCCTGGTCCTCTTTATATCCAATAGGCAATTCAGCTTTATTATTAAGAAAACTGCAGATCATTGTATCCTTTGCCTAATGTTTGCCTTGTTTACAACAATTAGTACCCTGGGTACCAGACTCGCAAAAGAAAAAAAACGAGAGTCTGGTATAGTGCGCACCTAACCTCGTCCTGATGTGTCCATATTGACCAATCAGGAGCTTACATACATATCCGTGTAGGTGCAAAAGGTCATAGCGAAACAATAGTGAGTACGTGAATAAAGCTCTGAGGTAAAACGCAGAACATTTATTCAGTTATTGATGGATTGATTTAGTAAGATGGCGACCGCGACTGCAAGTACGATTGAGTTTAAAGATACTGTTAGAAACGTAATCAAAGAGTTTTTTCCAAGTATTGTGGAACTAAACAGAGAACAGTTTAGATCTTTGGAAGCATTATTTATACTCAGAAAGGACACATTCGCCATATTGCCAACTGGATTCGGGAAATCACTGACATTTCAAGCTGCACCTCACATCGCAAGGAAGTTAGGCCAAGACAAACCAGTTGTTATTGTAATATCGCCGTTATTGGCGATAATGAATATCCAGTGTGCTGATGACAACCGACGCGGTGTCAAAGCCTGTTGCCTTCATGACGAAGAGGTAGAAGTTGAAAATGTTTTGGCATGTGACTACCAGATAGTTTATGGCACTCCCGAGACTTGGATGAGCAGCAACTGGTTCTCCTTGTTTCAAGAGAAGGGATTCCAGAAAAATATAATTTTACTTGTTGCCGACGAAGCACATTGTGTACCAAAATGGTGAGTATCATCTCATGAAGCTAATTATCATCTCGTTTAGACTTTGAAAAGGAAAATCTTGACGAAAATCGAGATTGTCCTGACGAAAATCTAGTGCCATCATGGTTGCATGCTATCATTGGTTCTGTGCATGTGGACATAGTTTGTGTCATTTTATCTGTTTACTAGACACAGATAAAACCAAGAAGAAAGTCCAGGCACTTCACCTATTAATTGTTCGCATTTAAAATATCTTGGGAATTCTAGGACTGTTTTTGTTTGTCTGGAAGCCTAGCATTTCCTCCTGATTTCAAACCTGTCAAGCAATACCAGGGTGAATTTGGCTGCATATTTTAGGAAGATCTTCGGCGCAGAGAACAGTTTTCTCCATACTAAGCCCTTATATTGTGGCCCAATCTTTGGCGCAGAGAAATGCCCAGATTCACCCTGGACGCAATACAGGCTCAATTCAAAAACAGCAAAAAATGAGATGGTACCAAAATTTTACCTAATATTCATATTCACATGATAGATACCAGCACAATTTGAGAACAGCAGCAATTTTTAATGTTCCAATTTCTTTGCTATCTCTGTGACAAAGAGGCTGGATTTTGAAAAGAAAGAAATTCATCTACCGGGTGAGTCAGAAAAAAACAATCCTCGTTTGAAAGGTCACCGCTCCCTGGATATCAAGACAATAATATTGGCAAATATATCATTTATGGTGGACCTGTTCAAATTGATTATGAAATTTGCATGACTGAAATCGGCCACTCCGTTCTGAAATTATGAGGGGTTTTCTTGAGAAAGCCCCTTAAAGAAACCTTCAAAACAAACATAAAATCACGATAAAATTTTCTTACTATTTCTGCCTTTACAGCAATGGCTTTTACATGCTTCAGCATGTGTTATCCTCTTGGGAGAATGAAATCATCCGGAACAATGTTGTTATACTCCCAGGGATGACACTTTCATCCTCCCAAAGGGATAACACATGCTAAAGCCATTGCCGTAAGGCAGAAATATGCAAAAAATTTGGTGTCATGATTATAGGCCTGTTTTGAAGGTTCTTAAAAGGGGTTTCCTCAAGAAAATCCCTCATAATTTCAGAACAGAGTGGCTGATTTCAGTCATGCAAATTTCATAATCGATTTGAACAGGTCCACCATTAAATGATATATTTGCCAATAATGTTGTCTTGATATCCAGGGAGCAGTGGCCTTTCAAATGAGGATTGTTTTTTCTGACTCACCCGGTAGATGAATTTCTTTCTTGTCAAAAATCCAGCCTTTTTGCCACAGAGAAAACAAAGAAATTGGAACCGTCAAAATTGCTATTGTTCTCAAATTGTGCTGGTATCTATCATGTGAATATTAGGTAAAAAAAATGTTGATATCATCTCATTTTTTGCTGCTTTTGAATATTGTTCTTCAAATTGTTCAGGCACTATAAGTCATCCTTTAGCTTTTTCATATGATCTTTCAACCACTTGTTTAGAGAGCGAACTTCAAGTTTGGATAGTAGATTTCTGTCAAAATTCTGGTAGTGCTGATGGCTGCGGCCAGGTGTCTTGGTGAATATATTTCTGGTGCAAAGATTCATCACAAGCAGTAGCATGTCACCCTTTTTGTCTCGTTTCTTGTGTCTTCCACTTGGGGCTTTGATGCTGAGGTCTTTGTCAGTAGCTTCCAGTATCTTCTCAATGTAGCCAATGGCGTTTGACTCTCTCTCAGCTGTTTTGTCATTCAGGTTAACTCCCAAGTTGTATAGCATCTCTTTTGTTAAACAATTTAACTGCTCAAGCCTCAGATCACAAGCAATGTTATGGCCTTTTCCTCCTTTTCTGTTGACAGTCCTGTTCCAGATAAGCTGCTCTGCCATGGCTGGAGACAGGGTTGCTGTTATCTTGCTGATAAGTTGGAATGCTGCAAACGCATATTTATGGTGCCCAAATGCACGGTAGTACAGCAGGAAAAACCTCCAGCATCGAATAATCCTCTTTCCGTCTCCCTCTGCCACAGCATAATCTGCATTTCTTATGAGTAAGCCAAGGTTGATTCTGGCACAAGCATAGTCAAAAACATCATCTTTATCTTTGTTGCTATCACTTGGTGCAGGTGGTTTGCAAGTTGAAGCCTGTTCCAGATGGGCAATTGCATGAATCTTAGTTGCATGTGACATACAAGCCTTTTTGTATCGGTATTCTNCTGTTATCTTGCTGATAAGTTGGAATGCTGCAAACGCATATTTATGGTGCCCAAATGCACGGTAGTACAGCAGGAAAAACCTCCAGCATCGAATAATCCTCTTTCCGTCTCCCTCTGCCACAGCATAATCTGCATTTCTTATGAGTAAGCCAAGGTTGATTCTGGCACAAGCATAGTCAAAAACATCATCTTTATCTTTGTTGCTATCACTTGGTGCAGGTGGTTTGCAAGTTGAAGCCTGTTCCAGATGGGCAATTGCATGAATCTTAGTTGCATGTGACATACAAGCCTTTTTGTATCGGTATTCTTTACTGCAACCAGGGAAGCTGCATTTGAAAACTGGTTGTTGCTCATCATTATCGGTTATATCTCTTGTAACTCTGTCAAGCGACTCAGCTTGTGAATGCAGCACATACAGGTTTAAAATCTCATTGATTTGTTGGAATAGCCATTGTCTCTTCTGTAAACTGGATGCTTCTTGTAGGAATTCTGGAATTTTCCCTTTTGCTTCCTCACCAAGATCTGTCATTTCAAAATGCTTCATAGTCAATGCCACAACAAGCGCATCGGTCTCCAAATTTGTAAATTCTTTTGCTTCATTGAACTTCTGTAGGGGCTCTCTTGCATTGCTCACTCCAGCGATATTCATGTTGTAACACATGGTGCCAACATCTTTTGCTGACCTTTCATTGAAAAATGCTTCATACAATATCTAAGAAAGAAGATATAAAGAATTTTTCATACAATATTCAAGAAAGAATTTTCAAGCTTTGTGCTAACACTCTTAGCATAATATTAGAAATTCAAGTTTTGAAGAGCAAATTGCAAGCACTTGATGTGACCAGAGTGGGATGTGACCAGAGTGGGAGTGTCCATTGACTATTAGTTTGAAAATTCTCTTATCACGCTTGAAACTCAATTGTAAATAGTTGAGCTGGCATTGTAGCAAGGCTAACTGTCCAGATTTGACTACTGTATGCTTTTTTATCTTTGTATTTATAGGAATGGGAGAAATTCCCACTCCTTTCAGTAATACGTAAGTCTGTCACCAGTCGTAATGCTGCAAATGTAGCTATCATCATATTGTGCTTGTTCTGTCACCTACCCCAGGGATACATCTAGACCTTTAATAGTTATTTGAAAATTATTAAGTTATGTATTTCAATAATACAAATTAATTTCCAAACAGCCCTTCTCATTTTGTACATCTCTATTTTTACAGATGTATGGTATGAAAACAATTGAGTTTTTATATCTTATCTGGTGATGAAAAATAATTCACTGTGTTCTGCTTCATTCTTCGCTCAATTTGTTCTTTTCTATGGGCCGGAAAATTAACTAAGCATTATGGTACAAATCTGAGTAATTTCAGTACAGCAACCTGTCTTGAAAAATTACAGTTTGGATGAAAGTTTTCTACTTTAGTTTAGCACATGTTTTGATACACATGTATTGCGTGCCAAATGCTTAGGTGTTTACCTACAGTAGGAGACAACAATTACAGTCTGAGGAAGTTTAAAAAGGTTTTCTTTTGTGAAACAGTCTCATATAGGGCTTTTTGTAATGCTTTGCTGGAAGTGAAAGCTCATCAATGCTACAATTGAGCTGGTAAATCAGGGATTCTATTTTCAAATCCTTCTTCTCACTCATCTTGCCTTGTTTCCTGTCAGGCTCATTACTTCTGAATGAATGTGCTGTTTCTTTAAACTTCATAGGAAAAATATGTTTCAGTTTCAGTTCATATATTAAATTCTCAACATAGAAACATCAATCAAGACTAATATAAGGTATCCTAGAATATAATTAAGCAATACCTGTAACTAAAACTAAAACAAGGAAAAGGGATGAGGTATTAGTATGATGGGAATTATTTCAAGGATAAACTCTCTCAATAGGTGGACTAATCGAGGAGTGGCCACCCTCTGTTTTGATTGATTATACATATTTTAGTAATTGAATGACTGGCTATAGATGAAAGTAGCAGTAATAGTAAAATGGGCACGTAACAAGTTCATCTCACAATATTTATCGTCATATATATATTGAAATCTCCAAGGGAATGAGACTCACCTTATACATGTAGCGAATTGCATGCCAATCCTCGTTTTTCGGAATAATTCCTTTCAGGCAGTCATAGGCAGTTTCTCCATCAGACATGGCTCCTTGTAGATTTCGTGATCGTTCCTCAGTTAAATTATCGCCGCCAAAATACAATTTCTGGACAATCTGCATTTTTTCACTCCCGCTATCTCCTTCCTTGATGCAAGGCACATATCTTTGTTGAACTAATTCCATAATTTCTATCATTTCTGCGCCTATCGACTCATTCTTCATGACTAAACCCAAGGGAATCTAAAAGAGACAGAGAGAGAGCAATCTCAATTACTAGGAGTATGCAAAATCTCAAAAATCAATCAATCAATCAACCTAGAAATAGTTCATTATAACGGGTGAGTGATAAAAAAGTTCCCTTTGGAAGGCTATTGTTCTCTGGATATCAAAGCAATGATACTAGCAAATATTTTTTTATTAGCGGACATGTTCAAGTAGATTTTAAAATTCACCCGACTGAAATCGGCCTCTCCGTTCTGTAGTGATGAGGGATTTTCTCGAGAAATCCCCTTCAAGAAGCCTTCCAAAGAGGGTATAACTAATCAACCAAATTAATTTTTGATGCGCATATATAGAAATAGCCTTGATTTGAGCTCTTCACGCAAAGAAATGCAAACTGATTTATCATCTCCTATTAGGCTTAATATACCCCACCCCTCCAACTGAACCGTTTATACGAAAGTTTAACTGAATTGTTTATCCGAAAGTGGGTGCCTACCTATATCTCCTTTATTCACATTAAAAAAAATTACCTCGGCTGTTGCTTTATCCATTTTGGTGCTGTACATATGTTCGATGTGCCAAGGGATGCTCTTCTTGAATTCACTGAAGGCTGGTATGTGCGTAACAATTATCCGAGCTACCTGCGGAATCATGTCATTTATAAGTGCTTTGCTTAAATTTGCAGATGGGATGAAATCGGTGTTTCTAAGCTGTGATACTGGCTTTAAGCTCTTCGTGTTGTCAAGCTCTGAACCTGTTATTCTCAACGGTACACCCATTAGATTGAACCAATGGATCGATCGATTTTGATTCTCATTTGACATGTGTTTTACTTTTACGAAGAAATCTAGGTTATCCCCAATAACCTGATAGCTGCAGCGAAGAATCTCCTTTTTGATTTCTGCTTGTTCAAGATTGATTCTTGAAGAAAGCGGTGTTGCAATTTCGTGCATCGAAACGGCAGGCTCATGTCTAGGAACACTGTCAGTCGGGTGTACAAATGGGACAAACTTTTCATCAACGAATTGTATTTCCAGTTGGACCTCGTCTAGTTCTGCTGCTTTGTTGATAATTTCATCATCATTCCTTGTCTCTGCCCTCATTGACAGCAGTTTCTGTCCCAGCTCCTCCATTCTTTTCTTCAACTGTATAACTGCATCGTCGTTGTTTTTGCCTGCCTCGTCCAATTTCAACAAGACGCTTTGACGAGACATAGATATACCACAAACTGAGAATCGTTGGTAAGCCTAAAATTGAGAAAATACTCAAACAGTGGAAAGAATGAACCTTTGGAACACTGGGTAAATCTCTACTGTTCTCATTCTCGTGGATATCTTTGCAATACTCATACTCATCTATATGCTCGAATATCTTTTTGTAAATAGCGTTCTCATTTATATGTGCAGCGAGGAATCCAATCACAAGAAAGAATGCAATTTGTAACGTATTTGTAGGAATTCGTACCATACATCATTATGTTATCTTAATATAATTATTATCGTTCTTTTTAGGGGGCAAGTACAGAACGAGAAAAGCAAAGTGACTGGGAGAAGATTCAGCGAGATAAAGCATGCATTCCGAGTCTCTTTCTCTAAACTTGGAATCATACGAACCCACGTTCCAGATGTACCGATGCTAGCACTGACAGCTACTGCAGACAAGCTAACCGAGAAAGCTATTATAAAGTCTTTATGTATGAAGAAATGCTTTATGTTGAGAGTTAGCCCCAATAGGCTAAACATAGGACTCTTTGTTATCAAAAGGAAGAAGCTGGTAGTTGGTGAGCTCCAATGGATGGTGGACGGACTAAAGAAAGAGCAAGAAAAATTCCCTAAATCTATTGTATACTGCCAGAGCATTGAAGCCGTTGCTAAAGTATTCACCTATCTCAAAGAAGAGTTGGGCGATATTTCTTGTTTAACTGGTATGTACCACAGAAAGACCCCAGACAAACAGAAAAGCAAGATCCTTGACGAAATGTCCAAAGAAGATGGACTTTGTAGAGTTGTTGTGGCAACCACATCGCTTGTCATGGGTGTTGACAGTAAGGATATACGGTGCATTGTCCATTATGGGGCTCCTCTGGATATTGAAGATTATATCCAAGGGGTAGGTCGAGCAGGAAGGGACAAATCGATGTCACATGCGGTTTTGTACTGCACGGGCCAACAGCTCGGAAAGGCGTCAGTGCAAATGAAAGAATACGCCACACTTAAGGATGGCTGCTATCGAGAAGCCCTTTACGGTCCGTTCGACCGAACATGCCAGGTTTCAAGGCCGCATCTCCAACATGAGTGCTGTTCTTACTGCGTCGCTATTTGCGAGTGCAGCGGTGAAGACGGTTGTTCNCAAATGAAAGAATACGCCACACTTAAGGATGGCTGCTATCGAGAAGCCCTTTACGGTCCGTTCGACCGAACATGCCAGGTTTCAAGGCCGCATCTCCAACATGAGTGCTGTTCTTACTGCGTCGCTATTTGCGAGTGCAGCGGTGAAGACGGTTGTTCTTTTCCGAAGCCTCCTTTTTTTATTGCTGATGTGGATCATCTGTCACCTGTGAGGTCGGTAGATGAAGAGGATAAAGTGTTGCTGTCTTCGCTGCTTAACGAGTACAGGTCAAAAGTCGAGCATTGCAAAGAATCAAAGCAGTTAGTTACACACCCAAAGTTCCTGATAAGCTTCACAGAGGATGTAATTGCTGATGTGATCGAGCAATCTGCACTGATAAGTAGTGTATCAGATGTGCTACAGCAGACCTCTGTCATATCGAAGAATGATGCAGGTGAGGTTGTCCTAATATTCAAAGACGTATTCGATGATATAAGTAAGGAGAACGAAGAGGAGGCGTTGAAGTTAGTGGAATCAACAGAAATGCAGCAAAATGATTCAATAGATGAATGGTTGGCGTGTGCATTGGATGAGTCCATTGATATTTTTGATGAAGAAGGCTCGTTTGAAGGGAGCTTAACTGAAGATGTCTCATTTATTTTAGACGAAACACTTTCTGACATCGAACCTTTAGATTTCTCAGATTAGAACGTGCCGATCGAATGAACATCTTAAGTATCATACTTTAAATGATTCAATTAGGGTTTCTGCCTCAAAAATTCAGAAAATAGTGCTAAGTAGCAATAAAGCATTAGAAATTTTCCTCTAACAGTGGCTCCTTCTCTCTATCATATGAAGGACTGTAAATAATAGGATCACAGGATTTGGACATAGTGAATTAAGGCAGTCTTTGAATTAACTACCGGGTGGGTAAAAAAAAACGTGCGGCGTTTGCCGATTTATATGGCTGCAGTTTATTGCTCAAATTTATTTCTTTAAAATTCATTGATAAGGAAAAAGGCCAACTTAGATATGAGAAATTTATTTGTTGAAATTTGTCTTTTAATTACAGTAAAAACCTATGTCGCAGGTTTCCTACAATAAGCCGTCAATTTGCTCTGAAGCAGAAAGTCCACTAGAAGCGATACGTTTTGTAACAAAATGGCTTCATGAAAAAATCACCACCAGCTATGGAAAGAAATCATTGATTTTTGCAAAAGAGGGCGAATTTAGCAGCAGAGAAATGCTTAAATTTATATAATTAAATTCATCTTTCTCTTCATTATAAATATCGCCCCATGTTTTTTCTAACTCACCCGGTATATTTCAACTCTATAGTCTTTGTAAATACTTAAATAACTGAAGCTACAGTATTTACACTAAAAATACAGTCTTCTGTTTTTTACCAAAAGTTGAATGTTCTAACTTCTCATTCGTTTAATATCAACCCTACTTCTTTGCGTTGGAGGTTTTAGTTTTTAGTTTTGTTATGTTTTATTGGAGAAGTTTTTGGGTGACCACAGTTGAGCGACTGGTTGTCTAAATAGTTTGCTACTAACTGTATTGCTGCCAAGTACTTACCCGTTTTTTTGCTCCACTAAAATGCAGGACAAAGGAATTCCTGTATGCCATTGCAGAAAGACGCGAACTCCTGGTTTTCATTATTATGCCAATTGCCATTGCAAGCCCAGGCTCACTGGTGTCGTGTGATAAACCTTTCTTGATTCGTCGTCGCCTCCGTTCGGAAAGTACGCAGTGTTGCAGAGCTGTGGACAGTAATGGAGCTCTTTTTCTAGCTTCATCCACAACAGCCTTGTTTGTTAGTTTCAGAATGTCTTCACAGCTATTCTTGGCAAGAAGACTGAGATTTTTCGTGCTTGCCAGTCCCAGTGCTTCCTGTGAAATTGTACATGCTACCCATTCAACCATGTGTGGCTTATACCGGGATGATTTGGACATTTTAGCTATGGCAGCTTTGTCATTGTGCAATGCAATGGACGTTAATATTTTCACCATTTCCGGATCCGTCACTTTAATCTTTCTTGCTTCAGATGGATAGTGGATGGTGACCTGAAAATATGACGTTTCATTTCCAATATTTGCAATTCTATATTGATATATTCCCACGTATGTTACACCAAAGTGATCAAAAAGGTTTTCTAGTATGTTTTTAAGAACTTAGGACCTGAAGTAATTTGCTGCAAGAAATACAGTGTTGGCTTTAAAGGAGTCCTGCAAAGCTCAAACTCTTTTGTTTAATCGAAAGCTTTAAGCTAAATTGTCATCGCTGGACTCTACCAAATCAGTATACTTTTTTCTGGGACACCCTGTAGTTTCTTAATTTTTTGGTGATCAGAGAGTCTAGTTTCTTATAAAAAAGAGTTTCTTATAAAAAATCGTGTATTTAGCGAATTAAAGTACTGCATGAAATTTTGTTTTTATTGAATGGATACAACTTTTCAGCAGATTGTTGGAGGAACCATTTGTTCACTTATAAAATTTGTTTTTTCATTGCTTATTTTAGTTTTGCCTGTATATATTTTTTTAAAGAGCACAAAAGGTATTGTTATTCGTTATGTTATGCAGTTTAAAATCTTTTATCGTCGACTGCTTGTAAAAGCAATTTTGGATTTTGATAGTTCTTCCCCGTTGAAGAGTCTTGAAATATTAATGCTTGTTTCAGTTGTTGCTTTCTTATAGAATTGATCGAACCATGAGCCGTCTACCCTATTTTGAAATGATAATATAAGAAAACGAAGCATTGAATTAGAGTCCCAGACGAAAGTAATAAGATCCTTCGCTCGCTATCGCAATGAAGGTAGACCTACCTCAACGAAATTCGAATCCTCGTTTGCTTTCCACAGTCCATTACCTTCTACATTTTGGAAAGGCAATGCTACCTCTTTATCTTGAGTGTCCACAGGGGAGATCGATACGTCCTTGTTATCTGGCACTGGAGCTAATTTGCGTTTCGCTAAAATCACGGCCTCTCCACTAGCCTTATTGGTGCTCTTCTTTTGGATCACTCCAGATGTATGCGGTGACTTAGAACATCGCTTCATCCGGTTTCCAGAGGGCATGATACTTCGTTCATTTTCTTCGAAAAACTCCCTGAACGTGTCAACTTCTCTGAGACACTTAAAAAGCCTTGCGATTTTTGTATGGCAATTTCGACAAGAGACTTCAGAGAAGTTTTCGCCTTTGGCAATCTGTTGTCCAAGGACACATTGAATTTGTTCCAAAAACGTGTTTGGCCCACTTGATCTTCCATAAATGTTGTATGGAGCAAGTTTTTTCATTGAAATAAAATCAGCTTTACAAAACCTACACGAAGAATTAACAGGCTTCGCAAAATATACCTTAACGGGAGTCGCATCCATTGCGAAGACTCCTCTTGCAGTTGGAAAGAAGCTTCTACATTATGTTGTTCGTTATTTTACTATTGCTTGTCTGTGTCCTTAATCGAGAGAGGAAACGTAAAAATGAAACTTCAAGAGCAACAAGCCCCGATTTATGAATTACAAAAGCAACTTCTGTCCGTTAACACAAACAGAGACAAAATTGACGATGTGTTTTGTCTCCTTTCAGACATTAATATGTTTCATTGCATCTTAAAATTTCAATTTCCAATCAGTCTCGCCACTAACACTGCAGTCGTGACCCCACCTTATCTACAATTAGTGGGCCATTTTAAGTGACGGGAATTTTGCAGCGTCGAGTAAAGTACACACCGTAATCACAGCTTGTTTAGTTGTACCCACCTATACTGATTACCTTAGTCCCCCGTTTCCATGTGCTCTTTGACTTGATGATGTCGCTTTGGTTAACGGAAGCAAGGTTTACCGCAGGGATACAAGGGACTTAGGCTATCAGTCTAGTACCCACCCTAGAGAGAAGATTTTCATAACAGAAATATGAAATATTTCACAAATACTTCATCGGCTTATTTTGCAACTCCAGTGTCCAATGTAACTTTCACCTTGTCTACAAGAAAGGGTTTGCAAGAAACCTCCTATACCTAACTGCAGGAGGACTCAACCCTGTTCTCCAAAAGACACATTTCTTTGAACTTTTTATTTTTATTTTGCGCAGAAATTGTTTTGCTCAAGTGAAAGCGCCCCTTTGCATGCAAGCTCTAGCTTTAACAAATTTTTATATGAAATATTGCCCAAAGCTAAGAAACCATGGTACAAATTTAGAACAAAGTTCATTATAAAAATGTAGCACTGCAGCATCAGCTCCATAGCTACATATGGCTCAATTTGAGAAACAAAGTTCACTGAGAATGAAAAGCAAAAAGACAGAGATGGTCAATGTTGAAAATGGGTCAAATTGTAAACATAGGGATAATATTTATTCACCCTCCATCTGCAATGCTGTTAAATAAAACTACTGCAAAATCTGCAATTGTTTCTAACTTGTATAAAGTTTGCTGCTGATCCCAAGGGCCACATTAAAACACTGTCAGTTGGTTGGTTTCTGGTTCTTCCATTCTTTTCTTACTATGCAAGTAAATCAATACAGGTTTTTTTTACAAGAAATTGGTTTGAGAAACTCTAAATTCAATTTTATAGAACATAAATTCTAAGAAACTCAAGTTTCTTATTGATGTTCTCATAATGTTAATGTGCTAAGTGTAGAGCTTATACATGTTTGTTAGAAGGGCTTCCAAATTACTTAGTAAGATCTCAAAACATGTTACAACATAATTTGCACTCAAAACAATGTCAAAACATTTGCTATGTATTACTCTACAATATCAAAACATTTTGGAGTGACTTGGGAAAATCAAAGTTGCAAATTACAAAAGTTTCTTAGCTTTTTAAATTCAAGTAGATAGTTTCTTAAGTTTTAAAAATTGAGCCTACAGTTTAAAGGAAAAATACATGTAGCATAGAGGCCACATCATAACCCTTGTGCCGAAAAATAAGAAACAAATTATGAAACTTTTAGTAGTAGAAAGTGAACATTATCATTTGAAATTAAGAAGCTATTAATGCTACAGGCTGATCCAAGTTTCTTATGAAAAAATTGTGTAAACTTTTTCAGCACTCACAATAAAAGTATCCAACAACCCTTAGTGCTGACACCAATAACTGTATAGCAAGAACACTTGCATTGATGAGGGTCAGGCTAAAATATATATTGGTTGGCTAAGCAACCCCATGACAGCCCCTGCTGAGATTTGACCAGTACCTGACCTAACATTAACTCATACATAACAATTAATTTATAAAGAACTTGTGCGTGGTTGAGACTTCAACAGTTGCTTAAAATCTACTCAGAAGTTCAGATTTCATATCATAATATGGTAGTACAATTTCTTTGATCTGTGAGTTCAAACTTCGGTCCTGTATTTAAAGTCTTGAAATCAATCCACATCACAGCAATTATGATAAGTTAAACCACGTATTTGTTGGTTCTGAATCAGAATATGTCTTGCCCTTCCGTTGACTCGATTCTACTGTGGAAGCGTCCATTTTCCCGAAATTTGAACTTATCTGATCTGTGTATGTGCTTAGGCCCACTTTCTTTGATTGAACTCTTTAGAGTTAGGGTTGTTTTCGTTGCATTTCAATAGCATCAGAAGACCTGTTTGACTGTAACTCACTAATTTTTCTTTGATCAAATGTCTTTGCACAAAACTCTTCCACAAGTCCTGCTCATCCCACTAAGTAAGCTTCAGTAGTTTGCAAATGGCGAAGAACTCCTTTGTCTTCAATGTGATTCCAGTTGGCCTGGACACCAGACTCCTAGAATCTGGTTCCAGGGTTCCTAGATTCCGGTCTGTTGAATAGACTAAACTATTTTTCAGATGAGCTTGGGCGATGTGCACCGGAACGAGGTTAGGGGCGCACTGTACCAGACTCTCATTTTTTTTCTTTTGAGAGTCTATTTTTTTTCTTTTGAGAGTCTGGTACCCAGGGTAAACAATTAGCTACTAGAACACACACCTATTCTCAAATTAAGAAACATACCTTATTGCATCGGGAAATTGTGCATTTGTGACAAGAAACGATGAAATTTCTTTACTGTGAAGAAGATCTACCATCTCGTTTATTCGTGGGTACATGATTGGCTCACCTTCGAAGAAGCGGTATACATTCAATGATCTTTTACGAAAAACAAATACCGGGTGCGCCAAAAAAAACTATCCATGTTTGAAAAATCGTAGTACCTAGAGTACTGGATGGATTTGAATGAATCAAAGTTTGGTTGATAGCAGAAAGACTGAAGTATTTTTGGTGTTTTTTCTCGTATTTTGATGAGTAGAGATAATACAGCTAAATTCCAATATAAGAAAATTCTGTGTTTGCAAAATGCCTGAAAAAGGGCCTAAAACACTTGATCAAATCTTACAGAAATTTCTCACACCGAACAATGCAAAATTACAGTTTTTCACGGGTATCGGATGTCGTCTGCACTTGTATTGCCATGGGATTGAAAATCTTTAGTATTTCTTTAAGAATTCATTTCCTATAACGCGGGAGAGAGATTAAATGCTCTTGCATCTTGTTCTATGCTGGAGATTTCGTACGATTTGATCGAGTGTTTTAGGCCTGTTTGCAGCCATTTCGCAACAAACGAATTTTCGTAAAGTTGAATTTATCTATGTTTTCTCTGCTGATAAAAACACGAGAAAAATCACAAAAATACTTCAGT
>REGM01000361.1:116996-134545 GCA_004194415.1 Aurelia aurita
GCTTCCCCACACTGAACAACAGTAACGAAAATAGGGCTCTACGATGCCCCGATACATCTTACACAACGTGTTTTGAGGTAAGAACTTTTTAGAATATTTCAAAAAGCCTATTGCGCGAGATACCTTAGCACGCGTAGTATTAACTTGTTCCTCCCAATCCAAATTTCTATCGATCATCACACCCAAATACTTTGTATGCTCCACACTCTCCACTTGACAGTCACCAATACAGAATTTAGGAGAAGCAACAGTTTTATCTGCAATCTTTTTAATTTTAGGTCTGGAACCTATAACCAGTGCTTGAGTTTTCAGGATATTCAAAGAAAGTTTATTTCCTTGCAGCCACTGCTTCAAATGATTCAGTTCACTATTTAGGGTTTGGTTTATGTCTTCTATGCTTTTTGAAGAGTAGGAAATACTAGTATCATCGGCGTACATCGTCACTTTACTTTTGCGAAGGGAGAATGGAAGGTCATTGATATAGATAAGAAACAAGAGAGGGCCAAGGCAGGAACCCTGAGGAACACCATAGTGAATTTCTTCAGTTTTAGAACAAACCCCATTAACTTTGCAGAATCTTGATATGAGAAATTCAAAATCAATAGACCTTTTCACAGACGTCTGGAACAGCGCGCTATTTTTCTGGAAGATGGCGGATACGCTGCGAGAGGGAATCCTCTTCGCGATGCGAAAGCTTACATGCAGTGCATTTTGCGAAGTTATAGACGAAATATCGCATTTAACTTCAGTTCTGGGTACTTAGAGGACCAGATAGGCTTACAACATAAAACCAAAGAGTTACCTATCACACTAAAATGACATTTAGCACATTTTACAAGGAAATGTTTTATTTCTTCAACGTCGGCAAATTTGGATTGTATGATTAGCCAATTGTACATGTTTGTTTATGACTGAATGGAGCTCATTCGTTGCCCATTAACTGGAGGAATACGAAGGCACGGGTGAAATTTGGTATAAACGTATTGTTTGCAACTTATGAAAAGATTACCTTATTCATGAGATCAACGACATGGGAAAGAAAAATATCCTTTTAAGACCATTAAACACAGACCAATTTTAGAATTTCAGTGGTCAACATGTCTGCCGATCTTTTTCCTATAAATGCTGATTCTTGTGCATATGTTTGAAGGTGTTATGATGTAGTGGTGTAGCCAGAACAGTCAGGCAGACGGAGCCACACCAACGCCACTTGAGAGTCATGCAAGGGGTCGTGTACTCAATTAGGTATTCTCTAATTCTGCAATCCCAGCGTTTGGCACTAAAACTGCAACTTTACCTGACTTCCTTACTGCTCAAAAAGTGCTCATAATGTTTATATGCTAATCCCAAGTCAAAAGCGATCTTTTCAATCATGGGATTCCTTGATCAATTATTATGAATACCTGGTGGCAAATGTTGAGTGAATGTGTAGGCTCATGCATCAACAAATCATGATCAACAAATGTAGGGGATATATGTTGATCAACAAATGTAGGGAATATCTTTGCTCAAAAATGTTGGCCAAAAATGTTGGCGACAAAACTTTACTCGGTATACTGACCTTGACACAGGGGCGCCCCTGGAAAATTGTTTGGGCCACGCCCTTTTTTCCGTCGGGAAACGCCCATATTTCTAAAAATGACAAGACCACACCCACTACCAAATCACACCAGATACTGTACAGCTTTATTTCATAACAATTAATAAGAGGGCATGTACTACTTTGAGCAATTAGTATGATGTGATTGACAACAATTTTAAAATAGTTATTATACCGAGTGAGTCAGAAAAAACAATCCGCGTTAGCAAGGCCACTGCTCCCTGGATATCGAGGCAATAATATTGGTAATTATATTTTTTAATAGTGGACATGTTCAAATAAATTCTAAATCTTACCTGAATGAAATCGGTCACTCCATTGTGAAATTATGGGGGATTTTTTCAAGAAAGCCCCTCTAAGAAACCTTCAAAAACGGCATAAAATCACGACCAAATTTCCGTCATATTTCTGCCTTACAACAATGACTTCTACGCGCTTTCGCACGTCTTAGCCCTTTGGGAGGGTTAAAGTGCCATCCCTGCGAACATAACAGAATTATTCTCGGAAACTTTATCCTCCCAAGAGGATAACACTTGCTAAAGCATGTGCAAGTGTGGAAGTCATTGCTGTAAGGCAGAAATATTTGGAAAATTTGTTCGTGATTTTAGGCCTGTTTTGAAGGTTTCTTGAAGGGGCTTTCTCCAGAACATTGCTCAAAATTTCAGAACGCGATTTCGGTCGGGTGAATTTTAAATTATATTTGAGCATGTCAACGATTAAATAATGTATCTGTCAACATTATTGTTTTGATGTCCAGGGAACAATGGCCTTTCAAACTGGGATTGTTTTTTCTGACTCACCCGGTATCTAATTAAAACATGATACAAGAAATTCCCAAATAAAAGTAACCGCAAATTAAGGATCAGAGGCCAAATAGAAATATATTACAAACAATGAGGCTAAAAATCCATCGAGGGTTTTACTGTACAGAAAATAAGAACCTAAAGGCTGGAAGTTTTAACTGTATATTACTCTGGGTACCAGAGCCAACGAACACGAAAATGATCAAAAGAAAACAAATTATTGTTTCGAGGCTCTGGTGCCCAGGGTATAGTTTCACCCTGATATTATGGCCCGGTTCTTATTCACAACTTTGTTTTCTGCTGTGGTCAAGCTTATAATCATGATGCCACTACTTTTTTGGCGATATTTTGACACTTATGCTTATGAAATGTGGCATATAGCCTTACGATTTCAGTACTTAAGTGCCCAAACTTTCCTTAAAGAATCAGAATCACATCGTGATTTTGAAACCACGTACATCAGAAAATATACAGGGTGATTTAACACTAAGATTTCTATATGCGGGTATTTGTATGACAAACGCATAGTCTACGTTTTATCTTTCTATCCTTAAAGTGAGCAAATCTCATTTCCTTGAAAATCTTTCAAAGCGACGTCTATTTATTGATTTAAAACAACTGACAACGTTGTCTTTAAAAGAAGGTTTCTCCACAAGCAGCCGCAACAATCGATGTTCTACTTAGAGAAAAACGAGATTTTGCTTTCTGGTTTGAAGCATCTTTGATCTGGCAGCGGAGACCACGCACTTCATTCGGCTGAAGACTCGTTCACAATGAACACTTGTAAGTGGTGTTGTTACAGCAAGCTCTAACAACTTCGTTACTTTTGGAAGAGCCTCAGCAAGGTCAGCACTCTTAATGACGGTCAGAAGATCTTGTATGGTTGGCATGCCTTCCTTTAGCATCTCAATCTCAAGGTTGCCGCCTTCTTTAACCTCGAAATGATCTTGCTCTTCCACGTTTTCTCCGTCGCCAGCAGCATCAGGTCTTTCAACAGCTTCAGCACCACCTTCGACCTCTTTTTGTGCACGTTTTCGTTGTCTGGCTTTCTTCTTTGCTGCCAAAGCATCGCGCTCACGAACCAACTTTTTAAGTAGCAGCGAAATCTCATTGTTGTTGTACAATACATTGAGGTTGTATTCTGTTGCAGTAATGTCATCCACAGCAAATGGATAAAGCTTTCGAAGCTCCTCAATCAGCGCTCTTTGATCCCTCGCAGTGGCCGTTTTTCTCTCATCAAACTTTGTTGGATGTACCAAATTCATCCACTGGAATTTGGAGAGGTTTGCAAAGCGCCAATCGAGTTGCTCCGTAAACTTTGCCACTATTTCTTCACCGATTTCTGTAAGTGCATGTTTCCAGCTCTCCTGTGATCCATTATTTCCTTGTTCCATAGATCTCCATCCTCCCCTATTGCGAACGGTTGGAAACTCAGGATCAGCAAGTAGAGTATCCTCCCAAATTCCGTCAAAATCAAAATTAGCCAAGACTCCTTTGAAATCATTGATCATTGAGGTGAGTTGTATGGCATCCAGTGTTGTTTTCTGCATTGTAACCATTATTGGAGTACAGTGCTCGAATATCTTCCTGTACGTCTTGAGCAAAAACACAAACTCAACTTGCTGAATCTGTGTCCCAATTCCACGCGCTTTTGTCTGAGTTTCTGCCTTCTCGTTAGAATCATTTGCATACTCGTACAATGCCGTCCCGATTTCCTCATAGCACGAATCTATGACGCCAATTGCTGTGTCACGTGACAGCCAGCGAGTGTCCCCAGGTTTTGGAAGGTTGTGCCCCAGATGCCTAGTGCGTTTCGGACTACTACGAAAGAAATTGATGAGTGTGTCAGCAGTTGCGAAAAATTTAGCTACTTTCGGAATTTTAGTAGCTGACTGAGAAGCACTCAACGACATCCTGTGAGCGACACAGTGATTGTAGTAGGCTGCCGGAAATTTTCTTTGCATCTGGGCCTGAACACCATTTAGCGCACCGCTCATCGTCGCAGCTCCATCGTAAGATTGGCCGATAACCTTTTCACCGCTAGCATCTGGAGTAATCTTGTATTTTGCAAGCGTCTTCAGAAGGGTCGTTGTGAGGCCATCTGCGGATTGGTCGTCGCTCACGTTAATCAATCCCAACAAATGTTCCTCCACTTCTCCATCGTGAATGAGCCTGACAGAAATTGCTGACTGCTCGACATTGCTAATGTCACTGGTGTCATCCATCATGATTGCAATGAACTTTGAAGTGTCGATTCGAGTTTGGATCTCATTACGAACTTCTTCACTGATGCAGTCGATAAGGTCATTTTGTGGATCATGGGATGTGTACGTGACACGTTCTTTGTCCAAAAAGGAGCGCAATTCATGGCTATAGCATGCGACGAGGTCCATAAGCTCCAGAAAATTACCCCGGTTCGACGATAATCTAGACTCATCATGCCCTCGAAAAGCCAGCCCTTGGGCAGACAAAAACACAGCAGCATCAATGTGGTGGTGCAGCATCTTTGTATATCGTGATGCATTGTGGTTGTGCCTCGTCACTTCTCTTTGCCTGGCCTCGTCTATAGCACAAGCGACATCGACGTTACCAAGCAGTTTGTAAGACATATGGTTCGTCATATGCTTTTTTGATGCTTGATGGCTGCCAGCAAGATTTGTTAAATTTCTCCCTGTCGATTTGAAACCGTTCTTTTGCACAAATGACCCTTTCATCTATTGAAATGTATAAAATTCAATATTAGATACGCAATACATTCATTTTTTTTATAATAAGCAGCTTATAAGAAACGGTAGGCCAACATTTTTTAAACTTAAGAAATTACCATACCTGAATTAAAATAGCTAAGTAACTTTTGTAATTTGTAGCTTTAATTTTCCCAGGTCACTCGAAAATGTTTTGACACTGTGCAGTAATAGCAAATGTGTTGACATTGTTTTGAGTGCGAATTATGTTATAACGGTTATAACCTGTTTTGAGGTCTTATAAAGTAATTTGGAAGCCTTTCTAACAAAAATATCTTGGCTCTACACTTTGGGCATTAACAATATTAGAAATACGTAAGAAACTTTTCGTAGCAAAATGGCCCTAAAATTTAAGAAACTGCCTATCAACCTTGGACCTTAGTTTCTTACAACAAATGAGTGTACAGAAATACACACAAAGCCAAGATCAACAGCACAAAAACCTCAAATTGCCACAGAAATAAGGAACTTTTAATTAAAAAGAAATTAAAATTATTTTGGAGCCTCAACGTTCTTATAAAGTGTGTTGTTACTCGTATATTCATCAAAGAAGGTCGACTTAAAAAAATATTGAAAGTTATATACGTAGGCAAACTGAAACGTGAAATGAAGGAAAACTTTGCTAAAATAGTTTTTTTATCGATTTCACGAAAAATAAACACATCATGGAGTCCACAGAGCCATTTTAGCTTGTCTTTGGTATACCTTCATCACTATAGCATCAAACTCGTATGCTACCTTGTATCCTACTTGAAACATTCTATCATATTATACACTGAACGCCAGTACTGAAGCCCATAGATGATTGTGTTGCGGTAGCAGGCCGTAGGCTTACGGATTGCGGCTCTTTTCCTTTGTGGGATTACGAAGAAACAGTTTTATGTCTGGCCTCCACGGCCTCCACACTCGTAGCCTCGAAAAGGGCAAGGTAATCAAACGCAGACTTGATTACCTTGGCCTGAAAGACTTTGTTGTGTGGATATCAAATGACCATAGATCGCTTTTTTGGGATGATGTTCTTTCAAAACTATCCCACAAATGTTTATGGGACTTCAGTGTAATTATTGCTGTACTTTCATCTTTATTTGATATATATTTCAGTCTACCTATTTAACCCTATTATATACATATTTGATAGAAAAACATGAATCTAGACATATGAAATAGATGTAAATTCTGAAAAATTAGTAAAATAAACACTTACCGTTGATATGTCACCCATCACTAGGCAGGGCCAGCAGTAAAATGTTTCTTTGCCTTCTTCGTTTTCTCCACCACATATCCACGGAAAAGACTCGTACACCGAAACACTTGTTCTTCCCGTGTACTTTATTCTTGGACATGGCCTTCCGTCCTTCTTCAAGCGCAATCGTTGTTCGTGATTTAGGTTGTTATTTTGTGCTGAACGTAGTGAAAAAATCTTTGAAACACCCCATGTATACTCGTTACCCAAAACTCGATCCATGACAAAAGGTTTATACTGAACTTTGAGGAGCTACAGTGCCAAGGTAATCAGGTTGCGGAATGACTATGTTGCTGCGAGGTGCTCTCTGTTTTAATACGATCGATTCAATGGAGACTTACGTCACGACGCCCACGAAAACAAAGGTGAGGTAATCAAAAAGGGCCACGATTACCTCGCCGCATCACATGAGGAACTAGCGGCCATCATAATCCTCAAATTCAATAGCCATCATATTCAACAAGGAAACTATTTGCAGAAGGATTAACAACTAATTATCGACTGTCTGTGAAACTAGTAAAAGAAAGCAATGAGGCCAATGAGTCAATATACGTCACAGAACACCTCCAGGAGGCGCCGCCTCTTGATTATGACGCAACAAAGGTTCGAAGCTTTGAAAAACGTCCTTTTTCGGGTGTTTCGAATATTCTTTGAGAAATTAAAAAACTACAAAACTCTTGAAAAAAATAGGTAATCAGCGATTACCTTGATTACCCCCCAGCGCCGCCCCTGATGACAATATAGACAGCAATTGTGACATTTTTGAAGATAAATATCAGTTGGGCGACTTCCTAGGCATAGAATAATTACTCTAACGCTGAAAAATAAGCCAGAAATTCATTAAGGTTGAATTTCCCATTCTTATTGTTCTTAGTCATGTGGCTCAAATATCACGTGACCGGAAGTCACAATAGTGAATTTTTAGTTTCGAAAAGTTACATTCAGCATATTTCCGTCATCCTTTATCCATTGTTAGACAATTAAATCAAACAAAGCCTTGTAATGAGGATTTTGTATGTGTTTTTCACGAAAGCGAGGCTTTTTCATGAAAACGAGGCTGAAGGCCCCGGATATTTGCTGTATAACATCGATTTTCGTAATCAGCGCCCCAAACTTGACCACAATCACTCACTCATATATATTCCATCTTTTTCTTACCAATCCCCCCTTCTCCTCCTGGACTATAGTAATGACACCATGGTGGAATAACAATATGGGATCCCTCTCCTGCTTCTGTTGGTATGTCATCATGAGCAAGCACAGGTGTTTTCACAACATCCCATAAAGCTGGCGACAACTTTGGTATTCCAGCCAGCAATTCAACAACCTGCTCCTTAGCCATATCACTGCATAATTCCTGTTTGAAAAGCAACATTTTGTTCTATTAATGACATTGAAGATTTTACTAGGTGCCTAAGAAGGCCCAGGGATAACCTAAAAATATATGTTTACAAAAGAACCTGACCCCCATTACCCCCTCCCCTTTTAGTTACATAAACAGGCTCTAATTAAACTTTTACTTCATAACCCAAAAACAACCATAATAAAGATCAAAGTATACATTTAGTAACTTATTGATAACTGAGTACTAAAAAATGAAGCAACAATTCCATTTCAATTAGAAGGAAACTATGGTCAAAAAGCCCAGCTGCTCCTCCGTATCTGGTGTTGTATGCACATCTGTTTGTGTAAAATAAGATATTTCAAATAATTGTCAAGATTTGTGTTGCGTGTTTACACCTAATTGGTGAGATTCACAGGGCAAAAAATGTATAGATTTGTTGTTATATTTTAAACAAAAGTTCTAACTTTCACTTGCAGGTAGGCAGTATCGCATCTTTTCTCACGTGTTTCTTTGCTGCTCCCCATATCTTTTACTTTCCTGGGTTTCTTGTTTTTCCTATAAAATTTGACATTTCTTCTGTCACATATTTCCTTAGAACAAGCACAAGTTGAATCTTTGCAATAATCATTTCGTTGTTTGCAGCTACAGCTTCTTCTACAACTCCCTTTGCATTTGCACCCATCTTTTAATGATGAAGGCTTAATTTTATCACTTTCTAGTTCTGCAATATCAGACATTAGGCCACTACAGCTGCTACTGCTCTGATCTGCAAGTTCAGCTTCATTTACAGCAGCCTGAGATTATTTTCAAACATATATAACTTATTAATTGAGTATTGATGATTTTCCACAGGAATTGTTGGGGTTGGTGGATTAATCATGTTTAAATTCTGGATGGGGCTGGCAGATTGGAACAATAAGATTAGATCATTAGTTTAGCACTAAAGTTTATCAAAGAGTGTAGCCAAAAACTCTGTTTGCGGGCGAGGCACATACTTTGTATATTTGTCACAGGAGGAAGTGCCATTTCTTAGATCATTTTGAAGGCAAATTCCAAAACTTTATGTAAAGTAAGGCATTATTTCCCATTAAAATAATACCCAGTGGGAGGGTATGAGGGGGTGAATACTGCTGTACCGTCCCACCATTTCCAAAAATTTATCTAAAATTGTTATTGAAAAATGTAATAAAAATGTATGGGTATACCTTATCACCCCTAACCCAGTCTAAAAAGTTTTGACTTTTACTCCCTCACTATTTTTTGTCTGGCTCCATCACTGATAATACCTCATATCATTGGAGGTCACACAGGTTGGCATAATCCCGACAAAAATGTTACATACTTTTCTTGGACTGTTTTTTCTGCAATTTCAGAAGAAGCAATTTCTCTCAAATCAGCTAAGTGAAGCTTAACTCAGCTCCTCTTTTTTGTTTGCACATTTCTTCTTGATACATTTGCAATTATCACTGTACTTAAGACCAACCTTCAAACATGGGCATTTTCTCTTGCAAAACCCCTTGCAACTGGAATCATCAGGCTGATCTATTGATATCTCCATTAAAGAGTATGATATTTGGAGATCATGATTGGGAATGTCAGTGAACATTTGTCTGTCCTTGATGGTTGTGCACCTGTAAAACAGATCAGTTTGTCAGTACTTCAAAAAATGTAAAGGCATTCTGTTTTGTATGGCTGGGTGCAATTGTTGTTGTTAGGTTTTGATTGTTGTTGTTAGGTATGGCTGGGTGCAATTGTTGTTGTTAGGTTCTAAAAACAAATTGGGGGAAGCAAGTGTCATCCTATCTGTTCATTGACGACTGGAATAAACTGGACACTAACATTAGTTTGGCAGGAAACTTTAATATTTTTAAACAAAAGTTTTGGACACTATAAACTGATTTTATACCTTTTTATGATAGAACTTTTCTTTTGCTATTTTGATTTTATGTAAATAAAATGTTTTAAATGAATTACTACAGTTAGTTAAATAGAGGACCCTCATGAAAAGCACTCTCGAGTGACTGAGGCCTTCCTCTGTAAATATCTGTATTATTATTATATTATTATTATGATCTAGATATCATGTCTTGGTTTAATTAGTACGGCAGCTTCATTCTGCAGGCCAGCAGGTCAAGTAATCTGCAGACCAAACACGAAAGCAAACATGCGGGTCACCACTAGGGCCAAGGGCCCAATACAACAATTGATGGGTTCTGTTTCGTAAGTTAGGCTGTCAATAGTCCAAGGCAATTATATCAGATTATCCCCATGATAACTCTTGTTTGTGCTTTGACGATGAGAGGTTTTCAAATCTTCTTACAAGCTCTTCAATCGTGTGATTCATGTTTGTTTGTGCTGTTCAAAATCAAATATTCAAGTTCAAATGTTTAAATCCTTACAATTTGGTTCCCTTGTGCAAAATATTTGTGGTGTGGGTGATACACTTAAAGTGAATCAATGGAGCTAAGTGGAGGTCATCTATAAATAGGACAAAGAAAACTCCTACGCACGCTATTATTTTATATTATGGATTTGGAAATGTTCTGGAATTTGCAAGATGAAATTTGCTGATAAAAGTGCGAGAATACATTTTACTATTATTCAGTAAATTAGATAATTGATCCATTGATCATTAAATCAGATCATTGCAATTAGTCATTGCTCAATTCTAGACCACATGCCTTGGAAGAGGTTTGCAGGGGGAAGCGCCATGGGGCGCCATCTGAATCTGTCTACCAAACTCAAATGAGAAATTGAACATAATCTGACACCGGGCGTGGAGAATCAACAGAAACGAGGCTGTAATTTAAAGTTAGCACTGTCGTAGCTAGCACTGTTTTGAACTGCATTTACTTGTAAAACGGGTAATAGAAGATTACCATGGGATATGTAAACAAGAATTCAAACTTTTTAGACAATGCTTTATCATAGTGGTTTACTTAAAGTAAATAAACGGAGACATAGTGATCTAGTCTAAACATAGCACAAAAGAATGACATGCACCACTTATGTTCCTTTTGTTTTCATCAATCTAGAGAATCAAATACAATAGGTTATATTTCGATTGACCCAGTCCCCCTAAGCAAGGGCAAATAATCTTTCAATAGAGCCGAACCGGATTTTTACATTTGCACGTTAGCCAATCATATTTGATCATGACGTCACATAAAGAAAAGAAACGGCAGGAGAAAGTACCCCTCACGTTTGGCTCGTCGTGCCAAATTTAGTAAATTAGTAAATTTAGTAAAAATTGATATTTTTCAACTCAGCACTAATATCTTTAAATTTTCCTCACGGATCTTTTTAAAAGAGTGGTAAATCTGGAGAAAACGCCTTTTGAAGTAGGCCAATCATTTGGGGTCTTCATCCTTACCAAATAAGCCCTCCAAAACGAAGTAAAATCGAATCAATGTCTTTCTATTTTGGAAATGTTATTGCAAATACATTAAAAAAGCCATAGTTGGCTTTTTAACAGTACCAAACTCATATTACCGAGGCAGTGGCGACAGAGGAGGTAGCATATGAAATCTGAAATCTGAATCTTCCTCGTCGTTGCGGTCCTAGGAATCAACAAGAATACAGGCTAACAAGGATGAAATGTGGTTTGATTTCACTGCAGCAAACATCTGAACCTTTTTGCTGAATTTTAATGATTCCTTTTGTCGATTTCATTTCATTTCAAAATATAATTTCATTTATAAACATTATTCATCAATTTCCGATTTCGTTTGTCAGTTTCTGAGCGTGACATTAGCTCTCTTCGATCATTGGTCAAAACTTCGAGTGGCGGGGAAGTCTTCACGTGACGTGAGTTGAGGCAGTTGAGTAAAATAGGATTGCTCTGCAGTCGTTCCTGCCAAAAGAGTCTCCAAAAACATTCAAAATTGAGACGAAATGTTAAAACGAGCTACTGTAGGGGACTTGAGGTACAAGTGCCTCCAGGTTACCAAAGATTATCAAAAATAATGTCTGTTTGAGTAAGGAATCCGTGAAGTATTCTGTTGTTGCCCGAAACGAGAGGAGATTTGCTTACAAGTTACAAGAATTATCTACATTGCATGTTTAACTAGCAAAGTGCTCAGATAGTTCAATTTTACCAATAAGTTCATTCTATCAACGAAGTTTCCAGCAAATAATCAGGTACATTTTATCTATCATGTTTCTCTATGGTATGCTTTTTTCCATAGGCACCTTGGTTGTGCTGCTTTTTGCTTGCACTTGAGTCTAAAACCTTTCGCGGGAAGCCAATTTCAGAAATAACAGACCCTTTTAATCAACAGGACAAGATTTTCGCATAAAAACAGCAAAAAGCTACAGATTAAAATGGGAATGGTTGTGCTCCCTAGGCTACTTTACATCTTTGGGTCTGTTAAATGATTTATTCTCAAGGTTAGACATATTTGATTCATTTGATAAAAATCTTGCTCCTTTACTTATTTGGGGTAATGAGCTAAACCTTGTGTTTGTTCTTGAATATCGAAACATGAATTTTCAGTGGAAAGGAGATACGTAAAGTTTTTATCGCTCTTATGGCAATGTATTTTCGTTAAACTCAAAATACAAAATTTGAGAGATCAATAATGGGCAGGGATCCAGAATTAAAGGAAGTAAACAGGTAAAAGCATTTACGTTACGTCTACCCAATTACATAGTTTTGAAGACATGAAGTACACCGGATATTTCTGAGAGTTGGGAACAGCACAAGTAAAGATCAAAGTTTTGTAAATACTTTAGATGGACAATTTCTAAGACCGAAGGAAACGAAAATCGATCGCGTTTTGCCTTTTTTTGCACGATTTTACCCGAATAGAAGATCCACTACTGTTGTTCTTGTGTCAAAATGTGAAGGTTTGCGTTGCCACTGCCTCGGTATTAAAAGTTCGGTACTGTGTAAGAGCCAGCTGTGACTTTGTTAGTGTATTTGCAATGATATTTCCAAAATAGAAAGACACTGATTCGATTTTACTTCGTTTTTGGAGGGCTTATTTGGTAAGGACGAAGACCCCAAATGATGGGCCTACTTCAAAAGGATTTTTCCCCAGATTTACGCGCTCTTTTAAAAAGATTCGCGAGGAAAATTTAAAGATATTAGTGCNACTGTTGTTCTTGTGTCAAAATGTGAAGGTTTGCGTTGCCACTGCCTCGGTATTAAAAGTTCGGTACTGTGTAAGAGCCAGCTGTGACTTTGTTAGTGTATTTGCAATGATATTTCCAAAATAGAAAGACACTGATTCGATTTTACTTCGTTTTTGGAGGGCTTATTTGGTAAGGACGAAGACCCCAAATGATGGGCCTACTTCAAAAGGATTTTTCCCCAGATTTACGCGCTCTTTTAAAAAGATTCGCGAGGAAAATTTAAAGATATTAGTGCTGAGTTGAAAAATATCAATTTTTACTGAATTTACCATGGTAATTAATGCAAAACATGCAAAAGTGATGTTGACAATGAACTTATGGCCAAGCGTTGGACTTTGCAATAGAGCGACTGGAATTATAATTGATATTGTGTATCAAATAGGCCATGAACCACCTAGCCTACCTATCGCAGTGGTTGTTAAATTTGATGGATACAGAGGACCTTCTATCAGTGATCAAGAACCATCATTTGTTCCAATATGTCCAGTAACTGTAAAGGCAAACTCTAATTCATTTCATGAAAGGCAGCAGTTGTCCCTACGACTTGCGTGGGCCTTCACAATTCATAGTCAGGGAATGACACTATCAAAAGTTTGGGTAGACATTGGCAAATCTGAGAGGACAGTTGGAATTACATATGTAGCTTTAAGCGGCTTATTATAATCAACGAAACAAAACGAAACGAAATATGAAGAAATAGAGCGAAATGCTGCGAAATACAACGAAATATGCTTAAATTCATTAATCATTCGAAATTAGGCGATCAATGGTTAATTTTAATAAAGACCATCATTCGACTTAACTTTCGAGAGAGTGTAAAACAAGTTAAGTGATTCTCTACTTACAGATAACCATGCCATTACTACAACGGACATCGAAGTTTAGGCTAACTTTTGTCTCTGAAACATTGACTTCAGCAAAAAGCGTCAAGATACTAGGAAAATCATCGAAAACCCCTTGGTACAGCCATACAGCCCTTGACCATAAATATTAACCTGCAACCTGCATTATGCAACCTGCAGCCTGCATTATGTAACCTGCAACCTGCAGATTACACCAGCCGTTCAGATTAGCGATAGTTTAGCGAGTTTGAGCTATAAAAGATATATAAGGAAGTTGTACCGATATGTCGTCGAACATGGAAAATTAGTCCCCGATGATGCAAATGTGGCAAAGTATGACAATTTTGAAGTTAACGTGATGTTTTCCTTTCCAAGTAACGATAAGATTACAAATTTGTTTTTGGATGATTTTCAAAGGAAAAAATTCTTTTATGATGAAGATGTTAAACAAAGAAAAATCGGAGAATGTATTTCAACTGATCATACATTCAAAATTAGTAAAAGCGTTGGAATATATCGCCAGATTGATACGAAATTCCTGAAACAGTATGAAAACTTATTTATCGTATTGAATGAAAATAAAGAGGTTGTCGCTTGGAAACTTACGCAGTCTGTTGGGCACGAGGAGCTGCGAGACTTATTAAACGGTACAAGAATACGATCACAGTCCAATGATACAAACCTGAGATACGTTTTTTTGGACAAATGTTTGTGGGGCAGGAGGAGATGGGAAATTTTACAAAGAAATATTTGGCAATGATATTGACATAAAGCTAGATTTGTTCCACGCTGTAAAAGTGATAAAACACAAGAAGGACCAACATTGCCAAAAATTTTCTTCCGAGTTTGGTTTAATTTTTCGTCAAGACAATGACATGGGGTCTAGGCGCTTGCGAAGCACCCTAGAACCAGATAAAATCGTTGAAAACCTCAATAACTTTCTAAATCGATGGAGAGAAACACTTTCCAAAATGGAAGAGTACGATAAGCTTATGAATGAAATCGAAAAACTGAAAAAGCATATTTTAAACGGCTGCTTATCTGGTATACAGCCCGGAAGTGGTGCTGAAGCAAACGAACGACTTCACCGGCTACTTAATAGATCTCTTGTGTCTGGGGCTTCAAACATAGGACCTGAATTATTGGAAGCAATATTATCCATAATCTTCTATTGTTACAACATAAAATTAATTGGCAGAAATCATAAATGCAACAAGAGAACAAATATTTGTCGCCCGGTTGAGGCTTCAATTAGTGATTTTATCCTTGCCGAGAAAAGCCATGAGAGTCAAATTGAATGTGATCCTATGTTTGAAGCCCCAATGACGTCCGATGAAGGTATACTTGAAAGTGGACTTGCCGAACATGAAAATTGGAAAGATACGGATACAATATTGGTTGAAAATATCGAAGACCTCTTAAATAAATCGTTTCTTGAAGAAATTGCCATCCAAACGCTGAAAACTTTTGAAATTTTTCAAAACTTCAAGAAAAAATGCAATCGACGTGATTATGATGTTTTGAATCGCCAATAACTTGCATTGGAAACATTAATATGCTTCACAATCTCTGTTCACAAGATTCAGACCTCGAAGAAGTAACGTTGCTAAGGAACCTGCGCTCATTTGGCCTTGGTGTTGAAAGTGTTGCACCTGATGGAGACTGTGCATTTCGCTCTATTGTAAGGCAAGTTCATAAACTAGTTGGAAGCACACAACTTCCTTTACACGTTACCGATCATCTGAATGGAATAGGCCTGGCCTTCATTTCAGAAGACGGTGATGTATTCAATTTACGCCAACGATTCGTTGATACTGTTCAATCTCGACCATAATACCATCAATCGATTTTGAATTCCGACAGGAATTTGGAAGATTTCCAGTCGTTTAGGGTGACTGGAGAATGGGTCTCAAATCTCGGCGATTTAGTTATGAGAGTTTGCTCCGATATTCTAAAAATGCCAATTTTTGTTATTTCGTCGTCAAATCAAATTTAATTAACAATATATTTATAAATTGAAGTGAATAACTCACATTGTCTCAACAGCATCAGCTTCATTTTGTACCTCCCTTCCTTGTCCATAACTATCCGAATGCTGGATCTTAACTAAATAACCAATCGCATTGCTGGCAGTCGGGGAACGAACGTAGCCTACGCATCCAGGAATAAAATTTGCCATGGGAGTAAAATTACCGTTCTTTCGAATTATTCCAAGACAGTCTTCACGGATAACTAGATAGACCACTTCTCGGAACTTGGGAATCTTCGGAATTTTGCGACGCCATTTCTATATCATTCACCTCCAACAAACTCAGAATACAAATGCAGCAATATTGCATACAACAAGGGTATAAGAAGCATAATTACAATGTATCAAGTTACTATAGATTCAAATGCGTCAATCAAAAAACCAGTAGGCTCCACACATTCGAAAACAGCGTGCATAAGGAACCTTGACTATTTACCGATAGGTACACAGATGCACTGCTAAATACCTAAGTTGCCCTTATATGCAACTGTATACCTAAATACACCAAATTCAGGGAAGACGGCTGGATGTGATGCATACGATACACAGCTGAATACCTAAGTTGCCCTAATATACAGCTGTATACCTAAATACACCAAATTCAGGGAAGACGGCTGGATGTGATGCATACGCTATTCACAGCTAATTACCTAAGTTGCCCTAATATACAGCTGTATCCCTAAGTACAACATAAATTCAGGGAAGACGGCTGGATGTGATGCTTACTCTATAGAGGCCCCCCCATATTTGTACGCGAAGCGTTATTTGGCTAATTTACGGCCGTGATTTCGTGATTTTGATATTATTGGCTCGTGAATTCGTGATCAGAGACTCCTTCGTGCAGCGTTATTTGTTAAAAATTTGGTCGTTATTTCGTGAAATTGACTTTTAAAGCACGTGCTTGATTGATGCGTCTTGATTGTTGATATAAACTTTTCTTAATTTTTTGCATATTTTCAAGTTAATCACAAACCGAACATCACAAGTTGTTGGCAATGTTGATTCTAAAGATAAGTGTATTTGCCAGTTATTCAAATAAAAACACAAACCAGACTACAGCAGTCTTAAGTTTTTGAAGCGTGATCGTGAAAATGTTGTTTTATAGTCTGTGATAGCGTGAAAAACGAAAAATTGACACGTGAATCCGTTATCCAGGGGTACTATGGGGGGGGGGCCTCTCTATACACAGCTAATACCTAAGTTGCCCTAATATACAGCTGTATACCTAAATACACCAAATTCAGGGAAGACGGCTGGATGTGATGCTTACTCTATACACAGCTTAATACCTAAGTTGCCCTTATATACAGCTGTATACCTAAATACACCAAATTCAGGGAAGACGGCTGGATGTGATGCTTACTCTATACACCGCTAAATACCTAAGTTGTCCTTATATACAGCTGTATACCTAAATACACCAAATTCAGGGAAAACGGCTGGATGTGATGCATACGCTATACCCCCCTCTATAAGTCGCCTTAGACAAATGGGAAATCATTCAAACCTGGCAAGGGCGTAGTACTAACCATTCTTTACGAATTGGCAGATTTGGGTGTGGCCATCTCATTAGATGACGTCACTATGACGTCATAGTGTTGAAAAATGTCAAAATTTATGTTTATCCAGCTAATTCGTTATAAAGACGGGAAAAACATCATATAATTCGTTATTTTTCATCTTATTTCCCGTATTATTCATTCTTAATTGAAAAATAATACCTAAAAGGGTTGTTAGATTTTTATTTTTGAAGAAAAGGACAAATATTGATGACGTCACAACAACGAAGTGGGTTTTATGACCAAAA
>REGM01000361.1:137790-163784 GCA_004194415.1 Aurelia aurita
CAATAGGGAGCAGTTTTGTTATTTTGATGGGTCTAATTCCAGCAAAAGCAGCATTAAGTGTGGTATTCCGCAGGGCTCGTGTTTGGGACCCTTGCTTTTCATACTATACATTAATGATTTTGAGAACTGTCTGGAAAGCATGAACCCAAATATGTATGCCGATGATACATGTGTGAATATCGCGTCAGAAAACCTCAAAGAACTTCTAACAGATTTGAAAAACGAGCTGGAAAATATATCGAATTGGATGAGGACTAATAAACTTAGTTTGAATGCCAGCAAAAGTGAATATATGGTTATAGGCCATAGGCGACAACTGAATAGGGTAGATGATGATTTGCCAGACCTTGTCCTCAATAATGAAGTTATCAAAAGAGTCGACAAGACAAAATATTTAGGGATCAACATCGACGAAAGCCTTAATTGGAAAGAGCAGTACAAAACTATCAAAAACAAGCTAAAAGGGGGCTTGAGCTCCTTGAGAAAGCTGAAAAATATCCTTCCGCAAAGGAAACTTGACCAAGTCTACAAAGCTCTCTTTGAAAGCCATCTTCGCTATGGTGACATTGTTTGGAGTACTCTTTCCAACACCAAGCTGTCCCAACTGCAGCGACTACAGACCAGGGCAAAGAAGCTAATAGTGGATGCCAAGTATAAGGACGGTTGGAATTGTGATTGGCTCAATGTAAAGTCTTTGCTCTCCTTTGACAAAGGAGTCATGACATATAAAATTTTGCATGACCTCTGTCCCGAAAATCTTCGCCATAAGTTCACTGAAAGATCCATGATCTCAGAGTATAGAACCAGAAATCATGGAGATCTGCAAATTCCCAAAGTTAAGTTAGAATATGCAAAGCGAAGTTTCTACTTCTCTGGTGTCAAAAACTGGAATGATATCCCTGACAACATTCGAGAACAAGAATCAATCGCTCGTTTTAAAACAGGTTTTAGAGAGTATCTTTTGAACCTACAGGACCCAAACACGACCCCTTGGTAGAGCAGCAATTCTTAAAATTATTTTGTTTTCTTTTCTAAAAATACATTGTTATTAGTGTTAATTTTCCTAGCTGAAAGGTACTCGTGTATATAAATATTGATAAAATGAAAAATAAAATGAAAATGAATATCGTTAGCTTGGACGAGATACAATGCTAGGGCGGCTATTGTGCCGTTATCGTTAGAGCTCATGATCTCCTGGAATTGTAAGTTAGTTGTAAGGGGTGCGACCGAAGTATGTAATAAGAGGTTCGTTATAAGAGATTATGCAAAATACAAATCCCAATAGAAAAGAATTTAATTCTATTTTCGAATGTTTTGCAAACTTTTTCATTCACGAAACAAGGCTCTTTGCGATCTCTCGGAAGTCTACCAGCTTCAGGAGCAGAAGGTTTCCGAGGCCTCGGAAGTCTACCGTTTTCAGAAGAGCCCAAAAGAATACGTCAAAAATCTCTCGGAAGTCTACCGAAAACAGAATGACCAAAAGAATGGGCTTTTATAAAAAATGATCTGAAGTCTGCGAAGTCTACCGTTTTCGATAGAATGACACCAAAAGAATGGGATTTTGGCTCCTACCAACTCTACCGTTTTCAGAAGATGCCCAAAAGAATACGCCCTAAAAGTCACTAAGGTTTGGTTTGGCTGTCATACCTTGTGTCGTTTAGGCGCAATGTAACAAAGTTTGGTTGGGGGTCTGGGATCGAAGTTGCACACGCTCTGTGAACAATGGATAGCCAAAGAGACAATACTGTGTCTGAGCACAGGAAGCCCAAATGGCTAAATAAATGTGGTTTAGGCCGCCGTCTGCATGCGATATGATCGTTCGGTGCAGCAGGAATGAAACTGACTATTACCAACGATTGGTTATAAACAATTATTATTTACCTTTGTAAAACATCCTTGTTGCTTTTCTTTGTGTATCTAATTCTGGCATTTTAAAACAAAGGAGCATTCTCTTATCAATTCTGAAGTCAAGGCAACCAGCCGTACGCGATCTGAAGTCGAGGCAACTATATTACGTAACTGATAAACGGTTAGCGGTTGTACTGTTGTACTGTACTACTGTTATAAATATAACAAGGAGGGAAAGTTTTTGAAACGCCAAACCCGAAGATTGTTTTTATTTGCTCTCTAACGTAGCATACCATGAGCTCAAAATGCACCAAAATATACATCAAAATGAAGCTCATTTATTCCGGAGTTAGCGTTTGGAAAAAGAAATACTGAATGCTAAAACAAGTGGTAGTCATCGCCAATTTGCTTTCGACATAGGCTCTGCACCTTCATCTTGGCATCGAACTCGAATTCGAACTCGAAAATCGAGCAACTTGCAAAAAAACTTTATGAACAAACACCCGTTATCCGTAATGAGAAACTCTGTTTGGAGGCATAGAGACGGTTGTTTGCTCATAGAGTTTTTTTGCAAGTTGCTCGATTTTCGAGTTTGAATTCGAGTTTGATGCCAAGATGAAGGTGCAGAGCCTATGTCAAAAGCAATTTGGCGATGACTACCACTTGTTTTAGCATTCAGTATTTCTTTTTCCAAACGCTAACTTCAACCAATTACATTGCAGTTTGTTAAGGAATACATGAGCTCCATTTTGATGTATATTTTGGTGCATTTTGAGCATGGTATGCTACGTTAGAGAGCAAATAAAAACAATCTTCGGATTTGGCGTTTCAAAAACTTTCCCTCCTTGTTATATTTATAACAGTAGTCAGTTGAGGCGACAAATTTTTGTCGTGCCTTGTCTCACCAATCAGAGAGCAGCATTTAAAGTCCAGAGAAAGACAATGGCCAAATATGGGCGAATAGCACTAAAATAACGCTCTCTTATTGGTTGATCAAGTTGTCATGACAACATTGCCGACTGACGTTGACTCTCGCAGCTTCGAGCAGATTTACCTGATCTAATTTGCCTCTAAACGGGAAGATTATTGAAGAAAATGTCAGGTATTTAAACTTTTTGGATCAATGAAACATTCTTCTAAGTACTACTAACTAGTATCCCCATGTTCAAGTGCCGGAACCTCAAATTTTTAAGCGTCTTTGCATCGGCATTTTCGATGAAATAGCTTAGGCCATGAGGTGGTCGTCTCAACTGACAGTTAGATCATGAGTCGTAGCTGGAACGTATATCAATTCATCAAGTAGCGAAACTACGACATGTAATAAGTCTAGTAGTACAGTACAACCGTTAACCGTTCATCAGTTACTTAATATAGTTGCCTCGACTTCAGATTGCATACGGCTGGTTGCCTTGACTTCAGAATTGGTAATGGAAGACCGCAAGCCTCATAGAGGAAAGGGCAGTGTCCAGAGAACGCTCCTTTATAACCAATCGTTGATAATAGTCAATTTCATTCCTGCTGCACCGAACGATCATATCGCATGCAGACGGTCTAAACCACATTTATTTAGCCATTTGGGCTTCCTGTGGCGTAGATTTAACAAATCATTCTTAAAATATCCCCTGGAGAGGTGTCATAGCAATTTTTATGCAATTTTGATGCCAAACAGACAGGATACAAATTTGATGCATACTTTTCCAAAATTGTCCAGTTTGTATCCCAAACGGGATCTTAGTATCCCATTCGAGATCAAATTATCCTGTTCGGGCTATCCCTGCTAGCTGTAAATGTGTGAAGGTGAAGGTAAAGTTGCAGTTTTAGCGCCAAGCGCTGGGATCGCAGAAGTAGAGAAGGGGACATTCCATATCAAGGGTAACCAAAAAAAAGTCAAATCTGAAGTCAATTTCATAGATTTTCTTTAAAATTTGCTGACTTTCTTAGTAGATTGATTGGAAAAAATCTGTTAAATTTTTTTTTGATTGTTCATGTGGTTTAGGATTTATGACCGGTTAAAGTTTTGAGAAATGCGGTCAATGTCGAATGACCGGCCGAGACCATAATTCACTAAATCTGGTAATTTGTGCCCTAGTTTTTAATCTTCACATTTTCAAAAATCTTCAAATTTTCAAAACTTGTTTTTGATTGGTTGGCAGTCAAGAAAGCACTGCTCCTAAACCCATGATCAGCCCACTTTAGAAACTTCAGAGATTGTTAATTATGACATGCACTATCTAGAATTTTTTTTTTTGAATTTTGAAATTACCTCCTGGTCAGGGTCAAAGGTCAAAGAGTTCACATTGGGTTTAAACTTTCAGGCATAGACAGTAGAGGTTTTATAGTGGAAATTTAAGTTTCTAGACAGCAAGAGCTTTCTAATGAGCCTATTTCCAGCTCTGTAGGGCACAGATTACCAGATTTAGTGAATTATGGTCTTGGCCGGTCATTCGACGTTGAGCGCATTTTTCAAAACTTTAACCGGTCATAATTTCTAAACCGTATACCTCAGACCGTTGAAATTTTCAGCAATTATGTATTTCATCTGTTGTAAACCATAAACTAAATTTGACAGAAATACAAAAGGTTGCCACTTTTTTGCTGGTTACACTTGATATGGAATGTCCCGAAGACCTAATCGTGTCCGCAACCCCTTGTCATGACACTTAAGTGGTGGGGCTCATACTGGGCTGCAAAGTCAGAGGATTACACCACTGCGCCACAACACCTTATAAGAAACTCAACTCTCAGATCACCAAAAATTTGGTGTATAGGGCAGTCTGCGGACACCGTCGTTTAACTGGTAATTATCACTACTTAGAAATTGCACACGAAACTACGACTCATCGCGGAAGTAGTTTAAAATATGTGCTATCAGAGCATCTACACGTGTTTTATTTGATAAAGCCTGGGTCACACCAGTGAGATTATGATATTCTCACTGAATTTTCTGTTAGATAATGTTTAATCTCACTGATGTGAATGGTAAAAATCTTTCTCATTGGCCAATTTTCAGTGAGAAAATCAGTGAGATTAATATCGAAACGTTTGATTTTTATCTCACTGACTGTCTCACTGAACAAAGGAAGCTGTTAATCTGCTTGACGCCAGTGTGACTCGTCCCATGTTGAGCAATTCATTTTTGCTTCCATTCAATTTTAACAATGGAATTTTCCCCTTTACCTCGTTTTCAAGTTCCTGAATCGTCATTTTTCCTCCTAAGGTGCTGTTTACATGGAGAAGGGGACCTAGGCGAGATCTACACTCACTTACAAAATGGTAGAGCCACCTCGAAATATTCGGTTTTCCGCCCCTACTTTCCACCCCCCCCCCCTAGTCAATGTTGCAATACCACACAAATGTTGCCGAATCACGCCGGTCAGCTGGATCAGGTACTTTTTTCTAAACAACATTGACATGGGGGGACGAAAATGTCATTTTTTTAAGGTGGCTCAATCATTTTGTAAGTGATTGTCTGAAAATGTAGCAGCTTTAAGGGGTCTTAAATCAAAGGTGCTTGATTTAGACACTGTGAAATTAACCATTGTTAAACTAATCATATAGAGGCATACCTCTAATTTTGTTTGAATTTTTAAAAGTTGTTGCGGCCTCGCAGAGTCCATTACAAAATGTGCTTGTTTTTGTTATTTATCGATTATCGGCCTACTTGGTTAGGCCTCCAAATAAACAGCTTAGACGTTGGGTTATAGCAGAATAATTACTTTTCTTGCCATGGTAGAGTTTGAATTCACTTCTTGAATTGCTAACATTGGTTCGTTTACTGACAGTGGTGGAGCAGCATTGGTTTACATTCTGAGCGTAGTTTCTACTAATTTTGGGTAATTCTTTGGAATCTGCCTGGTTTTCTCACGACGACTGAGGCATGGGGGAACAATGATTCTCTGCTGAACAAAGAAGTTTTATTAAACGTTGCTTGGTGTCTGTTCATATGCAGCACCTTTCAAATAGATACAGCGTCTACGATAACTTCTCTCTGGCTGGAAACCTATAGGAGTGCAGTTGTTATAAATTGACCATTGTTAGGCCTTAAACTAAAAGATAAATTTGATTTTCAAACGAAATCACAGCATCTTTTGCAGCATTTAGTAATCTTTTCGGGTTCAAAAAGTTATCTTTGTACAATTATCTTCATACTCCAACAATTTTGTGCTGTATTTCTGTCTTTGAAAGGAATTTTTTCACTTGAACAGGCGCGGGAAATTTGAAAAATTGACGATTTCATTTCAAAGGGGCTACGTTTTCCCTTTGAAATGAGCATCAGTTCTTTTTGGAACGGACAAAGTACGATAACAAATAATTAATGATCGGTAATGCTACTAATTTTGAGTACTGTACTCAGTGTTTCTTATGAGTTTCTTAGGAGTTCTGTAACAATCTTAATGTTTACTTCTTGCGCCCTCGTGAACATTTCAAAACGAAGTTTTTGAAGCCTTTTCAATGTTTTGTCCTTACTCAACTACCTTCCAAGTGATATGATACAGAAAACAAGTGAAAATAAAGTGAAAATACGCTCTATATACAGATTTTCTTTATTAAAATAAATAGTTTCTTAAGTTACATTTTCTCAGTACTGGAGTTTCTTAGTGAGATTAGAATAATCTCACTGAGCAGTGAGATAAAAATCATCAGGGAGAATATCTCGAACCGGAAATGTATATAATTAGATCACTTGCGTTCACACTAGTGAGATTAGAGTAATCCCACTCAGAATCAACTAGCTCCATTTCATTTCTCTTTAAAATTGATGGCGATTCAGATGAAAATTTTGAAGTTGCAGCCCTAGCTCTTGTTTTATTTCAGAGACCTCGTAGAGCTCGTATTTGTAAAAAGAATAGCAGAATATGGATACGAGATATCTTTAAATCTCAAAAACAGCATGGCCAGTACCATAAATTGTTGCAAGAAATGTGCTTTGTGGTTCTTAACACGGGTATTTTCGTACCTCCTCGGCCAATCCCTCATCTTCTTCAATATTGCATTTATTTGTTTCACTGTAGTAAAACTTGGCCACGTTTCCACGGCAAGTTCTTTGTTTACATGGAGAGGGCTGACCCTCCTAATAGGGCTGGAAGTACTTTGCGTTTACATGGAGAGTGCTTCTAGGAGGAATAGACATGATGGCGCTAACAAATATAATCCTTTTGTTCTGCATTGATCCTATTATGGTAAATTTCCAGCCCTCCTAACCAAGATCTCGGGCACTCACTTGCTACAATCACTTACAAAATGGTTGAGCCACCTTGAAAAAAATGACATTTTCGTTCCCCCGTCCCCCCATGTCAATGTTGTTTAGAAAAAAGTACCTGATCCAGCTGACCGGCGTGATTCGGCAACATTTGTGTGGTATTGCAACATTGACTAGGGGGGAGGGGGGAAGTAGGGGCGAAAAGCCGAATATTTTGGGGTGGCTTAACCATTTTGTAAGTGATTGTCTGAAAAGCTCGCAACTTTGACTCCAGTTTGCATGAAAAGTGCTTAAGGTAATGGTATAGAATTTTGCAGACAGCATATTATTGACACAAAGTTCAAATAATTTTTGTGTTTAAAGAGCTTCGCCAACTGCAAATAATTCCCGCGATTTTTGAAATACGCACTTTCCGGCCATTTCGCAAAAAAAGACCAAACTGCCTGAAATAGTGAATATTTAAGGCTATTTTTCCTTTAGTTTAAGTCAAGTTGGAAATATGTTTTAATGCGTTTTAGTATCATTAGCTTTCCATCATACTCTGGCAACTCGATCAAGCTATAGATGGAACGAGGGTGGGAGAAGTTTGTGTACATGATAAAGTTAATCTGCATGGCTGGCGAATTACGTCATCATTGCTCGCCACAATGCTCACTGACATTGCTCACTGACATTGCTCATTCCAGTTTCTTGCTTCTTTCGAGGGTAAATGTACAGAATTGATAAAAAAACGTATACTTTGTTGTCAGTGTGAGTAGAGGCTATTATCTAAGACCAAAAACGAACAAAACTTTACGCAGCGAAGCTAGCATTAAAGGAATCACCAACAATGATCGCTTTTGGCACCTTTAAAAAATATTCTTAAAGCATTTTAGTAGTATTTAAAGTGAGCATTGTTGAGTTATTCATAATTTTACATCAACTGAGTGGCAATTATTCAGTATAAATCTAGCCAGTGTGTACACACGGGCCTTTGCTACATTTTGGGTGACTTTATTTATGTTGTTATCAAGGTTGTTGGACGTTGAAGAAACTTTTAAAAGTGGGAATTGTCGGTGGGATATGTTTGCAACCCCTCGCTCAATGACGTCAATAACTCTCTTTGGTTATATGGGCTCTCAAACTACTATGGGCTCAGTAGACGGAAGCTTTTTTGCCAAATGTGCAATGGGCCTAATTTCTGGTCTTGTGATGAAGGTAAAGAAACGCTGCAGAAAATGTGTTTCATATCGCACAGAAGCTCAATAAATATACATTTAAAGACTATTTGGACGGGAGGTGCCAAAGAAATGAAAAACTAAAGATTCTTCTATCATTAACTGTATGAATATTGCAAGAAATTATTGGACAAAACGATGAAAACATTTCATCCAAAAGTCGTACTCGCCGTGGACGTTGATTTCTGTTTATGCGCTTCATTTTATTGAACGTTCAAAAAGATGAACTCTTGATCTAAACTTTATTTTTAGAATATTTCTTAAAATAATTTGCCATTTATCCATAGTTTCATGATATTTTGGGACTACTCTGTGAGAGTGTTTTCTGCCATTTTGCTCTGGGAGTTTAGCGGTTTTAGCGCCTAATAAATCTTCCGGGCATGAATGAGTTAACAACAACCTTGTGATTGCATTAAATGTGATAGGTGTGGATTGCACCGCTGTTTTACCTATGCACAGCAGTAGTAGTCAAAACAATGAGACGAGGTACCACCTTCAGGCAAGGATGAAAGTACACACATCTGACCTTACACGAACGACTGGTTTTTTCTTGCTTGCAGCAAATCCGTAGCTGACGTATTTTCCAAAATTTATACATTGATTAAAAGCACATGATTCGGCTTCAAGGAAATCATTTTCTCATATATAGGTACTTTTCTTTTCATTTCTGAGAAATTAAAATTCTTATGATGGGGTGCCCATCTCGTCAAAAATGATGGGATTTCTAACAAAAAAGACTGGACGAATGGGAGTGAGGACCTCCTTACGACTCTCTGTAGTCCTGGCAAGATCCTGCAACACCACTTTAAGATGTGAGAAGATGTTGTTGTCATCCAAGATACTAGATCCTGTGCAGGATCATTTCAAGATCCTGCAGGAATCTTGTGCCGGTAAACATAAGTTGGTGGAATATTCTGTTTAGATCCTTCATAGTATCTTGAATATCATTGTTGAGTTTTTTGCCTGATAATGACAGTAAAAGAAAATCAATTATATATAGCTTTATCATACTTGCTGTGTTTGTGAGCAACGATGTTGCTCTCAGGCTGTAGAATTCTAGACCGGGGTTTATAATCCCGGGGGGGGGGGGCATTTCGATAATTTTTGTACCGGGTATGTGCCGCTGGACAGGGTATCATTTTTAGCAATTTTGCTCCCAAACAAGGTACCCTTTTTCACAAAAGTGCTCCCAGAGGGGTGTATAGTTTTGAAATAATTGCTCTCGTACAGGATTTTGACAAGGAATTTGCAATTTTGCTATTTTTTTTGCAAGTTTGCTCCCAGACAGGGTAGTCAATTTGAAAAAAATTGCTCCGAGACCGGGTGAAAATTTCAATATCTCAGAGGCACACCCCCGTACATTTTGAGGTCGAGTGCCCCCCCCCCTGGGTTTATAATACGCAGGAAGGTTTTGAGCCATAATCTTATAATCTGTTCATAAAGCGCATGCATTGCAGATTTCTCAGCCTGCTTTGCCAGCCCTGTCTTGAACTGAATATACGAGAAGAATGTGTAACTTCTAGCCTGTTCTGCAGCGGGCGAGATCTTGGCTAATTAAGCCAGCCTGCTTGCCATGTAATTGAACGTCTCTGAAATATTGTTAATGCTATTGACTGCAGGATCCCGGGTGAAAACCGTCATCCCAGTTAACCGGGCTAGCCCACTCCATGTAATCAGCTCCTTAGATACTGAGCAATAAAATCATGTTAAGATTTGTGGCCCTAGTGAAATGTTTCAAAGTTGCATTCTTAACATTTTGAAGATGTGGACATTGAAAAGACGACAATTGCAGATGCACAAATCTCATGTGACCATATATCATCACCGGAATGCAAGGAAACAATAGAAGAAGCAAGTAAAATTGAATTAGAACATTCTGAGATCGTAGATTTCAAAGTTGTATGGAACAAACAAAGCTTTCACATATCATTTGACTTAGAGAAAAAGATAGAAGACTTAAAAGAACAGATAAAAGAACTCACAGGTATGGTAAATTTATACATTATCAATGATGGGGCCAGACTTTAGAAACTCGACTTGGTATAGCATGTTTCGTCTGTCAGTAATTATGTGTCATTTCATAGTCTGAGGAGTCTCAGATATAAACATTTTTAGTTTATCAAGTTATGCGTTTAATCTTCATGGTGATCCAGAACAAAATTGCTTAGAAGAAATGACAAAACACGAATTTTTCAGAACCAAAGTTATTTGATGCCTGACTTTTCAAGCACAATGTGAAGTTTCATGAAGTAAACAAATCATAAGAGTTCGTCGAACATCGAAACGAACATCGAAACAGAGATATCATAAAATGATAATATTAATGATACGATAGTAAAGTAGCGTAAATGAGCTAAGATTGATATTTCATTATGTTTCAAGCACGAAATCATTGTCAATCAACGATTGCACGGGTGAAACATTGTGAAATATAGATCATCGCCTATTGCCCATTTATGGTGGTTTACTAACTTTAGTCATATATTTTCAATTCAATTCAACTTTGTTTTAAAATTTACGATTTTTGATACACTTTCATGCAATTTCATAATGGTGATTTTTCAACATTTCATAGCTTTAATATTGACTTGAGAAATTTATCTACGAAAAAATTCAAAATTAAAACCACTATTTCTGTAAGCTATTACTATTCATACATCTTCGTTATTCATTGGAAACCAAAATATTGTGTTCGTATTTTAGTTATACATTCAGTTATACTGGGTGAGTCAGAAAAAATGCACGGCGTTTGAAAGGCTACTGTCCCGTGAATATCACAGCAATATTATGTGTTATTATTTGTTAAATAGCAGATGTTAAATTGATTTTAGGAATCTTCCTAGCTGAAATTGGTCACTCTCTTCCGAAAATATGATGGGTTTTCTCGAAAAGGCCTCCTCGGGAAGCCTTCAGAAAGTTCCAAAATCGAAATGGAATTCCCCAACAATTCCTGCCATACAGCAATGACTTGCACATGCTTTGACACTTGTTTCCCTCTTGGGAGGAAGAAGTCTCCCCCACTAGTATAAGAGATTTATTTAGGGGCTTTTATTCTCCCAAGAGGATAACATGTGCTAATACCTGTAATTGTCATCGTTGTTAGGAAGGAAAAACCGACAAAATTTTGAAAGGAGCTCTCTGCAGAAAATCTCCCATGGCCAGGGGAAGGAGTGACCAATATTTTTTCTCCCATGGCCTCGTAAATTTATTCCTCTAATTGAACATATCGGCTATGAAATAGGATATTTTTCAATATTATTGCTTTGATAAACAGGGAGCAGTATTTTTTCAAATGCTGTGCGCTCTTTTGACTCCCCCGGTAGATTTCCTGAAAAATTTCTTAATTAGTTTTATGCATCTCTTTAGGTATACCTGTTAACATGCAAAAACTTATGTATAAAGGTAAGCTATTTTGTTAATTTTACAATGGGTTTGTTATACTGAGCGAGTTAAAAAAGTGATGGGTTTTCTGGTCATCTATTGGCAAGAACTCACTCAAATTGTATCTTTTAAAATTTTATGGTGCAGAAGAGATATTACATAAGTTACTAAATGAGTTACTAAATGAAACGAAAATCAGCCTTTCCTTTCATTGGTCTTTCGTTGATGACTTCGTCACAAAGCGATTTTACTGAAAAGGTATCGTTTTAATATGAGCTTGCTGCTTCACGACAATTGAAATTTAATGTACAGTCCCCTAGGGATAAGCAGTAAATTGCCAGAATTGTTCTTTTTTTGCATCAATACAATGCTCGTATTGTTAAAAGTTTTGTTGACAAAGGAAGTGTTTGTCATGTTTTAGAAGTTCACGCGTACATCGAAAATGGATCTACCCATAGAACGTTATGCCATGGGCACAGTTGCAGCACCTTCATTTGTGGTAATTTTTTATTGGGGAATTTGAAGAAACTTGTATTTACCCTGACATAAGTCATGATTGTTTATGATATGGAAAATATATACATAGTTTATCAAAAATACTACCGATTGAAACATTTTTAATTTCTCAGAAACGAAGGGTCTGATATAGATAAGGTATTGATTTTTTGGAAGCCCGACTCGTGCCACCTCATTTGATCTATATTTTGTGCAAAATAGGTCGCTAGGGGATTCGCAAGTAAGAACAAAATAAATATTATCAAAATGAGGTAGCGCTTCTTTTAGACATTGCATACTATATATCAACATTTTGCAGAGATTTGCAAAAATTATATATCAAATGAAACCACATAAGTTGGGCGTCAAGGAAATCCCTATCTCATTTATATCAGAAATTCATTTTTGCGAAATTTAAAGTTTGTGACTTGTAGCCTTTTTTGATGCACCCAATAGATGAAATTCTCATGATTTTCAAAGGCAACGAAGAAAAGTACAGAACATTCGCCACTGACCAAACACCCATCAATGTGAACTGACTCATCTAAGATCCTGTTCATACGAAGAGAGTTGTCCCGTTTCACCGGGAAACTCACTCTGCCGGGGTCTAGCCGGGGAAACTAAACAATAGTGCTTTGTCTTTGGCGCCAAAGGATTTATGATAAAAAAAGAGTCTACCCCGCTTTGCCGGGAAAACCTGTTCATATGAAAAGATGTTTCCTCACCTAGGCGGGATCCCGGTAGTGCTCAAGCAAGATCTCGGCTAGTCGGGAAAATGTTTTTTCATATGAACGCTTGTGCTTTTCTATGTAGTATAACGGACATCCCGTTTCACCCGGGAAATGCCAGGGAAACTTTCTCCATGTGAACAGTTCCTAAGACAGAATTATCTAAGACATCATTTCCTTTCCTTGGCACACGCATTTATGTCGACAAGAGGGACTATTACAGAAACAACGTCGCATTAATCTCTGTGTTGCCATCCTTACCTTTTCCAACCTGGGTTGTTTGTAGCTTAGATTTTTAGCTTTTACCTGTAAATGTTTTTATACTTGTAATTAGATCTCTTACTTTTTCTTAAATTTATATTTTGTAATTTATTTTGATGAACATTATACTGGGTGTCCCAAAATAAAGTATACAGATTTGGTCAACCCTAACGATCAGAATTTAGCATGAATCAATCTGAAATCATTTTTAAAATATTACTCGATAGTTAACTTGAACATAGATACCTTGTTTGTTGACATTGGTGCTTTGAGAGTAGAGATATTAATCTTCAAAGGACAAATTTGCCTCCACCCCCAAACCAGAGCTTTGGTGTTTTGGCCTAAGCAAATTCTTGAAGCACAGCGAATAAATCAACAATAGACTTGACAAATTTGAAACAGGAGGAGAAAAATTAAAAACTGCACAACAAATGCGTTTTACAAAATACAATTTACGTGACGCTTATCATCAAGGGAGCTCCGAGGTAAACTTCATTCATTTTAAGTGAAACAAATTGTGGATTTGTTTAGGCCAAAACGCCAAAGCTCTGGTTTTTAGGTGGGGACAAATTTGTCCTTTGAAGATTAATATCTCTACTCTCAAAGCACCAATGTCAACAAACAAGGTATCTATGTTCAAGTTAACTATCGAGTAATGTTTTAAAAAATATTTCGGATTGATTCATGCTAAATTGTGATCGTTAGTGTTGACAAAATCTGTATACTTTTTTTTGGGACACCCGGTTCATACATACATACAGACACCTCTGAATATCAAAGCAATGATACTACCAACCGTCTTGTTTTACTGCCAATATGTTTAATTAGANTTCATTCATTTTAAGTGAAACAAATTGTGGATTTGTTTAGGCCAAAACGCCAAAGCTCTGGTTTTTAGGTGGGGACAAATTTGTCCTTTGAAGATTAATATCTCTACTCTCAAAGCACCAATGTCAACAAACAAGGTATCTATGTTCAAGTTAACTATCGAGTAATGTTTTAAAAAATATTTCGGATTGATTCATGCTAAATTGTGATCGTTAGTGTTGACAAAATCTGTATACTTTTTTTTGGGACACCCGGTTCATACATACATACAGACACCTCTGAATATCAAAGCAATGATACTACCAACCGTCTTGTTTTACTGCCAATATGTTTAATTAGATATGAAAATTGTCGGCCTCTTCGATAGTAATCAAATTTCGTCAGTTTTCCTGTCCCTAGCAATGGTATTAACACGTATTGACCGATTTCAACCCAGGAAATATTCTAAAATTAATTGAACATGTTGGCTTTTCGACAAGATATTAACATGTGTTATTGCTCTTATATTTAGGGAACGGCAGCCTTTCAAACGGCGTGCGTTTTTTTCTGACTCACCCGGTACCATATTCACAAGCATTTAGGCTAAGAAGGATATGTACCGAAGATAATGCACTAGCGAGCCACGACCAGCAAATGGAAAACATTTTATCTGTGAAGGATATCACAAAGAAATTCTGGACGAACAGATTCGGTAATCGGTAAACAATTAAAATTCAAGGGTAACCCCGAGGGAAACTATCTTGCAGAAAGTTACCAATGAACGGACGAACATGTGATGTTTGAAGAGATTTTTACTCATTTTGGAACTGAAGAATTTCATAAAATCCCAAAAAGTTATTTGAAAAATGGCAACAAATTCTTCCACCTTTCAGCTAACGATCAGAATTCGATTCATTCTAACCCATCTAGTACTCTGGTGCTACTAATTTTTAAGCCCCTAACCATAAATGTTGTTGGTGCAGCCGGTATCATCATGGGAAAATTGCCTCAGAAATTTATTTGTATTTGCTAACAGGACTGATAAAGAATGATCAAGCAACTTTACGGCAATCACGCTTATGTAAAGGAGCGAAGTTAATGGTGGTAGGATCAACTTTAAAAGATGTTCTTACCGTCACTCCTCCTTCAAAAGACAGCCAAAAGGAAAGCAGCTCAGCAGCTGAGAGTGGTAAGTCATTTTTGATCATATCTTGTGAAATAGTGAAAGTAGGAGGAGGAGCTTCACACTGTTTACAGTCCCATTTGTCGGAGTCTAACTAAGTCTCTTTTTTTATAGGTTAAGAAATCTCTGGGTTTATTGAAGTTTTTTTAATGTTTTTACAACTCTACTTTCTGTTGTTTTTACTGTGCAATTTGTAAATCAGCAAATATATGTCATTAACTCAAACGTGTACCCTGATAATTTAGAAATAAGATGAAAACATGAAAAATGAAAAATCTTGTAGGTTAAGAATTCGTGTAACCTTTGATCTGGAAGAGAAACATTTCTGAAGGGTTCCTTTGCTGATTTTTGCGTATATGCTCCAATAAGACAAATTCAGGTAGGCTTCATTGTTAAATGTTTTCGGAGGATGATGTAATTTATTTCTTCACTCCTTACCGGGTGTTATGAATAGAAGGTAACTTAATAAATGAAGCGATACAATATGATAAAACTGAAATCAGTCTGAAATATGATAAAACGCAATGTTGGATTGTTAACTTGAATGTCGATACCTTACTTTTCAAACCAGTAATTGGCGGTACAAAATTTTAAAATACTTTCATTCATAGCGCCAAAACTAATTCATTGTTATTAACCTTCGAGCGAAACTAGTCAACCTGTAAAGCAAAAGTACCACAATTTATAGCTGCAGAATAACACTAAATAAGGTCACCTGTAAACCTATAAAGAGAATCTACAATTGTTTTGTACCGGTTGATCCAAAAAATGTATTCCCTGTTTGAAATATTGTACTGCAAAAACCATCCATCCGATTAAAAATTTCCAACCCCACATAGTGTGGCCAGACATCGAAATAATTAAAAAATCAGTTTCTTCCAAAACGATTCCTTTAATTTTTCCCTTATTGACGATACTTTGATCTCCTTGAAACAGAAAACCGTTTTGTTTGTGTCTATTGGTTGTTTTTTCTGGGAATTTATGAAGATGCGAAAATCTTCAGTAATGAACCCAAAGTTGATGAAGTTGCTTGCGAAGAAACCACTCATTTCTATTAGAGCAATTGAAACTTATGATTGTCCACAAAATTAAGCTGTGACTTATCTGAAAGGAAATAGCTTCTTTTATTTAGCAGGAATTTAAAACAAGCTTTATGAACTAACCGTGATTTTTTACAATGTTAAGATTATATTGAAACAAGGCAACTTTGATTTTCACATTTTTATCAATCACATCTAAAATAATTTTTTCACAACGTGGTCATTGTTGGTCACTTAAGAGAATGGCTTTTATTCCAAGAATAGCAATTTTATCATAACAAACTCAACAAGTCAAATATGGATAAACAGAAATAATTGATAATGGATTGGTAATCTGCCGCATTTTTGAATAATCAAATCTGATGTTGGAAGGTGATGGCTTATTTGCAACAGATAAGAATTTATTTCGATGCAGATACCTCCAGTAGCATTCATGTTTTGAAAACAAACTTAATAAGCATAATAGCCAAACAAGAGGACCCTAAATGAGTCACCAGCATTATTCTTGTGACTCATATCCTGAAAATGAACATTAACTTAAAGTCCTAGCGTTCTCCCAAAAACTTGATAAAAAACAGAGGTGTTTAGTCATGAAGATCATGTGACTAATCAAATCATGGTAGAAATGCAGACATCGACCGAAAGATCTCAAAGAGTATGTTTGAATTTAGAGAAATTTTTCAGTTCTTGCTTCAGAAAAGGGGCTTTGTTTCCTTCGAATTTCAACAATTCTTGTATTTTAAAAGTTTTAGAAATCAAGCTTATGTTATACGAAAGCCAATTTCCTCCTGATTTCAAATCTGAAGACCATTTGTCCATGACGGTGTGCACCTTCAGAGGTATAGGTCGTAATGTACCAAACTCATAACAGTTTCATTTGTCAAAGATCTATAGTGACATTCTTCCACACTCGGGTCAGGTATCTTTTAAAACTAAATCCAAAAATACCGGGTGTCCCAAAAAAAAGTATACGGATTTGGTTGGCTCCAGCGATGTGAATTTAGCTTTAATCGATGGCTAATTGCTCTCAAAATGTTCCTCGATAGTTAACTTGAACATGGATACCTCGTTTGTTGGTATTGGTGCTTTGAAAGCAGACATATTAACCTCGAAAGCTAAAATTTACATCCACGTGCAAACCAGAGCTTTGGCCTTTTGGCCTAAACAAATTCAAATAAAAGGGATCGGTCGGACGGACTTCATGAAATAGACTTGGGGCAAGTCTAGCCAAAAGGCCAAAGCTCTGGTTTGCACGTGGGTACAAATTTGAGCTTTCAAGATTGATATGTCTGCTCTCAAAGCACCAAGACCAACAAACGAGGTATCAATGTTCAAGTTAACTACAGAGGAAAATTTTGAGAGTGATTAGCCATTGATTAAAGCTAAATTCACATCGCTGGACCCAACCAAATCTGTATACTTTTTTTTGGGGCACCCGGTATGTCAGTCGCAAGAAAGTGGATTTCAGCTTTGAAATCAGCGGAAACATGCTTTCTGATGAAGTAAAAATGATTTCCATATGGTTTGAAATAAACAATTTATTAGAATTCCTAAGGGAATCTATGTTGATATTAGGTTCAAGACACCTACAATCTAATCAAAATGAAAATTTGTTCACTTCGTTAAATGTAGCACCCAATTTTGCATCCAACGAGCCATGAACAAGATGTGTCTGACAATTTTCTAAAGAGTTATTGATTTTTTCCCGTAAAACAGGAATCTGGGCATACAGTGCCCCATTACCTGACAGATACTTTTACCTAATTTTGAGAAAGTCAGTTATAATTTGCAATGCATTATTTTGCCCCTAAGAAATTACATTGCCCCCAATTCATTTTTCAATTATTTAAAAAGGGTAACAGAACGTTTTACTTAGGCTATTTTTTGCTTCTTAATTGCGAAACAACTGTGAAAATGCATCCTTCCACATTAATGCTAGGCAGCAAAAGAGCGTTGTATGTAAAAATCTAAATGAACCGAGCACTGCATCTGCACAGTGTTTGTGCATATCGAAGAAAATTATTTTAGGCTAAAAGTGATTTCAGAGAAAAATAACCCACCAAAAATATGAGAACAACATATAACATTGAGTGGAAAACTCAGAGAGTCAACGGATGTAACTTTTTAGAAATTGATTGCATGTTTTTTTGCAGCATGATATTTTAAACAATGATATTTTTTGACTCACCTGGTAAATGCAGTAGAACAACGATCAAATTTTTAGCAACCAAAATCGTGTTTGCACCCTCGTCATGTTTGTTCATGCGACTAACAAACGAGTCCCTGAAAGGAAATGATTTAGCATCAATTAAATAAAGCAAACTTCCTTGTTGACATCAGTACCTAGAAAGATTCGACATCCATCTTTCAAGTCCAAGCTTGTGATTAAGTATTAAGTAGATCTTTATCAAGATCGCATAACCATTTGATGTGCAGCAAAACATTTTGGTCATTTCGATCAGGAATTCCTTGCTAGCTTTTTGCGTCAATCATAACTTTTTTGTCCCATCGTGAATCAGTTGCTGCAATCTCTCAAGAGCGTCAAAATGTTTTATTAGACCATTCTGCTAAATATCTGGTTAGTGATCGATCACAATTTAAACTTAACGATGAACATCACAACGTCAGTGCACTTATTATGAAAACAGTGCATCGATATTTAAGATTATGATTAGTTTTTTTCAGCGAGATTTAAGCAATGCATCTCTGTACTTTATTTATTTTGCCCCTTAATTAAGGACAGCCAATATATTATTGAAATCCAGTGGTTCATGGTTCATTTTTGTTGACAAATTACCCAATTGCAAAGTGGAACTACTCACCACTTTGCATAAATCATGGATTATTTTCCAGTGGAACCATGGTTTATGTATTCGACTTCATGATGACTTTTCGTGTTTTAAAGTTGTTGGCAATTTTTCCTCGAATATCTTTCTAAACAAACAATCTTTTCATAGGCGTGTTGTACAATAACATAAAGTAAAACAAATAAATGAAGTAATGTAATTTGTACTTCGAACAGATTATGATATTTCACGACGTTTCGAGCCAAGGCCGTTATCAAGTCTTGTTCAAAATAGAATTTAAATTTCTTTATTTGTTTGTTTTTATCTTTCTGAACAGCTTGAAGAAAGCTAGAAATCTCGGCCAAATTTCGTCTTATTTAAAGTTTTCGAACAATGAAAATTATGCATCATTCAGTCAGCAACAAGCCAAATTTCACCTATTGTTTACACACAGAGAGTGCAAGTTTGCTTTTGTTTGTTTTCCTGGAACATGGTGTAGGCTGTTGTCATTGTGTTGAACTTCAACCTTCAAATTTTGAATGTCAAACTAAGTTTTGTGGATGGCAAAATATATACCTGGTAAGTCAGAAAAAACGTGGGGCGTTTTTAGCAAGCCATATTTTGGCAAAAAACAAGTCAAATCGGGAGTGTTGAAGTTTTATATTGCAGAAGAAAGATTGAATTAGTTATAGAAATTTAGTTTGTTAAAATTGGTCATTTGTTTCCTTATTTATTTGCGATTTTGTGATATATCCATTTTGGTGAAAAGTTTCGCTAGTAAAAGAAGTTTCAGCTTGCTAACAATGACAATTTGAATGACTAGTCCCCAAGGGATACAACATAAGCGACATTAGTTTTTCCTTTTGTGCTCTAATAGAATGTATGCGTTGTTTCAATTTTTTAGTAGAGAAACAGTATGTTTGTCATGGTTTAGAAGGTCACGCGTGCATGAATACGAATCCAATTGAAGGTCTATTTTAACAATCTTGCGAAACACCATTTTACAAAAATCGCTCGTAATTATTGAATTATTGGACGGAAAGACCGATTTCGACCAAACAAATTTTCATATCTAAGGTAGCTTTTCTTCCATGCAATGAACTTTAAAGAAACCAATTTACAAATTAAACTGCATCAATAAAAATTGGCAAACACCCCACGTTTTTTTTTACTCACCCGGTATAAAGAGGTCTTTCAGGTTATAGGTTTATTTTAATGGTAAACACACATTATAGGCTCATACCCTTGTACTATTGAAATATGTGATGTCACCTTCTATTTTAGCAACCAAAGAAAAAGAACTACTTTGTCATCAAAAGGTATGCCAAAGTGTGTCGATTTTTGCAAATTGATTCTGTTTGCAGTGAATTTATTGAATATATGATTTGAAATTACTTTGTTAAGTTGGCTATTTGAGAATTCAAACGACTGACGCGTGATTCAAGAATATGATAATTTGCAGTCGGAACAATTCCTCGTACCAACTTAACTATAGATTCGTGTTTCTTCGTCAACATCTTATTTGAAGGCATTTATGATTTCATAAACATTTTATATCGGTTTTCTTCTAATTCAAAATTCATATCTCATGAAAACCGATTATTTATTGATATTACTAGATGATTCGATAGCGCAGTTGATAGGAAAGGACTATGGAACGCCGTTGTTTGCACAAAAATGACATAAACTAGGTTTGTGTTACATAAACTTAAGTTTATGTGCACATAAACCTGGTTTATGTACATAAACCTAGTTTATGTGCACATAAACCTAGTATATGTACATAAACATAGTTTGTGTCATTTTTTATGCACATAAACTAGGTTTCGGAATACTTATCTCATTCGGAATACAGGTGCGCGCCTTTTCCCTGGGGAGAAGAAGGACTTTGCATGAGTTATGAGTTTCTTGCAATGAGTTTCTTATGATATCGATTAAAAAATTAGAAGCCGACAACCTTTCATCTTGTGTAGGAAGTGGTCGTAAAACTCCCCGTGTAAAAAATGCAAATAAGAAATAAGACGATGTACACTGAACGGAAGTCCGTTAATCCCCTTAGTCCCCACAAAACCTAAGAACTGTGCTAGTGTACATGGGGCCATGACAAAATGGGCAGTTATAAAATCTCACTTTCAGGATATTCTACTTTAGACCCTGCTATTCTCAGAAAATCATCGAAAATAAAACGCCTAAATTACCAAGAAAACTGATATCTCTCCTGAGCTACACAATGCCTGTTTCAGACAATTTCATATAATAAACAAAGTTTGCATTTCCAGATGCTAAGAATAAGATTGTATCATTTTACGAAGTCTAGTAGCCGTTTGCCATAGATAGGTCTGTGAATTCTACTGAATCCGTTGAGAGATTTGAAACAAGGCAAAGAAACTGCAATACGCAATACAAGTAACGCCAACTTCTTGAAAACCAAAACTTTTCGGCGCGCTTCACTCACAATTCCACAAAGTTTTACTCTTACTATTGAGTGAGCTTCTTGAAACCCATTAGACAGTTTGTATGAAAAGTGGTCTGGGGGAAGCCTCGAAAAAAATTATCGATGAAAACTGGACAGTTCTAAATGTTCCTCAGGATGAACACTGTTCCAACCATCTGAAGAACGGCTTCAAGCTCGTCTCGAACGAAATCATCAAAGATGCAAGATCAAAACTGATGCGCGTGCTGTCTTTCCCCTTTTTCATTAGACATGTGTTAATTGATTTCACCATAATTTCCCCAGGCTTTCACCAGAAAGAGTGATTTAATTTGTGTGCTGTTCATCAGGGAATAATCGACGCGTCTTAGAACAATGGCCATGACGCCGTTTGCACAAAAATGGACATAAACTAGGTTTGTTTACATAAACTAGGCTTATGTGCACATAAACCTAGTTTATGTACATAAAAATAAACCTAGTTTATGTCCATTTTTGTGCACATAAACTAGGTTTTTTTTACATAAACTAGGTTTATGTGCATATAAACTAGGTTTATGTGTACATAAACTACCTAGCCTGCGTGCAGACTATACTTTCCATAACTCCTTCGCAGTGGAAAAGTATAGTCTGCACGCAGGCTAACATAAACCTAGTTTGTGTCATTTTTGTGCAAACTGCGTTCCATAAAGGACATCTGCCTAAAAATCTAGAGGACATGAGCTGATACCACAGCGGAAAGTCGTTGGGCAAGTTTTTGTCTACAAAGGCGCTCTATGAATTGAATTGGTGTTGTTTTGTCGATTCAATGAGGGACTTATTTTCAACTCTTCTGAAAATGGAAAGAAATACCTAAGAATCATAGCTAAGACCAGTAAGGGACCGCTCACTATTTACAGAGGGGTTGGTACCGAAGAGAAATGTTTTTTGGTCCAAAAAATGTTCTTACCCAACTCAAAAGGTGATGGAAAAAACCTCTACCCAACAATTTACAGCTTACAAACATTTTTACCCAACCCCTACAAGAAACATGATTTGAATGTCAAAAAATGTAAATTGTTAATGTAATAGTTAGTTTTGAAGCCAATCGCAAGAAAAATGGCAAATGGATCAAAAAAGCAAGAACAAGAAGAAGAAAAAAGTTCATTTCTCCAGGGTAGCAGACATTGAAAGCGAATCAGATGATGAGGATGATGTTGATAATGATGAAATTGACAATTTTGTACTTTAAACATTTAGTGTTAATTGGTGGGAAACTTTTGTTTACCCAATCTTGAAGTTACATGAAAAAATATTTACCCAACCTTTTTATGTCAGAAAATTTCTTTTACCCAACCCATTTCTCTTCGGTTCCAGCCCCTCTGTAAATAATGAGCAGTCCTTAAGGAGTTTCATTTGCTTATTTTTGTAAATTTTTTAATTGAACACGAGACTTGCCTTCAGGCCATTCCCAACAGTCATCAATTCTGCTCTTTCTTTTTAAAGTTTTGGTAAGTTCTTGCTGTCCTGGGTTTTACTGCTGTGGTAATTTGTTGGGGATACGATTTATCGAAGTTCTTGATAAAACGTTATTCCCTAATAGGAAGCCTATGCACATGCGCATGTGGTAAGTTTGGTAATTGGGAAGCATATGGTAGCAGAATCGACCAAGGATAAGAGACCGAAACAAAGACATAAACTAGCATAAACATAAACCGCATATGGCAATAGGTTTCCCGGATTCAGATTTGCTCAGAACTTCATGGGCATAACAAAAAGCTTTGCCAAAAGGGGCAGTCCTCGTTATCCTCAACAAAATGAAGTTGTATGTTTACAAGCATTTTTGCGTCTATCGTGATAATACCAGGCGTAGGATTGATTATAAATAGCTTAGTTATGGATTGATAATGAATCGTGATTCGATAAGAAATGTCCTGGATAGTCCTAAAATAAATAAACAATTTAGTCTGATTGATCTCTTGGCCTAGGCCATAGTAACAACACACTGGTTACTGATTATGTCGAATACGATATGCTAGTGGATTTGGTGAATAATAGAATGCACTAGAGTTGAGCATGTTTGTTATCTTTATCTTTGTGCTGTGACAAAATTATCATTCCTCCTTGAGTTTTCTCCTTGAGAATTCAGAAGTATTTTGAACAAATTTTCTCTAATTGACTGCCTGGTCCTTCCTCAAATTCCATGTCCTGTTAACCGTAATATAGGCTCATTGCACTGATCTGCTGAAAAAATCGAAATCTCGGAGATGTGAGCAAATTTACGAGGTCTGCGGCGTCTATATACAAACAGAATATCACTTTCATGTGGAGGATTTTGCAGGGAACACTCATCTAAGTATTGATTGCTAATTTTATGGTGCAGCAAGGCAGATAAATGTTTTTTGAAGCCTTTTGGGTTCGATTGTTTAGAGGAGAAAGTAGCAAACCATCTAGATAATTATAAATCATAACGAAGCAAGTCCGTTTTTGGAAACGTTCGGAAATGTGTTGTGGTTGTAGAGATATATAAGTTCATGGGAGCCAAACTACAACGATTGATGTAAATCAATGATGCATTTTGCAGTAATATCATGATTTGCTACCTCCTCCGCAGAACTACTGGGTGTCCCAAAAAAGTACTCCTGTTTAAAAAATCACCAACATTTGATAATATGGCCGATCTTTAAATTCCCTTTTTTTGGCAAGTAGATCAAAGCAAATTATTTTCCTCGAGTATGGCTGATCTTTTGATTGGTTTTAAATTGCTAAAAGCAGGAACGGGGAATATCGCGGGGAATGTCAAGGAATCGGGGGGAATACTAGGGAATGTCAAGGAATATTGGGGAATATCATCATCATCATCATCATCATAATAATTAATTAATTTTTTTTACGTAGGCTACATTAAAGAGAAAGAATAGCTAAATTACAGCTAATTTAGGCCTACTTTACAAAATTTACAATTCCTTAGAAAAAAATAGATTAAGAATTTACAATAGGTATTTACAAGATAAAATAATCAGACCTTCCCAAAGAGGTCCAGAGCGACGCGCACCCCCCAGAAAGACGGCAGACGCCGAGCGAGGGAATCCCCAGATGCAAACACTAAACCGTAGCCTCCACCGGGGAAACAATCCCACAGCTCAACCGCAGTCCAGCGCCCGCATCGTGAAGGGGACATCCCGCACAGCGCATCCGCCACCCCAAGAGTAGCAACGCACCGCCCCCGCCCCTCTAAGAAGGCCTATGAACGGTTTTTCCTGTTAGAAACCCAACTTTCGGAATATATGTTTTGCAGAGCCTACAGTTGCATTTATCACCATTTTTTGAAAATAGGAAGGGTGTTTGATTGATTTATTTCTTGCGGTAAAAGCTGCCACAGTTTATTTCCAAGGTAGGTTATGGCCTCTATCCCAAAGGACGTTGTCCCTACCATTGGGAGTTGAGCGTCATTGCCATGCCTTAGATTGTAGCTAATATCTCGCTCCATAAAAATATCCTTCATAAAAGGTGGATTTAAATCAGACTTTATTTTAAAAATTTCCGTCATAAGCAACTGTAGGTTTCTTACATGTACGGGCGCCGAATAGACTTCAACGCTAAAGATGGCGGCTCCAAAGACTCTGTTATGTTTTGCTGCAAAACATGCTGGTAAAAAGCTCCCTGACGACCACCTAACGACATTAAAATTTTGCTCTGCCGTTTATACTGGCTAGCTTGAATTCAAATCGACCTTGGTTTCGAACGCAACATGGTTCGAAATGAAACCTTTCTAAAGCAGAAAATGTAAAGTTTTGATTCGAATTGAAGTTCTAATTAAAGACCCATGACTGACCAGCATCCTTTGCGGCCCTTATATGCTCTTCACCACAGCTTCCACTATTTTCTGAATACAGAAAATAGCACTGGTTGTAATCCGTTTTAATCTTCGATTGAAATAACGTAAATGGCCAACAAATTATATCAGTAGTCTCTTTAGTTCATAAACAATGCATTTAGGCATGTATTTTCGTACTGCATAGTCAGGGTTGTGCAAATTGGAGGATATAATTTTAGGCCTCAATAGAAGAGAGAAAAACCGACAAAACGAGGGGAAATTTTGTTTATTTGCAGGCAAATAGGCATCAGAGATTGAATTAACTTTATCATAAAGCTTTAAACTCAACAAGGAAATGCATTTGAAAACCCAAAGATTAAATGGGGAGTAAATAAAAAATGAACTGTGCCTCGCGTACCTAGTCATCTTTTGGTCGAGCAGTGGAGAAAAGTGAATATGAACATGCATTTTCCAGAGCCGGTGGGTCAAAATTTACAGCCTAAGCTGGTTTGTTAGTCTTGGTCCTCAAAGCAACAGATCGTAGTTATTTCTTTGACGTCCACTTGGAGTTGTATCGATGTCTGAAGGCAATTCTTCATCACTGCGACCATGTGACTTCGTGCTGTTCAGCTTTCCGTTAAAATCTAGTAAGCCCTGCATGTAAGCATTTTCTAATATCCTGAAGCTCAAGTATTGAGAGAAACCCGTTTCTATGGTTGTACCCACGGTTCAGGACGTTAGAAGAGGCTTACATGCAGGCTTAACTGTTGTAAACAACAACAAAGTCGTGCAAAGGCTGCTGGTCAGTCATGGGTCTTTAA
>REGM01000361.1:167957-178693 GCA_004194415.1 Aurelia aurita
TCATTGTTGTTATTTGTAAAGACATTCTCAAGTGCTGTATGCAATTACTAATAAAGAAAGCCTTGAGAAACATTACCAAAACTAATTGAGCTTCATGACCCATTAGATTCATTTAATTTGCTGTTTGTTTCAGTGGGTGGTTTTGCAGTAGTAGCTTTTGTTGCCACAATGGGCAATTCACTGTTTATCACCACGAGGGGTCATTAACTTTTTCTTTCCACAATCTGCCTATTTTCCTTTTGTTCTTTTGTTTACTGTTCTTTTGTTCCCTGTACCACGGTTCCAAATTTTGTCCCGTCTAGAAAGCTGCATACGCATGCGCTTTGCAGCAATTATTATTATTATTATTGTTATTATTGTTATTATTGTTATTATTGTTATTATTGTTATTATTGTTATTATTGTTATTATTATTATTATTATTATTATTATTATTATTATTATTATTATTATTATTATTATTATTATTATTATTATTATTATTATTATTATTATTATTATTATTATTACACAAAATATAACTAACTGAATTTCAGCCTTGGCATTTGCAAAACGTGTAGACTTATATTATGTGTATTCTTGTACTAGTAACTCGTTTGTATTCCAGAGTAGAAAGAAGTAATCCTATGCAAATTCTTCATGTTGTAAAACATTACATTGTATCCTTGGCATATGACCCTTTGCATATAACCTGCACGCAGCCAAAGTCTGTAAAAGGAAAATAATTGCTCTGGCCTGGGTATGCAAGGGTCTAATGGAAGGAAAAAGACTTCAGATGAATTCGCTATTAGAAAAATCACTTGCAGGTAATCAGATTTATTTTATTAGACATGAAACATTGGATAAAAACTGGCGTTACTTGTTATTTGACGATGGCATTCACTTAAACAACGAAGGCACAAATATTTTAGGGAGCAGTTTTGTAAATTACCTCAACTCTATCTGACTATGTGAACATAATTCTCATCCGAGTAGCAGTATCCCCGTTTTATTTTCTAGTGTACTTAAACCTTGTCCAAGATCATTACCTCTTGGGACCGAATGCATATCAAATTCATCAAAGGACAGTAACGAAATTGTCAGCCCAGATTACACTTTTCGTTCAGAATGCTTAACCAAAAGTCCAACTGAACATTCGTATGCTAATCAGCTTTCTGACAAATCCTTAACGTCATCTAATAGTAACAGCCCACCCGTCGTTGAATCACCTGTCCCGTCTACTTCAACAGATATTTCTTCAGAATCTAACGATTCATGCGATATATCTTTAGAATCTAATGATTCATGTGACATTGACAAACTCTTTAGCCTTAGGACAGAGTACCATAACCACCCTCTCATCTGTTTCTTAAATATTAATAGTCTTAGAAATAATATTATTGACTTGAGGATACTGATGGAAAGATGCTTACCTGATGTTTTAGTCATAAAGGAAAGCAAACTAAATTCTGATTTTAAAACTGATACTTTTCTAGTTAATATTTACCAAAAACCTTGACGTCGTGATAGAAACGAATTTGGTGGGGATATCATAATGTATGTTAGGAAAGGTGTTGTCTGCAATCGAGTCCCAGCATTTGAGACTCCTTCTCTAGAGCTCTTGTGCTCTGAACTGATAGTAAGCAAATTGAAATGGATTGTCTGCAGTATTTACCGGCCCCCTGAATCCAGCAATATTGATTCATTTTTTAGCGATCTTTCGACTACTGTAAACTCTGCTTTAGATATATACGACAACGTAATTGTAATGGGAGATATCAATATTGATACTCTAAACAGGCAGGACACTGGACACAGTAACCTAGTTTTCTTTTGTGATGTCTTTGGGCTGTCGAATTTAGTGACTGCCAAAACATGTTTTACCAAAAACAGTAGTTCTTCCATTGATGTCATCCTTACAAATCGGCCGAGATGCAGTCTGAAAACCTCTGTTTTTGAAACTGGCATAAGTGACTATCATTGTCTTGTCATGACTGCCATGAAGTCTCATCTCCCAAGACTTAAGCCTAAGATAGTCAAGTATCGTAGCTACAAAAAGTTTGATGCCGAAAATTTCTTGTCAAATGTAAAGCTGGCAAAATTTGGTGCTCCTGAGGATCCTGAACAAGCTTATGATAATCTTGTCTGCACTTTTCGCAAATTGGTCAATAAACATGCCCCTCTAAAAACGAAAATGCTACGGGTAAATAGCGCTCCTTTCATGACTCGAGAACTAAAAAAGGGAATTTATACCAGAACGAGACTGAGGAAAATATGCTGTTTTTCTACTTTCAAAATGGTGGAATTTCTGTCACTCAAAAAAACCTGTCGTTATCATCTTTAAATATATTTAGCTCACTGAAGAGATAAAAAGAAAATGTTCTGATAGGTTTGATAATTGAGTTTTGGGGAATTTTTAAACGTGAGTACACCCGGTATATACATTTTTCCTCCGCAGAAGCATACAAGCTGCAGCGCTCCGCCGTAGAAACACAACTGCAGCGTCTAACTAACCATGGTAATTTTGTTTTTTCAATCTTCGCAGGAACACAGAAAAATTATTGATAAAGGGAAACCAGATGACGTAATGCCAGGTATAAAGGGTGTCAAGGTCAGAGGTGTTCTTATGTTTCAAAATTTATCTGAATGTTTGGCTTTCTGTTTTTGCTCGCTAATGAGCGTCGGTTGAAAAGTGATGACTGCTTTTAAGCAGTACAAGTCTCAGGGGCGGATCCAGCCGAAATTTAGATCGTCTTACGAACAAGATAAGGCTAAAATCCTTACTGGTTGCCAGAGCACGCGGAAATCATCCAATTTCATGCTAATCAGCCAATGACATCGCCGCTTTCCAATCCCTTGATACAAAATCGGCTGTTCGAGGTGAATTTTCTAGTACCCTCACAAAAAGTGAAATGGATGCTAAATTACTGCAGTTATTCGCAATTTTTTTTGATAAATCAGTTGTAGAGATGTCCGTCCAGAGTTGTTTGCATGTATAGAAACATATCTTATTTGGAATCGGAGCTGCATTTATTTTCCGGTCAAAGAATATTGACCTTCGTTGAAATATCGATAGAAATCGCTACAAATGAGATATAAAGATGAGGATTTCAGCGATTATACTTATTGCCATGAGCAATAACCTAAACACATTCGATTCTATTAGATCTCAAGATCGCAGACAATTTTCGGTGACTTCTGTCAATGATGTCAAGAGTGCTTCAAGCGAATTGAATCGTTCTATCATATTAGAAATGCTCTGTGATGCAATTCTTTTGTGATACAAAGTTTACAGTTGTCTGAAGCGGAGAGTGTACACAGAGAAAAATACGGACCGACGAAATATTTTACAATTTTGCAAAGATTTGTTGTTTCTTGTAAAAATTTGCAGAAGTACAAACTACAAACGAAGTCAAACTGATGCTCGAATCATTAGTAAGTGAATAATCTGGCATAAAAATTGTATTTAAACTTTTTCGAGGCAATGAAAATGGTTTTATGCGAGGAGAAGCTTAGGCCCAGATGATATCATTGCCAGAAGTCACTGAAAATCGTCTGCGATTTTGAGATCTAATAGAAGCGAATGTGTTTAGGTTATTTCTCATGCTCATTTTCGTTCATGTGATCGGAATACGGCGATGGAATTGGCTAATAAGCGTGATATTGGATGATTTTGGGTTTCCCTGTGCGCTATTGAAAGATTTGATTTGTATGCTGGTCCCGAGTGATCCAAAGCCCATAACACTGATGCTTGTTGCAATTCCCTGTTCATTCAGTAAGTGTAAAGCACCAAAATCGGCTTTAGGCTAGATTAAACGCACTCCCGGGTCCCACCGACTCCGCAGAAACACAGCAATCAAAACAGCAGAGTGTGTAGAACTCGAAATATGGTTTGCTAAAATAAAGCGAATACAAAGTAAATAGTTGTCTAAATTAGAAGAAAAAGGTTACATGATAAAGGTTATTACGCCAACTGGTTATACAAAATTATCAAACGAAACAAAAATTAAGAAACTACCTACTCCCTGCACGTGCGTAAATCCAATATGTCAAGTAATATGTACAATCCAAAAAAATAGCAGAAATCTCTCATATATAAAGTAAAGCTAATACAAATACATCAAATAAAGTTATAAAGGATAGTAAAGTTTTACAAAACTCACAATCTATTTGCCTTCGTAGCTGTAAACAAGTGTTGGCCAAACCACGCTTCTCAAGTATCTATCTATCTATCTATCTATCTATCTATCTATCTATCTATCTATCTATCTATCTGTTACTGTACAGAACCCAATATACGGGTATTACGCACAAATTGTTAGTCATTAGTTGTTAGTTGTTAGTTGTTAGTAGTTGCAGCGCAGCGCCCAGCGAAGCTGTCATATAGATCTGACATACTCGTTTCATGGGTTATTTATTTGGATATCTTTGTAAACCTAGCCTGCGAGGGTGTAGACTTTCGCGGAGGAGCTGTTTGTGATTGGATTACATAACAAACACAGCAACGCGCATTTTTCATTCAAATGCAATCGGCCGATTCTAATTGCTTTCGATATAAACAATATTCAAATCTTAAACGACACTATGATGATTGTTTCGTTTTGATTGAACTCGAAGATAGCTTCTGCGTGCATCACTGCATGCATGTGACGAGATTCTCACACACTCTTGTAGGTATCACATCTGTCTTTATATTCTATTTCATTGCAAATATAAAAGGATTTCTTTTTGTTGTATCTGTTAAAAGAAGTTTTCAACTGAGCAACTGCCAGTGTGTTTTGCAAGATCAAACGAAGTTAACAATGACTTGCCCCTTGTGGCATTGCTCTTTGTGGCAACAAATTATCTATCTAAACCCATTGTGGTAAATTAAAATAAGAGCAATTGCTGCAAATGACTATTTCTCCTTCAAAAATAAATGCCAATGACTTGCCAATGCTGATCTGTGGCAAAAGGAAAAGAACACATCACGGGAGGTACCATCCACATCCAGGGCAGTAGAAAGCCGTAAAGTCCACAGGAATTAGTGAACTATGAATATTAAATAACTGTTCCTGAAAAGTGAAAAGTACAATTTAATCCTTGTATTGAGACCAACATTATATTGAGTTGTACTGAATGTTTTAATCATGCTAAGCTGTCTTGAAATTTGCAAACAGTTGTCGTGAATGAAAAACTTATAAATGTTGCTGATGTTTATAACTACCTTGGAGTTTGGCTGGAACCTACTTTAAATATGAACGAACATCTCCGAAGAGTATTAAGAAAAGCAAATGCTCGAATAAAGCTGTTGTCCCGTGTACGTGATTCATTGTCGGTTTTTGCTGCTAAGGCGGTATACAATTCCTTCATCTTACCAACAATGCTATACTGCTCTACGCCAGTTGTTAAAGTTTCAGATACAATGTCAAAGAAATTTTAAAGTCTACAAACCTAGAGCGCAAAAAATAATCTACGGATTGCAGGAAAATAACAGATGTGACCTTATTTCGATCAACAATCAGAAAAAGATGAAAGTAGCAATACAAATGTTCAAATGTCGTCAAGGGACCTCCATACCAGCCCTCAGAACGTATGCAGACAATGTTGACCATCAACATGAAACAAGAAGCAAAAAATCGCTACTTAGACTGCCCTTGGTTAAAACAGAAACTGCGAAAAGGTCCCTTTACTTTCAAGGACCGTACTGTTTTAACGAACTTCCAAGAGATATACGCTCCCTGGAATCAATCGTAATTTTTAAATCCAAGTTGAGAGAACACTTTTCATCGTAAGAAAAAATGTAAAGGTAGAGGACAATTTCTAAAAACTTTAAAGATTATGATTGTAACTAACTCAATTTTAATTTCAAATTTTTCTAAGATCTTTTATGTTTATAACAGGGCCCTTATTGATAACAGCACTTTTGTTGCTGAAAAGGCAACCCCTGTATAAAGAACTGTATTATTATTATTATTATTATTATGTTTTTATGTACGAAGTACAGCGAGTACATATAGGAGTGGTGTTGTGTCCCTCCCCTAACTAACTAACTAACTAACTAACCCACCCAGTCAGGAACCAAGAACGCATTCCGCGAACCAGCTAAGAATGCCAAAAATGCAATCAGTTGCCAACTGCTGAATTGTTGTTGCGCCTCTACTACGCCATCACAGAAGTTCTACATAGATTGCCTAGAAAGTCTTTTTGGCACAGCGCCACGCAAAAAAACCATTATTTGCACTTCGACCACAAATGGTCTATTACGTCGCATTGCCTTGGCCTCATATATGATGCTTGGAATTTGCAAATGTTTATCTGCTTTTTGACTTGCAATACTGGACTCCTGCTTAGAAACCAAAACACTGAAGGACAGTATTCTAGCAACAGCCACTGCAAGAAGTAATCCCATAACGCTGCCAACGAAACCGGTAGGCCTCAATTAACAGTTCGATGGGGTACAGTAATGCCTGGTTCGAAAGTTTATTCCCCAGTCTTTTTAATTGTTTTCAAACTCAAGCTTTCCCGCGCAAAACCCACCTTTATGGGGGGCATACATACCTGCCGGTGAATTGAGCTGCACTCACTTAACTTCATTAACAGCTAGTTAATAAAAATAATACATCTACATCTATCGATATTTTGCATTTTATAGGAAATTTATACTGCTAAAGATTTATCAATCAAAATGCGACCTAATTTGTGCAATGAGAGAAAATTTGTGAAATTGAGGTAAATTACTTAATTAGTTCGCATTTTGTGCAGTATTAATTTCCCATAAAGGAGTAAATTAAATGACACGTAAAACTATTTTTGAATGTCTTTTTACAATCCTAATAGTTGTTGTTGTTCATTTATTTTAATTCGATATTTACATAGCTAACAATATATACTATATATACAAAGTTAACTAATCTAAATCGAATGAAATTAAAATGTTTAAATAATCTATTGTTCAATAAAAGTAAAACTATTGCAGGCACTACATTTGCATTCTGGGCCATTCCATTGCTTTATCATAAGTTTGAAGTTTTTCAAGTTTTCTGCGGATTTCATTTTGTTTGATAAACCATTCCATATTTGAGGTCCAACGGACTCAAGACTGTTGGAACCGAAAGTTACTTGATTTGGTCTTATATGCTGTAAGTCATATGGATTTCTGGAGGAATAGTGCGAAGATCTGAATTTGAAGAAATTTTTCATAAATGGTAGATTTAGATTATTCATCGTTTTGTAAATTTCAATGCAAAGAGTTCTTTGACGCGAGACTTGCATAGTACATCTTTCTGATTTTAAGAGTAAGTCGTTATACGAGCTCTTATGATCATTATAAAGAAATCTTAGTGCACGCTCTTGTAACTTTTTAATTTTCTGAAGCGACTTCATAGAATAAAAATACCAAACTAACGGGCAATAATTGAAATTAGAGTAAACAAAGCTCTGTACTAGTACCTTTTTCTGCTCAAATCCAATAAATGATGTTAATCTTTTCAGAACGTTTAGTTGTGTCGCTGCTTTTTTACAAAGGTTTGATATGTGTGTATCAAAATTCAATTTGTTATCCAGAGTTACGCCCAAAAGTTTTACAGTTTCTTCTGATTTGATGGCATGACCTTGAAAGCTTATATTTTGTCCACTAGTATTTTGCCGATCTTTTCTGACCAACAAAGCATGAAATTTCTCAGGGTTTGCGATCATTTCGTTTCATTCTAACCAAGTTAAAGCGACATTGGTTTCATTCTCCAAANGCCCTATTCAATTCTGGTGTCATAAAAGGGGCTGAATTTCCTCTCTGAACTCTTGATTTTAACGGCGCATGTTTTTCAACCAAATTTTGGAAAGTACTGGTCATGTGGTCATAGGATTTATCAGGATTATTCATATGGCATTTAAAGGGGGCTTTCTTGACATCCTGAAGAAACTTTTTGGGGTCAAACCTTTTATAACTACGGTGCCTAATTATTTTAGGCTTGAGCCTAGCAAGCACTGCTTTCATTGAAGTAATGACAAGACCATGAAAATCACTAAGACCGGTCTCAAATACAGAGGTTTTTAGAAAGCTCCTTGGTTTGTTCGTAAGAATGACGTCAATAGAAGAGCTGTGACTTTTTGTGAAGCACGTTTTAGTTGTGACCAAGTTTGATAATCCAAATACATCACAAAAGGATGCCAGCTTATTGTATCCAGGGTGTTGCGAATCTCGTGTGTCGATATTTATATCTCCCATCACGATAACATTATCATATCTATCTAGCGCCTGGTTCAAAGAAACCGATAAATTAGCAAAGAAAGCATCTAGGTTTGAGTCAGGCGGCCTACAGACACTAAAGATAATCCACTTCTTTTTACAAACTATTAGTTCGGAACATAGCAGTTCCAATGAGGTAGATTAGTATAAAGTTAGTCTATTGCATACAACTCCTTTTCTTACATATTGCATGAGACCTCCTCCATGTTCATTCCTATCACGGCGCATTGGGGTCTGGTAGTTATTCAATAGAAATATTTCAGTCTTAAACTCAGCGCTCAGTTTTGTCTCCTCTATTAGCAAAACATCGGGAAGGCCCTTTTCGGCAATATTTCGTAAATCTATAATTTTGTTCCTCAGACTATTTATGTTCAGGAATCCAACAAGGGGATTGTTAGGATATTTAACTCTCAAATCAAAAATGTTGTCAATATCATTTGACGCAACCGACTGAAAAGATACATCAGTTGAAAATTCTTTCGAAGATTCAGAAAGTATACTAGCCCTCGATAATTCTAAACTGGAACATCCGATTAGATGAGATGAGGATGGAGCTGATACCTCTGAAAAGGGCGCACAAACATCACCAATATTTGGCATCGGAGACGCTGGAGTCACGCCATCTACAAACATTTCAGAACATTGATAGTATCCGCATTTGGTAGCGTATTTCTCAAAGTTAGAGCATATTTTAAAGACAGTCAAGCTAATTTTAAAAATTTAACGATGAGACATTTGTTCCTCTTTGATTTAAATGAATGCCATCATCGTACAAAAGGTCTTGCCAGTTTTCATCAAAATTGTCATGTTTTATTAAATCTATACCATGAGTTTCAAATGATCTCTCCAATAAATTGTTAACCTGTACTCGTTTGGATTCCATCAGATCCGAGTCTCCTCGAGCCAAAATGCTTGATACCGCAACACTTCTCACTGTGCGACTTGCCTCCAGTGCAACATCGACTATTTTATTTGCTATTTCTTGTGGCTCGTCGGATCTAAAATTGTTTGTGCCGCAGTGAATTATCAGGCCATCAGGCTTTTTGTTCAACGTTGGCACCATGTATGATTCCATGTTCTCTACCGTTTCCCCCGAGAACGTCTTCACAACTGCATAATAGTTTCTTATGCTTTTGTTGATTTCTTGTTTTCTTATCCCTCTCAATATCGAGTCTCCAATAAAGGCAACTGTTGGTTTTCTTCTGCCAAAGCTTTGAGCCAGTGGAATTTCATACTCTCCAGGGGCGACATTCCTTTTCCTCTCTCCAATATTATTTTCAGCTCTGTCTTGCAATTCTCTGAGGGTATTTCTTGTTTCACTGAATGCTGTATTCTGGTGTTCTTGACTTTTCTTGACTTAAAGGAATTGAGTCCATATAAATACATGAGCGTATACGCTATCCTGAATTTTTGCTGACAAACTGCTGATGGCCTTTTGTTATCGCACAGTAGCGGTAACGTCAATAACAGCGAGAAACAAACACTTCTTAACCCTTCCATTATTCTCAGGAATTTCTTTCGTTTAATTTCAATAGCGATAAAATGACAGCTTTTGTTTGACGATTGAAAAGAAGTTGATATTGGTCATGAGTGGGCTATTTATGCGGACTCAATGCCTTTAAGTAAAAATAATTAAGTAGGCCCATGTTGCCTTCAGCTCCCACAGTTTCTTCAGCTCCGCATCTGCACCCTCTGCTCTCCAACTTGGATAACTGGATAACTCACAGGCAATGCCCAGAAACACGCGCAGCGCAAAAGTAGTCATTGCTACAGAGACTGGGCACTAAATTAAACCATATTTAGACAAACACGAGGAACGGAAAAAACAAGACATAATCAAAATAAGAAACTGCCACGTATCACAAGGTCAAAGGTCAAGAAACGCTTTACAATCAAAATAAACTTCTTAACGAACAAGATAACAAAAGATCACGCAAAACCCTCCCTTGACAATAACTGTCTTGTAACAGGCGGTGGTACTGCGAAGGGAGAAGGGAGAATGACAAAAATTTTACAAGGGAAGGGAGAATTCTGAAAGTTCTGAAAGGGGGAAGGGAGAAACAAAAATGAAGGGAGAAGGGAGGATTTTCAAATCAATCGTAGATGATATCGTGCTTTTCCGATGCGCATTATCATGACAATCTCAAGCATTCTTGCGTCGTTCGATGAACAACACAGGTTTCAGACCGGGGCGAAACTTCATGTAAACGCAATAGGAAATAAGCTCTCGGGCCAATATTCAGATCGGGGTGAAGTTTCAAACCGGTTTGAGTTTATCATGTAAACGCACCCTTAAAGTAAATGAACGGAGATATAGCGATCTAGTCTAAACATAGCACAAAAGAACGGCACACGCCACTTATGTTCCTATTGTTTTCATTGATTCAAAACATCAAATACAATAGGTTCTATTTACATGGACCCAGTCCCCCTAGCTAAGTTGCCTTTTAACTCCGTTGATTTACTTTAAGAAGCGAGCATTTGCAGATTAAAATCAAACTTTAACCCTATTTCACATGGGGGGGGGGGG
>REGM01000361.1:190767-206355 GCA_004194415.1 Aurelia aurita
TTTCATTTTATATTCTTTACACAGGGTTAAGTATACAGTTACAATACTGGTTTCCAAACTGCCCTGTAAAATAGCTAATAAATTAAATATATCTACTCATCAAAATTTACACGTTGGCATAAAGATCAAACTAAAAGCTAAATAAATAAAGTGTCAGACCCAAACGAAAAGATTAGTTGCTGCTTTTAAATGCAGCCTTGAATCGATTTAAGGTAGGCGCTGTCTTAACATCAGTGCTAAGATTGTTCCATAATCGTGCTCCTCTGAAAGCAAAGCACCGTTGGCCACTGGAAGTTTTTAGGAGGGGCAGCTTGAGGTCTGTATTAGTATTACGAAGCTCTCTAACACTATTATCTGACAACCTTTCGAACAAAGTTGTAAGGTAATTTGGAGCTTCCTTGTTAATTGACCTGTACACCATCCTGGCAGTTTCCGTTTCAATAAGTTGTCTGATTGTTGGCCATCCTAGTTCCTAGTAACAGACATCACATACGTGGCCATAGATGCATAACATGTTCACAGCATATGAACTTTCTCATTTTGTCGCTTATATTATCGACGTCTCTCAAACTACCATTTCTGTCAGTATCATAAACAAATTTTTTTCGATATCATATTTTACGGATGTGGAAATCAGAGAGAAGCAGCACTGTACAGTGGGCATAAGTAGGGGTTCACGAGGACATTCCATGTATGCTAGATATAAATAACCCTTGTCAGACTTACAGAAACATAAAATTCTTCAAATACCTGTATCAACATTGTCACAAAGATAGAAAACAAAAATAAGGATGTTTTATCCAGTTGGGAAGCAGCATTTGAATTGTTGGACATTTTGAAATTTCATGCTCGATTGCAAGGAATTGCTTTCCTTTGGTATTTTGGCCACCCCCATGCATCTAAAAATTTTCAGAAGTCAACTCCATGTCATTTGAAGCTCCACTTCCTCCTGATTTAAATTATGAAGTTGATATTTTCAAATGCATATGTATTTTTTAGTTATGAGCCAAAGACTAGACCCTAGTGATTCCAGAGTCCAGCAAAAATTTGCCATGCTGGTACAATAAATTGCTCATCATTCATGAAGTACGCAATCTACAGAAAACGAATCTCATATTTTGCATCAGGGGGGATTTTTCTTTCAGATGAAATAAACTGGTTTTCAAAATTGTTTGTTCAGAATTTGCCGCAATTACCAAAGAAATAATTCTTTGTTTCATTGAATTAGCAAAAAACTCCAAAACGGTCCCGAAATCGGTTTTGCTCATCTGATAGCTTACACTTGGTAGATTCAGAATTATATATGGTTTATATGGGGCCATGTTGGGCTTTTTGTGCTATTTACAAATTTTTGACTAATTTTACTCCAAAAGTATACAAAGTTTTGATAAAATTCTGCATTTCTAAGCAAATAGTTATGATATTGCCTGTTTTTTTTCTGACATCATTGTTAAATAATTTGTTAAGTACCGTTCATAGCCAGAGCCAGATGAAGTCATGTCTATTTCTGCTATGGATGGCACAGAATATTGTCTTTTGGTGTTGTTTTTTAATTTTAACAGTGATAGAAAAAAATTGTTGCTCAACAATTTTGGCAGAAATTGTTGAAATAGACCCAAATATTATCAAGTTTTAAAACCATTCTCTTGCATTTAAAAAAATTGCATTAGCTCGAAAATTTCCCTATATTAGCAAATTAAAATCGCAACATTCCTTGTTGGAATAAAGATAAATGCATTATTTAGTTTTAACTTAATCATAAATTCAAAGAGCTTTCAGAATATCTTTAACGTGATGCCAAAAATTCGTTTTCAGCGAAAGATCCTCATGCTTGCCCACTGTGCACTACTCAGGAGTCTTTCCTATTTTTTCCGTTTAGTCAGATTTGATTGTCGACGTAAATGCCATAAAAAGTGCTTGGTATCCCCCTTGAATTTGGAAAATGTAGAAGTTTTTGTGCTTCACGTCTTTAAAGAATGTTACTGCCATTAGGGAGATTATATCTGAAAGTATTTTTCATCGCTAAATTTATGGAGCAGCTCGCCAAAAAATCGACAATGAATTGCCGGGTATTATTTGGGTGTGGACCATCGATTACATCATCAATCTTTGAAATCCGTCTTGTGTGCGACTTATCATTGCCTGACAAAAGTTGAAACTAATCTCGGCGCACCTTGTATAAAGTTGATTTTCAAAACGCGTTAGGCATAAAAATGCCAGGTTCAAAAAAGACCCCTAATGTTCTCAAAATTGACAACTAAACACATGCTCAAACTGTGCTTTATGGTTTACTGCAGCCATTCGTCATCTCAACCAATGGGTCCCCAAAATGGGTCCCATAATGATTAGCCGCAAAACTACCGAAGAATCTCTTTTTGCATTTTGCTTGCGAAACGATAAAATCAACACTCAACACACATAGTTTGTGGCAAGTATAGTTGTAAATAAACATTTATATGTTTACTATTATGTTCTAGCCTGCATGCAGACTTTGAAGTCTGCACGCAGGCTATTTATTATGTTCTTTAAAAAAGGGTTTTAAAATCAACCAAATTCATACGCATGGGCTTAAAATTTCCTGATATTCATGCAAATGGGTTCGACATTCTCGAAAATCGTGTCATGCAAAGGGGTCCTTTTGTCAAAGTCCAAATGCAGGTCGGATCATGGTGACAATGTAGTACCCCCTCCCCCCCCCCCGGATCTCACCATACTGCTGCTACTACTACCAAAGTAGTCAATTAATCAAAGTTTGATTTAAACCTACCTTCTTTTCAGGCTATGCAATTAGGGCCAACAGAAGCTTCAAGGTATTGGATTTACTGGGTGCCTGCACAATACGTAGATGCAATTAAAGACACTGTATTGGGAAGGTGGCAAGCATTTTGAATCGTGTCTTACTGCTGTAGCTTTTCTTTTTACTTTGCTCAGATTTAATTTGCAATTCTGTGGAGATTATCTTAGCTCACCTGAACTGGTGGTTTCTATTTTGTGAGCATTCTGCAACAATATTGTGGGTACAGTAAAATCTTACAAGTAATACAATGGACGTAAAAGGCTCGTTTTGTTTGAAATAAAAATATAGTGGCATAATGGCTTGTGGTCACGCCACTTAAGCACGTATCAAGATTAAAAATCCAACTTCGAAGGAGAAATAGAGACAGAAGAAAAAATATTCGATATATGAAGAAGGAAATAATGAGTTCAGACAAGGAATACTCTGGACTTGCCCAAGTCTCACTTGCTTTCCTCAGTCGATTACGGCTTCCTCAGTTGATTACGGCAAAAGTCGCTGTGCAGCAACTTTTACTGTAATCGACTGAGAAAATAAATTGAGACTTGGGCAAGTCCAGCCATATGCTGGATTAACAAGCTTCTTGGTGAATCGGGTTCAAATTAAAGTTTCACAATTTGTTTAGCTTGCGCGCAGCCTCAACTAATTGAGAATTCGTGCAGGCTAAATTTGTTCGGCTTTGATTGATTCAATTCTTGTTCATTTTCAATTTTTATATTCAGATTTTTATCCTTTATGAGTATAACTTTTCCCCCTGTTTCTCGCATGAATTTTGAAAACCATCCACCTGAAAGCCGCAATCGTACTAGCTCGTAAAGCCCTGGTCAAACTGATCAAACATTTCATCTAACATTTCAAAAACCAATGTTTGATGAAATTTTGGGCCTGTTTGACCACCTTGTTTGGTCACATAACATTTGTTTGGCGATGTTGGATGAAGTTTGATGGAGGTCAAAAACTTTTTTTTTTTTTGCTGTTTGGTGAAATGTTGGATCTTTTTGACCACTCCAACAAACTTTTTGCCGAACATTTGAGCTTGTTTTAATCACTATGCCTTTGTGCATGCTCCGCAGCGTCTGGGTAACTGCACAGACACCTTCTAATCACAGGTTTAGAACAAAATGTTTGATGAAATGTTTGGTGGAAGGTTAGTTCTGTTTGACCACCGACTTACAACATGAGAAAAATCAAAAAAATAATTTTGATAAATGTTTGATGAAATGTTTGATCAGTTTGACCAGGGCTTAACTTTGATTCATTTTTTTTTTTTTCGGTTTTTCGAGAAACTTTATCCAAACAAGCTTTGGCGTATCCTGCTTTGATTCAAAATGTACATATCTCGGCAAATCTATTCTATCGTTAATTATTTTGAGTACTTCACCTTAAATATTATGCCAAAATTCTTTCGATACGGGTTTATTACGGTTTATTTATCTTATACATTTTGTAATTTTATCAATAATATCGAAATAACGTCTCCTTTCAATCGAATAACAATGGTCGAAAACAACAATCATAAGCGGGGATGGCTCAACGGTAGCGCGCTTGACTACTAACAAGGTTGGTGGTTCGAGTCCCCGCCCTGTCGAACCTGCTACGTAGAGTGAGGAGAGTCGCCAACTCTCTGTAATTCCAAGCTAAAGGAATCGCGAGGTGTGGTCACATCGAGAGGAAGGACCAGGACATTGCTCGATAAGCTTAGCTTCTCAGTGTCCTAAAACTACCTTCGGATGCTAGGTAGCAATATAGAAAAAAAAAAAACAAAACAAAACAATCTTTATGTCGCCAACACGCAAAATGAAACCCTTACATGCTCGCATTTTTTTTGTTACTAGAGTGCTCAATTTCTGTGGGTCAGTCTTGGAAATGTGAAATTGACCATTTCACTACAATTCACAAATGATTTTGATTTGATTGATTTGATTTTATATTCTTTAACCACGGTAACCCCGTCAGCTAAGGCTGCTTTTCAGGGGGCTGTGCCAAGAAATTTCACAATTTACGATTTTTGTATTTTTTTGTATCCAATATAAAAATTTACCTAACGAACTACTTAGGACATACGTACGAACTACTTTACAAGACTACAAGGATGATACCAAGGGGAGCAAAAAATCATGACTACCCCCTGGCGAAAACATGAAGAACATATAGCTAAATTGAACTAAATCTACCGGGTGTCCCAAAAAAAAGGTAACGGATTTGGTTGGCTCCAGCAATGTGAATATAGCTTTGATCGATGGCTAATCACTCTCAAAATGTTCCTCGATAGTTAACTTGAACATAGATACCTCGTTTGTTGGTACTGGTGCCTTGAGAGCAGAGATATTGATCTTGATAGCTAAAATTTGTACCCACGTGCAAACCAGAGCTTTGGCCTTTTGGCCTAAGCAAATTCTTGATGCATCTCGAAATTAAAAACTGAAATTAAAGAACAATAAAAAAACTGCCCATAGGGTGACTGGGGGATGATTTTTGGCAAAAAGAATGTAATAAGATGTAATATTTTTCAAATTTTATGAAGGATATCGTTGATTTATTCGCTGTGCCTCAAGAATTTGCTTAGGCCAAAAGGCCAAAGCTCTGGTTTTCACGTGGGTACACATTTGAGCTATCAAGATCAACATCTCTGCTCTCAAAGCACCACTACCAACAAACGAGGTATCTATGTTCAAGTTAACTATCGAGGAACATTTTGAGAGTGATTAGCCATCGATCAATGCTATGTTCACATTGCTGGAGCCAACCAAATCCGTTACCTTTTTTTTGGGACACCCGGTACAACTACGAAAAGTTACACATACACGATTTTTACCTATAAATACTTAAGCCAGTTTCACATTGGATGCTAGGCTAGCATAGGCGATGATGATGAAGATCCAAAACCCCAGGCAGGAGATTAACAACGACAACAACCGCTGTCTTCAGGTCAGGGGTTTGGTATCACAATATTGGTTGGTTTTAGGATTTAAATCTGGTGTAGATGACTTGTCATTTATACTATATAAGCCTAACATCAAATGTGAAACAGGCCTACAAAAAAACGAAAGAAGAAAGAAAACAAAACGAAGAAAAAAAAGATGGACTTTGTGGTTGTGTGGCGAGAAACAAAAGTTTGGTTTTGTCTTAATCAAACCGACCAGTTTTGTGGATGAAGTTTAGGGTCAATTCGAGTATACCTTTATTAACGTCATAGAAAGGTCTTTATCACCATACAATAAAAGTTGTGTCAGAACGTTGTTTGAAAGGCTATTGATCTAAACTAGTGGTCGTAATACTACCGAAACTCCAGCGAGAAGATCACGCCGTTGAATGTGAAATGAAGGGCAAAGCAACAAAAAGTGCTCCGTATCCTCAATGCCGTCATTCGTAGGGCACATTGGGTTTACGGTGTCCCTAAAATTGTGCTTGAATTTGTGAAAATTCAACTTACTAAGACCAACACTTATTTGCGAAAGATACGATAAGCCTATTTGGTCGTGAATCCCGAACACAGATTTTGCAGGGGGGGCAAATTTTGTATAGAAGCTTTGTCTTAAAAACAGCAATAGACGGTGCACGCCTGATTTCAGGGTCAAGTTGATTCCATTCAGATATGCAGTTAGGATAGAAACTAGATTGAAATTTTTCTGTTCTTGCCCTTATTCGCTCAACAACATCCTGGTTGCGAAGAGAGTAAGTCGACTGATGAAGTTGAGGGATTGGATCCATTGCATATTCGGTGGTTAGATTATTTATAATCTTGTAGAACAAAGTAAGGCGTCTGCTCCACCTTCGGCAACTTAGTGATTCGCACCCAATTCTAGTGCCAGTCTATCTTCATCGACCGTGCTGTCAAGGTGTGTTTCTACAATGCCAATCAGGTCATAATTGTAAAGAGAGTTGTATGCCTCGATAACGGAGACGCGTAAAAAGTCATGTGCAGTGATACTATTTAAATTCCAACAGCAAAAGTCAAGTGTTTCTGGACCAGGATTAGTTTCAACATCACCGCTGAGCAAGATAGTCCTAAAAACAAGCCACTGTATATGTAGTGTGTAATATACTACGCACGCAGTGTAAAAGTAGGCATACTGAGAGTGAAAATACTGATATCGAACAAGAACAATCACACCGATTGAGATTCGTTTGAGAAGTTCTACAGACACATACAGAACTGTCTTCGCAAAATGATGCAACAATACCAGTAGAGTTTAAAGACTTGAAAAAGAATCGAAGATGGCCTAATGTTTTTAAGGGGACATGTTCTTTGAATGGATACGCGGAAACACCTTATTGTTGCTCGCCATTGATTAATTTCAACCGGCATCATTAGTTATTCCGTGCCAACCACGAAGAAAAACCCAAGAAAAATCGTATTACACTGCGGTACCAACGATGTAAGCAGTGGCACGGCACCAAATGAAATTGCCGAGGAAATTGTGGATTTAGCAACGAATCTCAAAAGCCATGAAAACGAGGTATTTGTATCAAGTTTAGTTGCTAGAGGAGATCGGTGGAATGAACATGTAAGTCAAGTTAATAACATTTTAAAGGCTCAGTGTAACAGAGAAGGATTGCCATTTATTGATAACTCCAACATAGAACCAGCACATCACTTGAATCGTAGTAACTTGCACTTAAACTCCGAAGGGACACGTATGCTCGCCAATACTTTTCTGAGAGCTTTAGGCCATTATTGACTATCATATAGAGAATTAATAGCACGAACTCCTATTGAAACAAGTAATAATGTAGAAGATGAGAATCTTATTTCGGACGATTTAAATAACGGGTCAGATATCTCGAGCATAGAAAGGTCTACGCCTGATACCTCCGCAGACAGAGCTATAGATGCAAAATCTTCATTGAAACTGTTGAGATTAAGAAACATTGGTAGGGTGATAGTTGGATATCTAAATATAAATTCCGTTAGAAATAAATTGGATGCGCTCAGAGAAATAGCTTCACAAAATCTAGATATACTCATGATTGCAGAAACAAAAATTGATGCTTCCTTTCCAACGGGGCAATTTGCCATTGAGGGATTCGCAACTCCCTTTCGATTAGATAGAAATGCAAATGGCGGTGGCTTATTGGTCTATGTCCGAAGTGATATACCCTCACATCAGTTAAATTCTTTCAAATTTTCCGACGGTATCGAATGCATTAGTTTTGAAATAAATTTGAGGAAAAAGAAATGGGTGCTGTTTAGTGTTTATCGACCACCAACTCAGTCACAAGATTATTTATTTGAAAATTTGGGTCGTGCACTCGACCACTACAGTGACAATNGCTTCACTACTCTCCTTCGCAAGGTTTCTTTATATGTTCCGCAATTCCGTGATCCGCAGTTCCGTGGTCCGTGATTCCGTGGTCCAAGAAACCTCGCGAAGGAGAGTACAGCTTCACCACTTTTCACCTTCTCACACACGAAAACTATCCTATGTCAGCGAGATTTGCAATCAATAGGTATTTTATTATTCATTTTAACAAAATATAGCTTATCAAAGCAAAAAAATGACACCAATAAAGTGCCTTTCATATAAGAAGGGCCTTCCCAACGTAGATAGAACCTTAGAATTTTTTCAGAATTAGAGGGTTTTTCTCCTTTTTCAAGGAATCTAGAAAATTTTTGAAAAAACTTTAAACCATCGTAATTTCTAAACTCTTTGAAGAAACATAGAATAATTTTCAAGAAAACCATAGTTTATGAATGTCTACAATATGGTATCAAGAACACGTCTTCACTCTTGTGGTTAAGATTTAGAAATTTGATGACGTCACATCCTCAACTGAGCTGAAATATAAATATGCTTTAATTTCGAAAAATATTGAAGATTTCTGAAAAGTCCAGCGGTAGAATTATCGCAAAGTAGCTAAAGTTTCTTTCACGCCATTCAATTCAATCAAAGAAATAGATCATAGAATTTTATACAAACATTTTTTAAAGACTTGAAACCTATGCTGCTGCCACAGGGAAACCAGGAAATAATTGTTGCTAAAAATAAAATTAAAACATTTTTTTTTTCTTTCTTTTTCCCTGTGCGCTTAGTCATTTTTGTACCTTAGTCCCCTGTGCTCCGCGAAAGACTGCCTATCGATAGGCTGCGCAGGAGGGAAGAGAGGGAGAAAGGAAAGAAAAGAACTTTCTTTCTTCCTTTTCTTTCTCTCACTCTTTCGCGGAGCACAGGGGACTAGGGTAAACAAATAACGAGGCGCACAGGGGACAAAGAAAGACCAATTATTTTTACAAATTTTAATATTCGATAAAATCCTTCATAATTTCAGAACTGAGTGGCCGATTTCAGTCAGGTAAATTTTAAAATATATTTTCAACATGTGCATAAGGAAATAATGTATTTTCCAATATTATTGCCTTGATATCTAGGGACCTGTGGCCTTTCAAACGAGGATTGTTTTTATTGACTCATCCGGTATAATATGACGGTAAGCAGAAATCATGTAGTTTTTTTGTTTTAGGATTTAGCAATTTGATGACATCACAACCTCAAAACAGGTTGAAACATAGAAGAAGCTGAAAATAATCAAGATATCAAAAATTGCACAAATAGAGTTATAGCAAACTGCAAAGTACCCGAAGCTCCTTTCAAGCCTTAATTCGAGCAGGTCGAGCAGAAGATGCATTAACCAATTGTGCAATCCTTTTAAGATTTGACGCTTGTGCTGGTAACTACCCTAACCACCAGAGCCTGATAAGTTATATTTGTCTCGACGTAAATGTTCAGTAATGTTAACTATTCCTTTCCTTGGGAAATAATTTTGATAATACAATGCATGTTGAGACATGGCGAAATGTCCATAGAATTCACTTGATAAGAAAATTCTTACATTATTTGATAAAGTTACGACTGGTGAAAAGTTATATAAGTTTTTTTTATAAGAAACTGTTTTATAAGAAACTAGTACTAAGATGGCCAAAATTTTGAGAAACTCTAGTACTATGTCTGAGAATTAGTAAGAAACTGTTAAAAGTTAAATTCAAGGATGTTATGGTAAGGGACAGTGCAAAATCTATTTTATTACATGGCCGGTGCAAAACGTAACGGGGCAACAATTTTCTTTGAACCTATGCAGAACGGGGTCGACACTTTTTATTAAAGCAATATGTACAGGGCAGTAACTTTTTTATGAGCTCAAGATGAAGTTTGAAACATAGAGATGTGAAATAAAATCAAAATGATGACGATGATTAATTATGATGTAACATTCCCATGTCAATTGTTTGCAAGAACCAGTCAATCAGTCAAAACTTTTCATTTTTTTTTTACAAATTTTGTTGTTGACAAAGGCTTGTGAGAACAAGAATTGATTTGTTATGACCACTAGCTAATTCATCTGTACATGATCTGTACTATATTCTGTATGATCTGTACGTTTTAGGATCGGTGGTTTTGATTTTGAGAAAAAATAGCAGGTGATTTAGCTCATGCTGAATCAGTAAGAGGCTAATCCGTTTTTGGAAGCGTAGGGAAATGAATCGTAGTTGTAGCGTTATCAGTTCAGTAAAAGAGGGAAACTACGACATGTATTGATTCTAACTGAAAATCTGCTTTTAAAATCCAAAATATTCTTCGAATTTCCTCACAGCAATCCTCGCAGCTTTCTTCGGCATTCGGCATATTCGGCATTCGGCATTTAATGACGGGATGCCAAATAGAGGCTAATCCTGGGAGTGAGGTTGAAGCGTTGCTGTCCTATTTGTTGGTTTGGACATAATCAACCAACGTTTGCAAGACAGCAATCTGGTTGGTCGCGCCAGTTTCGCCGTGATTTTGGCCGAAATTTCGAGACGCATTTTTTCAGATCGTTTCATTATCAGTACCAGTTGAAGCGAAGTGCCGTCATTCAATTCAATAAACGAAGCAGAAACTGGGACTGAGGTAGTGAGGTAGTTAGCCTAGGCAGCCGCAGTAGAAGAACATTCCTGGGATTTCTGGTGTGGTGGGTTGTTTGTAAACCACGAAATCACGAAACGAAATAGAGAAATGAGATTGAATTTTTCCTTAATACATTATAGATAAACAAAATAATTATAAATACGAATAACTAAAGACAAAACTAAGATTTAAAGGTCCGCAGCTGTGGCAAATGTTACCACCAAAGATACGGAATTCAGAATCCCTTTGTCAGTTTAAAACAAAGATAAAAGAATTGGTACGGAAAAAATTGTCCATGTAGATTATGCCGCATTTTTATACCGAATTTGGGCTTTTTATGATAAATAGTTTTAGATATCTGCTTTTTACTTTATACTTTTGATGACATGTAAATATTTTATCCACTTTTCTCTTTTGTAATATTTGTATTTTAAAGTTTTAAAGTTGGAATTAATTAGCTATATAATTTAGCTATTCTATTATTGTAATCCAACGTTAAATAAATTGATAATAATAATAATAATCGTAGAGTAATCTTCCCGCTGGTCCTAAGGGGAAATACGTTACAAAGCAACCCCCACACATACGTCCTAAAGGCAATGACAAGACATTTAATACATATAAAACTAAAAAAAATAATAACCTAATTACAAAACTAAAATCTAGAAATAAATACATTATGGTCATACTCATAATCGACGTTTAAAAGCATACAGAGAGGGTGCTTGCTTGACCTCAGGTTCAAGACTATTCCAAAGGTCCGCTCCACGATACGAGAATGATTTCTGCTCATTTGTCGTTTTCATAAGCACCCCGTAGAACGGCTGTGCAGTAGTCCAGAGGCAATTCAGTAAGGCGGAAGTTGTTCAGTGCGATGGAGAGATAGCATCATGTCGTTGGAGGGATAACATGCAGTAAGGTGGAGGCCATTCAGTTAGTCGGAGGGATAACATACAGTAAGGCGGAGGGATGACATCTTTTCGTTGGAGGGATGACATGCAGTAATTATAATTATAATTATTATTATTATTATTGTTATTATTATTATTATTATTATTATTATTATTATTATTATTATTATTATTATTATTATTATTATTATTATTATTATTATTATTATTATTATTATTATTATTATTATTATCATNTAAATTCATAATAATAATAATAATAATTATGGGTGCGATTTAAATCATTATTGGCAACCTTTCCGCAAAAAATCCATATCAATTAATTAAACTGAGACATTATGAATGAGTTGTACAGTAAAAAGAGATTGTTTCTCATCTAAATATTTTGAGACTCTAGAGAAGGCACTGATCTTGTTGTTTGCTTTTTGGGTTAATTTTGCTACATGTTGGTCGAATTTCAGTTTCGAGTCGATGGTAATCCCCAATAACTTAACGCTATTGACGTAAGGCGAGGTGGAGGCCATTCAGTTAGTCGGAGGGATAGCATGATGTCGTTGGAGGGATAGCATTCATTAAGGCGGCTGTTCAGTTAGTCGGAGGGATAGCATACAGTCCGACGGAGGAATAGCATCATGTCGTTGGAGGGATAGCATTCAGTAAGGCGGCGGTTATTCAGTTAGTCGGAGGGATAGCATACAGTAAGGGCCTGTTCATATGGAGGCGAGCCAGCCCGCTTACCGGGCTGGCTCGGTAGGCGAGACGCTTTTCACCTTGTGTTCATATGGATAAATTCCAGCCCGCTTGCCGAGACAGAAATTCGACACGTGTCAAAATTGGACACGTGCCAATTGTCTACCGATTGTCTAAAATAGGAGTGCATGAGCAGTAAAGACCTTTTCGTCTCGGTAGCCGGGATGGAGTGTTCATATGGGAAAATTTCCATCCCGCCTACCGAGATCTCGCCAGTGCTCCAGTGAGATCTCGCTAAGCAGGCCAGCCCGCCTGCCCATATGAACAGACAACGAACTTTGTATTAGAATTAGGGGTAAGGTGAAATCTCGGCAAAGAGCTCCAGCCCGGTAAGCGGGCTGGCTCGCCTCCATAAGAACAGGCCCTAAGGCCCTAAGAACAGGCCCTAAGATCATGTGCACTGGTAGTAAAATGATCTATTTTTTTCGAGTCGGGGGGTTATCGTGTGCTCGTAACACTAGGGAGTTCAGGTAAATGTATCATTTATTCACCTTCTTCATCTTTCTTGTCAATATAAAATTGCAAACTTATGCTGTTTTCATTCAACATAAGTCAAAGTTTTGATTTATATATTTTATGCAAGAATATTCTGCTAACTCTTGCGTAAAACAGTACTTTAATCTAAACTGGTTATAATTCTCAATCTCTTTCGTGGAGGGTTAGGATATGTAATAGATGCTAATTTTAGACTAAATAAAGCCTCCTTAAAAAGTGGGGATCACAGGAAGTTTCCTAAATGTAATGATCGACAAGAAACTTTCGTTCGAAAACTTCGTATCGCAAAATCTTGCATTTTATTCGAAGATTTTCAATTCTGGAAGTTCTTGCTGTGATCAATAAAGCCTTCTATCGAAATGCAATACGACAAAGTCATGACATTGGTTGATACGAGGTTGTAAGAACCGAAAACAAAATTTTTTACATCAGTCTATGCTGCAAATGTTGGAAATTAGTTTGCGTTTTGGGAATCCAGTTTCTGTAAAGTCAGTATCAGACATTGTAACTAGATTTCGCCTTTGGGAACTCGGTGAGAAGGTTTAGAGTTCAGTGTCTACTTAACCCTATCTGACCTGGGGGGCGGATTCCGCCCCCCCCCCCCTAGTACATTTTGTTTGCACATGTTTCCATGTATACAGACAGACTCTGAAATTTAGTAAGTTTAACTTTGTATCATAGAGTAATAAAATTATAACAATTTGAACATTCTATTTTTAGCCTGGTCTCCATGGTAACCAACTATTCATGCCACACTCTGTGAAAAACATACTTTGTATCTCTCTTAATCTTGTTTAATTGGTCCAATTAAGTCTAAATTATGATTTTGTATATGTTCTTGATCTATAACTTTCATTTCTTTATGAAAAGTCAAGTTTCATGACCTTTTAGCACACTTTCATTTATATGACGTCATATTGCTGTCATATGACATCACAATGATAATCCTGCTCCAGCAACAACAACAACATCGCTAATTGAATTATTCTTTCAAATTTCTATTGTTTATATAATGAACTACCTTTGTGCCAAATTTGGTTTCCATATCTCGTACAACAAGAGAGATAAACAGGGGGGCGGAATCCGCCCCCCCCCCAGGCATTGAGTGTTTCAAAACACCCAGGTCAGAAAGGGTTAAGCGGAGCAAGGATCTACAGGATTCCTTACACTTTTGATTCTGAATTTCTAAGCACCAAAACTACCTCGTGTGAAATCCGTGTGAAATCCCATTAGTCTGTTATTCCATCTCTCTTTATTCTTCAACATAACAGAGAACACCTCGCACCAAAATTTGGGAGTAGTTGCACAATGTTGTATAACAGTAAAACGTATGTGTAAAACAAAAATGATGAAATAGAAGCGGTATATACAAGGGATTGAGTGCGAACAAAATGGGAAACAAGCAAGAACCGATTACGGACTAATGTGACTCCAGTGACTAATTGACCTATGACTTAATTTCATGTGACGCTCTCTGTTGTCTCGTCCGTCTTTCGAATTTCACTTTCAGCTTGAACGAGAATGTCCATTAAATCTAGTGTTCACATCATGAAGAAACAAAATACACAGTTAGGCCTCTTCTGCACTTTCGTCCCCCTTCGCCTTGCTCCTCGGATTCTATATGCGAAATTTAACTGCTGAAGGGACCAGATGACTTTTTCTTGCGTGGTGCTTTAAGCAAATATTTATAAAATTATTCGTCTATATTTACGAATGATATTTACAAAACATAAGATTTCTGCCTAAGTTAAAATACGATGCGACGGAGGAAGGAAAACGTAAAACGAGCGGCGTTTGATGCAATTCTTGTTTTCCTTGGTGCTCTTCACTTGTTGATATCACCCCCGGTTTTTAGGAGGACGCATCAACAATTTCTAAAGATATCCCCCAAGCTAATAAGTTCATCCCTCCGCCTTACTGCAAGCTATCCCTCCGACTAACTGAATAGCCGCCTTACTGAATGCTATCCCTCCAACGACATGATGATAATCTTCCGTCCCACTGTATGCTATCCCTCCGACTAACTGAATAGCCGCCTTACTGATGTCATCCCTCCAACGACATCATGCTATCCCTCCGACTAACTGAATAGCCTCGGCCTTACTGCATGTCATCCCTCCAACGACAAGATGTCATCCCTCCGCCTTACTGTATGTTATCCCTCAGAATAACTGAATAGCCTCCGCCTTACTGCATGCGATCCCTCCAATGACGTGATGCTATCCCTCCATCGCACTGAACAACATCCGCCTTACTGAATAGCCTCCGGACTACTGCACAGACATTCTACGGGGTGAGATCGCATCATATTATTTAACCATAAAATGCATATGAACGACAAAAATCATCATATGAACGACAAAAATCAAACCTTAAACTGTCGCTGCTATATCTTTCATCTTGTTTCTGCTCCTTGCCTGCGTTAATTTCATAATCCTGCTTAATCTTGGCCTTTTGCCTCAATTTTCAAAGCAACATTTCTTCATTCGTCTCTGTTCAACAACAACTTCAAAATCAATTTTACGCCAAAAGCCATTCAAGTAGCCACTTGATTTGTAAATCAAATTTTCGCTGTTTATGCTGCAAAACTCTCAAAGTTTTTCTACCATTTAGAATCTTTCTTCACAAATAGGAATGGACTACGATTTGAAAAGTACAATATAGTCTAGGAAATTTCCTAGACTACCGGGTGTCCCAAAAAAAAGGTTTACAGATTTGGTTGGGTCCAGCGATGTGAATTTAGCTTTAATCAATGATA
>REGM01000361.1:232519-243235 GCA_004194415.1 Aurelia aurita
GCACCTTTCTCGCTTTCTTGAACCTCTTTGGTGGTATTGGCAGTATCTTCATCTTGCTGTCTTTCACCATCTTTAGGCAATGGTACATCATATGCTTTTGACAACAAGATAGCATTCAGAGCTGTTTCCACTAACAGATGACCACGTACTGCTCGGGAGATAGCTTTGCCGCTGAGCATATGAGGGACAACATTATCAGCATATATCAACTCCAGAGATTCTTGCAGTCCTGATCCTCTCATGACATGCCCAATGCTTCCAAGGAAACTCATTTCTGTATGAAAAGCTCCTAATCGCAAAACTATTTGATGCAAATGACTATCAATTGGCTCTCCTTTTATGATGCAAGTGTCCTTCCACCATAGTGGCTGATCAAACGTGAGAATTGGTGTCACATCGTATCTTTTGGCATGGTGAGAAACAAAGTCCAGGGTAGAATAAATACAACTGACATTGCTAGGATCCAAATCAATCATTGGCAAAAAGCTCACAGATGACTTGCCTGGATACTCCCCTTGGTGGCAAGATTGCATCGTTCCAGACCATGCTGGCCTTCTCGGGTTCAGCAACCAAGAAACTTGCCATAAGAGATCCAAATTTGGCGTTGGATCTACTATGTCATTTGAGAAGAACTGTTCATATCTTATGTTCAGCTAGCTACTGGCTATGTTGTACTGCTTGATGTTAATTGTACCAACGGCTGCTATTTCATCAGATGATATGTTGCATCGCCTCGGGAAAAATGTGGACCCATTCCGTGGAAAGTATTTTTTCCGTCAATTGTTCTAATATTGTGATCGACATTGTCTGCAACATATTGAACTAGCGTTTCTCCATTAGGGATGCTCAGCTCAACTCCATCTTTGACAGCTGCACTCCTTTCGTAAGCTTGCACTTCTGAATAGGAGCAACAAAATCCGTGCCTATGAAGTGAGTCTACTAAAAATCTCGATCCAAAATGGTGATGCATTTGAACCCCAAGACCAAGCTGTAAAGGTGCGATCAATGCTCTTGGCCCAGGGGGGTCACTTGAAATTTCATATACGGGGGGGGGGGTCCATCCGCAATTTTCAAAATTCACCTAAAAGTATCAACTGAAATTTTACTGACCCTAAAGTATCAACTAAAAATGTTTGATGAGACCCAAAAATATCAAGTAAAAACCTTGCAACTGAGCACATAAAAAACTATATTGATAGTAATTTAGACTGATACATCTTATATAAATCTCACAACCTTTATTTTATGACCCTTCGGGTTAACTCTAGGGGTCTAAGTGTAATGATGCTTGTCTGGCAACATTTAAAGTTGAACCTTTTCTCTGACTTTGTTTTAAGAAATCAACCCCTTTAGCAGGTTTTTTCTGACAAATGTAGAAAATATTGCCCCTTTTTACAGAATTGCTTTGCAAATATATAAGATAGGACTTATCAAGAAGGGTGATAGATAGTTGGGTGAATATATCAAGGCCCAGATAATGCTACTACCTTGTAAAAGTGTGATACTTTAGTTCTCATATGACTGGAAAAGCAATCTAAAGTACAACATAATGCCTATTGCTGCAATGCAAATGATGGCAACAACTGTTAACAGAACACATTTAGTATGAATGCATACTTGCAATTAACCTAAGAGGTAAATACAATGACATAGCTAATTTAACAAGCATTTACGATCAGTCTTCCATTATTTGGAAAGCCTCCTGAATAAATCCTACCTATAAGCGCGGAAAAATAGCAAGATTGCAATAAAACAAACATTTAGCTGCCAAATATTTGGCAAAGCATACAGTAGGGTCTGCAGGGGTAAATGGGTAAAATGGGCAATGCTGATTGCCAAAAAAAGTGAACTGTTCAGTCGACATTCAATACTTCAAGGAAGGTATTCCCAACAGATGTAGCTTGAGAAAATATGTATATGAAGATTTTTCTAAAATTCATTCATATTTTTTGTCTTACCCATTTTATCCCACCCAAGCTTTACCCATTTTAACCCAGTAGGCCCTATCCGACAAAAAATACGAGCGTTCACGAATCTGGCTTCAGTTGGTAGACTTGTGCTAATACATCAAATTAGCTATTAGTATTAAATAGTAGGCCAGCTCATCCCATTCTACTGACACATACAAAATAACGGACAAATGAATTAGTGATGAACTACCCAGAGCTTGTTAAGCTAAAGAGCAAATTTCTAAGCAAAAGTGAACTCTTACCCAACCATAACCAAGCTTTAAACTTTTATCTATCCATAATCGAGAGCCATCTTTGTGTAAATAGCAACAACAACCACATCAACTATGATTTTTGGCGCGAAAAACCTAAAAGCCATCCGACCTGACCTTTGGATTCTGAAAATGACCAAAGGAAAGGTAATGTGTCCCATACAAAGTAACTAGCGATAATGGAACATTTACGCATGCGTAAATGTGTTTTAACGCAAGGCGACGCACGAACACTTCCTATTAGTACACAGTCCTTCAGCAATGTTAAAGCATGCTCTGCGTGTGTTGAATTGCAGGAAGTCAACTTATCATAACCTCCCAAATGAAGGTTGTAGTTTGTTAAATTTATCAAACCGGTGTTTGATTGTGGCCATTGCGTCTTACTGCTATCGTGTTGAATCATCACCAACATTTGTTCGTTGGTTTTGGTTTGGTTATGACTAGAGCATCCATTATTGCGTGTGATCATGTGCAAGAAGGAGGGCCTAAATTAGGACGACACAAAGATCGTGATGCGACGAAGGTTGGTCGCTCAATAAGGAAACAAATGCCCTGTGTTGTATTACCAATGAACAGTAAACAGGAAGCCGAGGCGAACTTCGAAGAAAGAAGTATCTGGATGTGTTATCGTTTGTCTCAAGGAAATGAAAGCTAAGCAGCAAAGTTGTCAATAATCGGGGTTGCGTGATAGGTGCCAATTTAAACAAAACTGCCCTACAGTTGAGTTAGGTCATGTTGTTACAAAGCAAACCAGACTTGTCAAGTGCTGCACAATCTTGAGTTGTCAAGAAGCTGTCAAAGCTCACAGTCAATGGCATAATCCTAATCAGTCCTGAAACATGCTAAAAAGAAAGCTCCTAATGTGAAAGAGCACACTCTGTACCTACCCTAGGTTTGTATTAACCACCAGAGAAGCAAATTAAAAGTTGATCAGGCACCTGACGAATCTGAGGTATTAGGGTTTACATAGTAGAAAATTTGCAACCGAAAATAGTTATAAATTATCTTGTAGTTATCACGATGCTAAAACAACAAATGCGCAAATGACTTAAGACCCAAAAGTGAACTAACCCTCTGGTCATAAACAGCCTTGGATTTAACCGGTGTCAGAAAATCCCAGTGCTTTTATACCACACATAGTATGTTGCATACCCTATTCCTAGGTAAAAGTCTGTGTGCTTGCAAAAGCATTCTTGGCGTTATGTACATCGTCCTGTTTTAAATACATGCAAGCGCAAGTCAGCCATAAGGGAAATTCCATCAGTGAAATATTGTGGCATTTATCCCCCAAATTCGGTTCTTTGAACATTATGTCCACACCATACAAACCAAAACACAGGATACCAAGAAAATGTTGAAATAACCAAATTACAGTTACAAAATCAAAAACTCGCATTGAAATCAAGCCCACAAAACAAAAAGAAGATATATTATATATATATATGTATAGTAAGAATAATAATGATAATTATATTTATATTTAGAGTATAAAGGAAGGAAGGTTTAAAACTTCCATATTAGGTTCACCTTATATCAACTAGCTCGGAGTTCTCCCTCCACTACCTCTCAAACCCTTTCACTCACAAGGTACTCAACTTCCTTTTCAGGCCTAACCACTTCTATTTCAGGTTTAATCATTTATTGCAGGCCTTACCAAGGTCTCGGTTCTATCAAAGTCTTGTTTTCAACTGGTTCATTTAAACCTTATGTCAACACCATACAAACCAAAACACAGAATACCAAGAAATTTTTGTAATTACCAAATTACAGTTACAAAATAAAAAACACGCATTGAAATCAAGCACACAAAACTAAAAACCAAAAACAAAAAAGATATATTATATATGTATAGTAATAATAATAATGATAATGATGTTCAGAGTATAAAGGAAGGAAGGTTTAAAACTTCCAAATTAGGTTCACCTTATATCAACTAGTTCTGAGTTCACCCTCCACTACCTCTCAAACCCTTTCACTAACAAGGTACTCAACTTCCTTTTCAGGCCTAACCACTTCTATTTCAGGGTTAATCATGTTATTGCAGACTTTACCAAGGTCTCTGTTCCATCAAAATCTTGTTTTCAACTGGTTCATTTAAACCTTAAGTTCACACCATACAAACCAAGACACAGAATACCAAGGAATTGTTGAAATTACCAAATTACAGTTACAAAATCAAAAACACGCATTGAAATCAAGCACACAAAAAAAAGAAGATATATTATATATGTATAGTAATAATGATAATGATAATGAGGTTTTATAAATGAAGGAAGGTTTAGAACTTCCAAATTAGGTTCACCTTATATCAACTAGTTCTGAGTTCACCATCCACTAACTCTCAAATCCTTTCACTCACAGGGTACTAAACTTCCTTTTCAGGCCTAACCACTTCTATTTCAGGGTTAATCATGTTATTGCAGACTTTACCAAGGTCTCGGTTCTATCAAAATCTTGTTTTCAACTGGTTCATTTAAACCTTAAGTTCACACCATACAAACCAAGACACAGAATACCAAGGAATTGTTGAAATTACCAAATTACAGTTACAAAATCAAAAACACGCATTGAAATCAAGCACACAAAAAAAAGAAGATATATTATATATGTATAGTAATAATGATAATGATAATGAGGTTTTATAAATGAAGGAAGGTTTAGAACTTCCAAATTAGGTTCACCTTATATCAACTAGTTCTGAGTTCACCATCCACTAACTCTCAAATCCTTTCACTCACAGGGTACTAAACTTCCTTTTCAGGCCTAACCACTTCTATTTCAGGGTTAATCATGTTATTGCAGACTTTACCAAGGTCTCGGTTCTATCAAAATCTTGTTTTCAACTGGTTCATTTAAACCTTAAGTTCACACCATACAAACCAAGACACAGAATACCAAGGAATTGTTGAAATTACCAAATTACAGTTACAAAATCAAAAACACGCATTGAAATCAAGCACACAAAAAAAAGAAGATATATTATATATGTATAGTAATAATGATAATGATAATGAGGTTTTATAAATGAAGGAAGGTTTAGAACTTCCAAATTAGGTTCACCTTATATCAACTAGTTCTGAGTTCACCATCCACTAACTCTCAAATCCTTTCACTCACAGGGTACTAAACTTCCTTTTCAGGCCTAACCACTTCTATTTCAGGGTTAATCATGTTATTGCAGACTTTACCAAGGTCTCGGTTCTATCAAAATCTTGTTTTCAACTGGTTCATTTAAACCTTATGTTCACACCATACAAACCAAGACACAGAATACCAAGGAATTGTTGAAATTACGAAATTACAGTTACAAAATCAAAAACACGCATTGAAATCAAGCACACAAAAATAGAAACCAAAAACAAAAAAGATATATTATATATGTATAGTAATAATAATAATGATAATGATGTTCACAGTATACAGGAAGGAAGGTTTAAAACTTCCAAATTAGGTTCACCTTATATCAACTAGTTCTGAGTTCACCCTCCACTACCTCTCAAACCCTTTCACTAACAAGGTACTCAACTTCCCTTTCAGGCCTAACCACTTCTATTTCAGGGTTAATCATGTTATTGCAGACTTTACCAAGGTCTCTGTTCCATCAAAATCTTGTTTTCAACTGGTTCATTTAAACCTTAAGTTCACACCATACAAACCAAGACACAGAATACCAAGGAATTGTTGAAATTACCAAATTACAGTTACAAAATCAAAAACACGCATTGAAATCAAGCACACAAAAAAAAGAAGATATATTATATATGTATAGTAATAATGATAATGATAATGAGGTTTTATAAATGAAGGAAGGTTTAGAACTTCCAAATTAGGTTCACCTTATATCAACTAGTTCTGAGTTCACCATCCACTAACTCTCAAATCCTTTCACTCACAGGGTACTAAACTTCCTTTTCAGGCCTAACCACTTCTATTGCAGGGTTAATCATGTTATTGCAGACTTTACCAAGGTCTCGCTTCTATCACAATCTTGCTTTTCAACCTCACATACTGAATCCATAAAATCTCTGTATCCATTTAATTGCCATGTCAGGAACTTTCATAACTGATCTCTAGCAAAAACAAACAAACCAGCCTCTAGGACAATACAAACAAAGTATTACAGTATGATTTCAAGCAAATGAAACCATTCGAAAAACAAAACAAAAAAAATGATAATAATAAGGATCACAGTTTCATAACAAATAGTATATAGTGGCAATGAATTAATGCAAAGGGGTCCTGAGGTGGAGATCCTGGGACAGCATAGCACTTGTTAAAGTCCCAACGAGGATGGTTGGTGGTAGTTTTGGGCGTATCTTGGCGGTAAGGCCACCATACAATTATGGTGACAGATTAGTAGTAACAATTCAACCTGTGAAAGCAACAAAAGTCCCATCTAATCAACCATTTCACCTTTAAGTCCAGAGTCCAAACTGTTGATTACCAAACATGACTCTGCAAATACCATTCAGTCAAAGTCAAGCATTCTTCAGAACAATGACTTAATGACTTAATTTGTAGCATCCAAATTTAATCAAAGGAATTGTAATTCCTTCATTGCTTGTAATGAAATATAATTAGCCGATACGACCCAATCACTGCCACCCAATGCCTTGTTANCAACCTGTGAAAGCAACAAAAGTCCCATCTAATCAACCATTTCACCTTTAAGTCCAGAGTCCAAACTGTTGATTACCAAACATGACTCTGCAAATACCATTCAGTCAAAGTCAAGCATTCTTCAGAACAATGACTTAATGACTTAATTTGTAGCATCCAAATTTAATCAAAGGAATTGTAATTCCTTCATTGCTTGTAATGAAATATAATTAGCCGATACGACCCAATCACTGCCACCCAATGCCTTGTTATTCACATCTCCTCTGTTCCAGTTATCAGATACCATATCGCAGGAGCCGCGGGCGTTAATGAGTGAATAACCTGTATTTTGTATGTATCTTATCTTTTTCGTATGGAGGATCGGAAAACCTTGTTTTTACGGACGTTGAAAGAAATCACAACTGTTTTGCATCTGGTATGCATTGGTTAAACCCAAAAGTATCAACAACCTATATTTTGTAAATCAACTACCCATAAGTATCAAAAGATATATTTTTCAAATCAGGTACCCAAAAGTATCGGATCACAAAGCAAATTCTTACCCAAAATTATCGGATGGACCCCCCCGTATATAAAAAGTTCAAGTGACCCCCCTGGGGCTCTTGGTCTTGCCGCCTGCATAATTGCTTGCCCAATTGAGGCTATCTTGCTTGTTTTGTCTTTTCCAACAAAAACTGTGTCAAGTAACAAGATCAGCGACTCTGGAAGAAAAGACATAGCATTTTCAACAGATGATATGTCACTGTTGCTTGCATAATTTTCCTTTGAGGTAGGGCATGACTTAATGGCATTCTTCGAACATGTTGCAGCTGTTTTCATGATTCTCATCTCCTCTTCCTTAATGTCCTCTTGCTTTGGCTCGTTATAGAAATTTTGCAGGATTTTTGCAACCAAGGGTCGCATGGTTACAACATCAGGTCTCTCATCAAGGTCTGTAAAAATAGCATCATCTCGGAAGGTTCCTTGATTCTCTTCTTCAAGTAAACAGCACTGTAAGGAACAGCTTCAGATTCTTGAAGGAATTCAGCCATTTTTTCGACCAAATCTTTAACGGCGAGCTGTTCTTCGTCATTTTGCTCAAAAAATTCCATGACCTTTTCAAAGGCATCATCTCGCTCTTCTTCCAGGGGTCTGCCAAGCTTCGTCTTCTTTTGAGGCGCTGTTCCTTCCTGATTCAAAATAAAAACAAAAGGAATTTATTTTCTTGTCCTAAAGTATACACTACACTTTTGGTGGTACAAAGCATCTGCAGCGTGCAGGTCGATTGCCGATTCAATCATTTCAGAAACCTTTCTTGCCCACTCGTCACTTCTTTCGTTGCATATTTCATAAACGGTATTTTGAAATTCAAAGGTCCTCACAGGTACAAGAATGAAATCCTTCCTTTTTGCCTTGGTAGCGATCCCCCTCACCACAAAACAGACAGTGCTCTTTGAAGTTAAATTTCTGAGCTTCGGATCGAAGTAAACGCTTACCTCTACTTTGGGGGGTCTCTCTCGTAGCTGCTGCTATATTATGTGGCTTTGTGTAATTTGCACGACAAATCTTGTGAACTGATTGACCAGTAGTAACATTAGCCGCGTCACCTCGCTCTTTACTTGCGTTGTTAATTCCATTTGCACCTTTCTGACGAAGAACAACACCTTCTGCGATATTCCAGATTCGCTCTTTGCAGATAACACACTCCATCTTACGCAACTTGTATGAAGCTCATCTTGCATTTTGCAGCCTACATTTTATGCTTTGCACACGAAGGCAGCGCAAAAAACAACTAACAGGTTTTCTGGTCAGGACACAAGGTCAATGTGTAATTCGATCATATATATTCGATCATAACAGCTCATTTACCAAGCCTTGTTTTGAACTAGTTTGAGATGAGTTTCCGAAATAAAATACATATAAAGCTTTAATGATTTTGGCTTTAAAGACAAGTTACCACAATGTTAAATATGTATTTTAGACATTCAAGCCTGAGTTATTGTCTTGGTAGCTTGGTAGAAATACAACGAAGCGTTTAAACCCGTACATCATTTGAATTTGATTCTTGCGTTAGAATCCATGAACAAATTATAGGCCATTACCACCTTAATTCAGTTCGTAATTTGGAGACTTTCCACTTCTAGAATTTCTTAGGACTTTCGATATGTTACAGAGCATAGTTTAATTAGTAAGAAAAACTTTACTTCGTTTCTGTTGCAATTAGTTTGAGGTTCAAACATTTTTTACCTCAGATTGACTGGACTCCCCTTAGTCGAAAATGATGCCAGGGAACCAGACTGCCTGGGAACCAGGCTGCAGGCTGCACAGCCTGGTTCCCAGTCGTCGATGTTGCGGAGGAGATAAACGCGTTTTTTGTTAAGAAAAGGGGTTGAATTGTGAAGGAGATAGATGAGCTCAACATCGATGCCTGGGAAAAAACGCTGCACATCGATGGATTCTTTTGGTCTTACTGCATAGGCCTATAGCAATAGTAGCTAGGGCTTGATTGCGAGTTACGGTCAACTGTGAAGAAATCTGACGAAGCTGTGAGAATCTTTCTTCACAAATATGAATGGACTACTGTTTAAAAAGTTTGCAGTGGTCTTGGTCTAAAAATTGTAGCAAGACTTCGAGAGTTTTGCAGTTTAAACAGCGAACATTTGATTTACAAATCAAGTGACTGCTTGCATGGCTTTTTGGTGTGAAATTGATTTTGAAAAGACAACTTGTTGTTGAACAGAGACAAATGAAGAAATGTTGCCTTAAAAATTGAGCCAAGATTAAACATGATTATGGAAATAACGCAGGCAGGGAGAATTGGCAGGGAGCAGGAACAAGATGAAAAATAGGTTTGATTTTTGTCGTTCATATGCTTGAAGAATGTTATGGTTCATATGTTATGGTTGAAGAATATAAATGGGATCTGTCTGTGTCTGGTCTGCACCACGTATGAATGAGAATGGTGTCAAGTTGAATTTATGGCAATCACACCATACTCTTCCCAGAAATTTTGTAAAGCAAGGTTTTTTGGCTTTGTTTTGTCTTGTTTTATTTTGCTTCCTTCAGGCCTATTTCTCTTCATTTCATTTGATAGGATTTTACAAGCTTCTTTTTGAATCAGGTTCAAAGTTTTGCAATTTTTTTCAGTTTTTGATTTAATTTTAGACCTTAAACGTTCAAATTTGTTACATTTTATGTGTTTGACTAGACAGGTCATTATTTGGCGCATGAAAGAACTATTTACCAAATTTTGAAACTATCCACCTGAAATTTATATTCACAACAGCTTGTAAAGTTCGATCAATTGGTTTATCCTGCCTTTCGAGAGACTTTTATCAAAACAAAGCTTGGCGGCGGCGGAACAGGCCATAGCATTGACTCAAAATTCAGCAAATCTATCCTATTCTATCGTTATTATTTTGAGTCCTTCACCTTAAATATTGTCAATATTCTTTCGATATTTATATATCTTCTACGTTTTGTAATTTTATCACTTATATCAAAAGAACGTTTCTTTTCATTTTGAATAACATCGGTTGAAAACAACAAACTTGTCGCAAACACGCAAAATGAAACCCTTTCATGCTCACACTTTTGTAATGCAGTTGCAATTTGGAGTGCTGTCTGGTTAGTCCTGGAACCATGAATTTGACCATTTCATAATAGTTCACAAATGATTCCCAATAGTTTCATTCGATTGGGCCTGAAAGTCAACTGTTTATCGGGTGAAGCATCTTTGGGGTAGGGCGGCTGTTGCCTGCCATCTTGAACTTGCTCAACCACTCAACCGACCCGTCCTTAGTTGCTTAGTTACCGTTTTTTCCCAGACCTCATTTGAGACCTCTTCCCTGGAGTCCAGTCCCCTTAGTCGAAAATGACGTCAGGGAACCAGACTG
>REGM01000362.1:19240-50874 GCA_004194415.1 Aurelia aurita
CAGGGACGTAACATTATGTCTCCTACAGATTTTCCCGTAATTTTGAGCCATTTTGATGATCGGTGTCGATTCAACAGTGTATTTGCTGTTTGTTCCACTTTTAGAGCCACACACAGACAAATGGTGACAAATATTTCAAAAAGTGACAGCAGGTTCGAATTCAGGGGCGTCACATGGTGTCTACAACAAATTTTCCTGTAATTTTGAGCCATTTTGATGATCGGTCTCGATTCCACAGTGTTTTGCTATTTGTTCCACTTTTAGAGCCACACAGAGACAAATGGTGACAAAGATTTCAAAAAGTGACGGCAGATTCGAATTCAGGGACGTAACATTATGTTTCCTACAGATTTTCCCGTAATTTTGAGCCATTTTGATGATCGGTGTCGATTCCACAGTGTATTTGCTGTTTGTTCCCCTTTTAGAGCCACACAGAGACAAATGGTGACAAAGATTTCAAAAAGTGACAGCAGATTCGAATTCAGGGGCGTCACATTGTGTCTACAACAAATTTTCCTGTATTTTTTAGCCATTTTGATGATCGGTGTCGATTTGGCAGATATTTGCTATTTGTTCCACTTTTAGAGCCACATAGCGGCAAAGTGTGACAACATTTTCAAAAATTGAAAGCAGATTCGAAATCAGCGACCTAGAATTGACCTCGGTGCCAAATTTCATCCATTTCTGATCACTTCGATTTTTTCACAAAAAGTGGGACGAGAAAATTCAAAAGTGGGACACAGCGCCTGAGAGGGTTAAGAATCAAATCATTGCCAAGAACTTGTGATTTTCGGTTTGTGATTAACTTGAAATACGGAAGAAGGTAAGAAAAGTTTATATCAACGATCAAGAAACATCAATCAATCAATCACGTTCTTTAAAAGTCCATTTCACGAAATAACGACAAAATTTTTATCAAATCACGCTGCACGAAGGAGTCTCTAATCACGAATTCACGAGCCAATAATATCAAAATCACGAAATCACGCGCTTAAATTAGCCAAATAACGCTTCACGTACAAATATGGGGGGGGGGCCTCATTTAGATCTATATGCAAATACATTTCATTGCCCTAAAGGGTTAAAAATGTATCTTACCAAAGGTATTAGATCATATACTTTAGTGCTTTCATAAAGAGTATGTGTTTGAGTAACGAGATTCTTTATACTGTAATTTTGATCGAGCGCTTTTCAGGCCAGTTTCACGCATTTTGAAATAACTGATTGTTCGTAAATCAATTTTTACCTATATTTCCAAAGCTCAGAAAAATAGAAAAACGATTGCAAATAATACTTCAGCCTTTCGGGTATCAAACAAACTTCGATTCATTCCAATTTATCAAGTATAGTCTCTGTATAACAAATTTTCAAACGTGTGAAGTTCTTTTTGGTGCACCCAGTAAGACATAAAAGTTGCAGAAATTATGTTGAGATTTTCAGCCATTTTTGCAAGTTTTGAAGCCTCGTGTTTAGAAAAAATCGCAAATGATTTCAGAAAGAAAAGTTAGATTTCAACATATTTGTCTCTAATATTTAGTTCAAGACCTTGGCAATTCAACAAATTTCGATACTTTATTGCAAGAAACCATCGAAATACATTCCTGCAATGCCTCAGATTAACACAATATTTTCCGAAAAAGGGTGGACCCCCAGCACCCCCCCCCGTAGTTGCGCGCCTGTGATGACTTACACTTGCAGGAAAAATTACAGTTGAAAGATAATCCGCAGACTTCCTCGTTCCAAATTGAGTAGAATGGCAGAGAAGACAAAAACGCTATTCTGCAGCTTGAACACTCCCACGTCATAAGATGACTCTAATGTTGCCGACAGACAAAGTTTTTTAATTCCAGTACATGGCAAGCACTCCAGTAAATTGCCAAAAGACTACCAGCCGATAGCCTTTTAAACGGGACTGTTTCTTGTCTTTACCAGCCCGGTTTCAATTCTCTTTTCAGTGTTAAGCTCTTTTCAAGATATTCGCTCTCCAATGTTCTAGAGGTTGTGATTTTTTAAAAATTTCCCGAGGGCAAGCCCCCGTATCCTCTCATAGCTCGTTTCGCTCGCGTTTCCTTTATCCACTGTCAAGTTGCTAATGCTGTGAGTTGGCATGTTTATTGATTGGTATGCTTTACAGAAGCAAACGTCGAAGAACTATCCCTTGATTTCTTCCTTCGGTTTCTGAGTTTGAAAATTGACTCTCGGGAGAAATAATCGGGAGCGTGCCCTTTTTCTGGTTTCGACCCCTGCCCTGTCAAATTTCTAGTTGCGCGCCTTATATCAGCAACACCGTTACGCACTTACAATCACCTTGGTTACTTAGACACATGCATGCTAAATCTAAAAGAACATGACTTTCTTTATAATGAAGAAAATGATAGGCCCCCCCCATAGGGGTGGTGATTCACGCATTCACGCACCATATTTTAGCTTTTCACGCATTCACGCACAGAAAAAATGGCTTTTCACGCACACGCAAGCAATAAATCCAATATCTGCGTCAACTGATGCTCGCCTGGCCTGTTTGAAGGACCATAAAGCCCGTTTTCCACTAGGCGACAAATGTCGCGCGACGCTACAAACGTCGAGGATGAACTCCCTTGGGCATGAGCAATCAAAATTATGTTTTTCGCGAAGCGAACTTTTTCCTGTCGCAAAGGAGTTGGACTTGATCCTACTTTTTTGAGCGTCGCTTGTTCGCGGTATGAAATCAACCAATGAGAATTGAGCACGAACACACAATATGGCGGCAAAGAAACCAGAAATGATGCCATCCCTCATCGTTTGGACATTCTTCTCAGTCTTCCAGTTACTTATCAGTCTTCTCAATGGCCCCAACTGTCCCAACTAGCAGAGAAAGCAGCACCAAAAGAATTTATGGAAGGAGAGAGATGATGTACGAGGAGGACAAGGCCTCGGCCCTTCAGCAGAATAGGCCCTTCGCTCCTGGTAAAGCCTTCGAACCCAAAATCTCTTCTTCTTCTTGTTATTTGCTCTCATTCGCTGTCTTCTCCTTATAATCATAAGCAGAATGATCCTTTTCAGAAGAAGTCTTCTGTTTATGGCAGCCATTTTGAATATGTATCTTAAACTTCGCGCCGTTAATGTTTTCTTGTGGACATTGAAGCCAATTTCGCTCGACATTTTTCGCGCGACGTTTGTCGCGTCGCGCGACATTTGTCGCCTAGTGGAAAACCACCTTNGGAGAAATAATCGGGAGCGTGCCCTTTTTCTGGTTTCGACCCCTGCCCTGTCAAATTTCTAGTTGCGCGCCTTATATCAGCAACACCGTTACGCACTTACAATCACCTTGGTTACTTAGACACATGCATGCTAAATCTAAAAGAACATGACTTTCTTTATAATGAAGAAAATGATAGGCCCCCCCCATAGGGGTGGTGATTCACGCATTCACGCACCATATTTTAGCTTTTCACGCATTCACGCACAGTAAAAATGGCTTTTCACGCACACGCAAGCAATAAATCCAATATCTGCGTCAACTGATGCTCGCCTGGCCTGTTTGAAGGACCATAAAGCCCGTTTTCCACTAGGCGACAAATGTCGCGCGACGCTACAAACGTCGAGGATGAACTCCCTTGGGCATGAGCAATCAAAATTATGTTTTTCGCGAAGCGAACTTTTTCCTGTCGCAAAGGAGTTGGACTTGATCCTACTTTTTTGAGCGTCGCTTGTTCGCGGTATGAAATCAACCAATGAGAATTGAGCACGAACACACAATATGGCGGCAAAGAAACCAGAAATGATGCCATCCCTCATCGTTTGGACATTCTTCTCAGTCTTCCAGTTACTTATCAGTCTTCTCAATGGCCCCAACTGTCCCAACTAGCAGAGAAAGCAGCACCAAAAGAATTTATGGAAGGAGAGAGATGATGTACGAGGAGGACAAGGCCTCGGCCCTTCAGCAGAATAGGCCCTTCGCTCCTGGTAAAGCCTTCGAACCCAAAATCTCTTCTTCTTCTTGTTATTTGCTCTCATTCGCTGTCTTCTCCTTATAATCATAAGCAGAATGATCCTTTTCAGAAGAAGTCTTCTGTTTATGGCAGCCATTTTGAATATGTATCTTAAACTTCGCGCCGTTAATGTTTTCTTGTGGACATTGAAGCCAATTTCGCTCGACATTTTTCGCGCGACGTTTGTCGCGTCGCGCGACATTTGTCGCCTAGTGGAAAACCACCTTAACACTGATTTTCAGACTTTTTAATGTGTACGGTTTGTTATGAAAGAGAGCTCTATGAATCAACAGAAATGACAGAAAAACGCAAAGTAACAGAAGAAGTATACATCGGTGTTTCCTAAGGCAAAAATTAACCGAAGGTGTTAAAATGCTGGGGTCTGGGGGCGCAGCCCCCAGGAAATGTTTTGAGGATACTCACTTTACTTTGGCTTAAAACCTCCCGATCCCATGTTTGCCCCGGTGTTAAGGTAGAATTTTGACAATTTTATAACAGTGTTTTCATAAATTAGCATCCCCAGAAAAAAATTTTAGGTAAAAATTATTTACTTTGACTGAGAATGCCTATCTCCATCCCGTGCTTGCCAATGCCAAATTGGAAAGTTTAACAATTTTCTAACAGTTTGCTATTAATCACCACCGTCAGGAAACTGTTTGCCAAAATACTCTTTACTTTGCCTTAGAACGCTTCTCAATCTGATGTTTGGCTGCCACCAAAACAGAAGCTTTCACAATTCTGTGATTGTTAGTCTAGGAAATTTGTTAACGACGCTAACCTTTACTTTGGCTTAGAACGACTCTCCCAATCACGTTCCAGCATTTCTCGGAAACTTTTTACCCTATCCTACCTATACCCAACCACTTTCACCTTGTTCTTGAAAGAATCTCAAAGACCATCTTTTGACAAAATTGGGAGTCCAATGCCCCCCATCCATCCCCCCTCCCCGTGGTAATGCCACTGGTTGTTGTAGCTTTCTACAAAAAGGCGGAAAGCATAGGTGCGCGGTCCTGAGGTCTGGAACAAAATGATAGAAAAGAGAAAGAGATAGGTTATGTCTTATGACGCAAAGAAGTGCCGATACTGACTTGAGATTCAAATATTTGTTTATTACGTACCAAGTTAAAATGAATTATAAAACTCTTTTAAGTTCGAATTTCATTCGGCAATTAATTTCATTCACCAATTCACGCATTGGCGAAGCCTGTTTCAGGGCATAACGCAACTAAAACTCTTATATTTTTCATGGAACCACCTAGAAAGTTTTAGGGCATCCTGTTCTAACCGATTCTGAATGTTTTCAAGCTGATTATCGCACACATAGATTGGTATCATCGGCATAATTACAAATTTATGTGTCCTTCAGTAGATAAAACAGATCATTAATATAAATATTAAAGAGGAGGGGGCCTAAGACAGAGCCTTGGCCCTTGAGGGACACCTAGTTTTGTCTCTTGCCATTCACTAAATGCTCCATTCACTTTTACCCTTTGTTTTCTACCGGTGAGATAGCTGTGGATAAAATCATGATAAAACGAAGCGCATTTCTACTAAAACCTTATGCATCAAGTTTTGCAATTAAGAGTTCATGGTCAAGGCAATCAAACGCTTTTGAGAGATCCATCAAAATTGCGCCAGCGTGATGTCTCGCTACAGCACGATTGCAAACAGCACACGGGTTTTTGACAGGACCTGGGTTTTTTTTAACGTCACCAGATAATATCACTCGATGAACCACAACATTCGATAATTGAAAGGTAGCCTGGCATGAGTTTGAAGTATTTTGTCGTATCCTTGCTTTGAAAACTTCCTTTTGATTCGATGCTTACAACCGGGGCCTGGGCCTAGTTTGGCTAGGCCTTCTATTTGCAATCCTAAAATCTCATGCTTCCTTTCCGTCTTCAACTTCAATCCATATCCATATCCATCACCGTTCCGTTCTTTATAACTGTACTTGGATGTGCTTAGTTTTGTTTATGAATGTGTTAATAAGATCTCTCCTTCATATTTTCATTCTTTCTTTGAATTAGTGGAATCTGTTCATCAATATAATACACGGCAAGTCACCAAAAATGATATTTTCCTAACCCAGAAAAATACCTTGCAATATGGTTTAAGGTCAGTGAGTTACTGCGGACCTAAGTGCTGGAATGACATTCCTGTGGAAATAAGAAAATTAACATCTGCTAATTGTTTTCTTCGAAAACTCAAAGCCTACCTCTTTGAAAGTAATTACTAACTTTGATTATAGAAAAGTGGATATAAAAAGGTCACCATCCGCCCATGAAAGAAATCAAACTTAGATGAGATCATTTTAAAACTGGGGGTGTTTTCTCCTCGATTCGTCTAACTACTGAGAGAGCTCCTCCTTTAAGTAATTCCCTCCATACGATTTATCTTTTTGTCCATGTTATTAATGATAAATTGTATGTAGAGAATTTAAAATATGAAAACTGAACTGAACTGGAGTCTGGTGTTTCTGTTGCTTGTTAGGACTCTTTTGGGATAATCATTTAACAAGAAACTGGTAAAAATCCAAACCAGAAAAGCAAACTTCGAAGAGCTGTGAAAAACACGTCTCGCCATGACAGACAACAACAAACGAATACAATAAATGAAGTCTTTAATAAGTCTTGATTGTGTACAAATATGTACAATTTCTTGTTTGAAAATATTTGTTACCCATTGTGATGTGTGTGTTACGTTTACTTTTTGCTGCGTCTTCTACCACGTTTGTATTTCGTTGTGCGTGAGTCTATCTCGTCCATTCACTGATCCATTCAGTAATGTTGCATCATTCCTTTCAAATGGCTAAGATATGGAGAATGCGAAGGAGGTACGCTATTTGAAAGGTAGAGAGCTGGAAACCGTCGCTGCGGGAGGAGTGGTGGGCAGCTCTTGCTGTATCTCGCGAGTTGCTGAAGAAGAATGGCTAGGTCGCGCTTATTGTTTTTATATGCTATAAATTCCCTTTGGGAATATAGATTGGTTAGAAATATCGCAAGGGAGTAGCTCCTCTTCAATTTCAGAGATTTACATCCGGCGAGAATAGTGATGTGTTCTCACCGGTTTTCGCTCTCTTCCTTTCAAATGGCTAAGATATGGAGAGTGCTTCGGAGGTTAAAATCTGAATATCCCAAGGAGAAATCATAAAAATAGGAAAGATGAAAGAAAACTGCGTTATTTAGGACAATGATATATATACTCCATCACTCAAGTAGACTAGGAGCCACTGTTAACAAAACTAACTTTGTGTTTTTATTTGAATATAGTTTTAAAAGGGGGGCTCCGTCTCCAAATTTCGGTCAAAACGGTGATTTACCGATTGCTCGGATATAAGTGGATTTTAAAGGTCACTTTTCGATGGCTTGGTTGAAGCAGTTGTAGCCACCAAACAAACTGCAGAAGACAATGGACACGTGCCTAAAACAATGGTGTCTACAGATTTGTTTACAGCTTGGAGACGGAGCCCCTTCAAGTCTTATCCAACGCGTTCCTTTTTCTAAAATTCTTCCGAAGTAGTAAGGCTTTTGCAGAAGACGAATCGGCCAAAACAGAGCTAGCAAGGTCTTTAGAGAACACTTTCTCGCATCGAGTGTAGTATAAGGCCGTATTCATGCTTTTCCAACCTACTTCGTGGGTAATCTCTGAATATATGGGACACCAAGAAGTGCTAGCGTGTTGCTGGATGGTTGGGCTGGAGGCTTTTCCTTCTAGATCACACCAATAATCTATTTTGTTTTTCTTTTTACGTTTTGAAAGTAGAAGATCTCCAAGCTTCGCCTGGAACATTGTTAATGGATTTGTAGACCAGAGGAGGCGAAAATGAAAGTGACCGTGAATACAATGTTTCAGAAGGAAATTTGAGACCCCCAACCCAGTCACCTAGAACTAGCAGCTTAGAGCCGTGTATTAAGGCCTTTAGTTAAAAGCCCCCGAGTGACTGTGAAGGAGGAAAAGGGGTAGCAATCGTGACATTTTAAAGGCGTTCATCATAAAATTGTGTTTATAACAAACTATCTTTAAAAGCGTCTTTTGAGTCGGTTGCTACCTGAAGGAATCAGACATACTGTGCCTTACCGAGATCGGAAAAATAACTTAACCCTAATCCATATGGGGGGGGGGGTGAATTCCACCCCCCTCAAGGTTTTATGTGCCGCGTTTTTAAAAGACATCAGCTATGCCCCCCAGTCTCCCTGACTTTTACTAATTATCTATTAGCTACATTTTGATGAAAAGAAATTTGAACAATAGAACTCACAGGTCACGTGACATGCCCATATTTGGAAGCAGGTAACAGCAAAATCGTTGTTTTCGATGATTTCAATGGCAAAATTTGCTTAGATTATGAAGTATTATATATCAAACGAATCAGCAAACAAAGGGCTTTAATTTGATACCGAAATTTCTGGAACTTGATGACGTCAGCATTTTTTTATTATGACGTCATTTTGGCCGCCATTTTGGGCTAATTAGCAATTTTTTAAAATATTTTCCGCCTTTTTCCATTAAAATTCACTCCAATGATGCATTTGTGATGGATTATCACCATTTTGTCGCTTCTTTTTGTCTATTTTTACATGGAACAAATTTATAACATAAATTACGTCATCAGAATTGAATAATTTCTACCAANATCTTCTGCAATTCCACAAAATATTGAAATTTGACAGGTCTTTTGCAGTGCCACTTTTGTTATGATATTTCAAAATGTAATAGGGTATGTCTTCTGCAATGCCACAAAACATTGAAATTTAACAGGTCTTTTGCAGTGCCACATTTGTTATGATATTTCAAAATGTAATAGGGTAGGTCTTCTTCAAAGCCATACAATATTGAAATTGAACAGGTCTTTTGCAGTGCCACATTTGTGATGATATTTCAAAATGTAATAGGGTAGGTCTTCTTCAAAGTCATACAATATTGAAATTGAACAGGTCTTTTGCAGTGCCACATTTGTGATGATATTTCAAAATTTAATAGGGTAGGTCTTCTGCAATGCCACAAAATATTGAAATTCAACAGGTCTTTTGCAGTGTCACATTTGTTATGATGTTTCAAAATTTGATAGGGTAGGTCTTCTGCAATGCCACAAAATATTGAAATTTAACAGGTCTTTTGCAGCGCCACATTTGTTATGATATTTCAAAAGTAACAGGTCTCCTGCAATGCTACTAGATATAAAAATTCGGAAGGGTTCGTAGCATATCAAAACGTGAAAGCCACGTGCAAGTTTTTATTAGGCCACCATATGCGTAGAATAAACGTGTTTGTCACAAAAAGTTAGCCTTAACCGGTAAAACGATAACATAATATACTTCAATAATACGAGGCCAACTAACATTTGAAGTTAAATTTTTAAGAAAGGATAATATTACTCATGGGCTGCACTGTTGTTGCTTCGACAGCTGGCTGTGTTAAACGTTTTGCTTGGGCACGGTCACTGGGGTCACTGGGCCATGTTCTGTTGAGGAATTGCTTCGTCCTGCGCTGCATCGCCATTTGCCAAGGCATTGTGTATAACAGTGCTACTCGAACTTGATGAGCTTCTGTCATTTGGGCTATGGCCTAGATTTTCCAGATTTTCCAAATCAACTAGCTTGGCAGCGACGACGGTATTTTTGAACGCAGCTCTTGCTAAGTATCGAACGAGTTGCTGAAGAAGTATGGCTAGGTCGCGCTTATTGTTTTTATATGCTATAAATTCCCTTTGGGAATATAGATTGGTTAGAAAAATCCCAAGGGAGTAGCTCCTTTTCAATTTCAGAGATTTACATCCGGCGAGAATAGTATATTTATCATGTTAAAGCATCTCACAATTCAGATTAGCATACAGAGTCCTGAAAAAGTCAGGGATACTTAAAGACATTTCTTAATTAAAACGGTTGTGATTTGTTCTAGGAAATTGCTTTAACTAGTTAAAAGATGACAGAAACGCTTACCAAATTTCTGTATATTAAAATAGACACTTATAGCAAAACTAAACGCTTATAAACTATGGTTTGCCACTAAGCAAACTCCATTGAAACAAATAGATTAACAAGTTAAATGCATTTACTAAGTAAAAGAGCATGGTTTCTTGATTGAAAATAGCTTCAAATAGTTAAAACATGTCACAGAAGCTTAAATAAGGACAATATAAAAAAAGACAACCTATTGATCAACTATGGTAAACCGCTATGAACAACACCCTTAAATAACTACCTTTAGTAAGTTATAGACGTTTAAGGATATTTCTTAATTAAAACAGTTGTCATTCGTTCTAGGAAATTGCTTTAACTAGTTAAAAGATAACAAAACGCTTACATTAGGACAATATATGAAAATAGACACCTATAGCACAACTAAACGCTTATGAACTATGGTTAGCCACCAAGCAAACTCCATTGAAACAACTAGATTAGCAAGTTAAATGCATTTACTTAGTAAAAGAGCATGGTTTCTTTATTGAAAATAGCTTCAAATAGTTAAAACATGTAACAAAAGCTGAAATAATGACAATATGAAAATAAACAACCAATTAATGAATTATGGTGAACCAATATGAACAGCACCCGTAAACAACTACATTTAATAAGTTACAGACATTTGAAGTCATTTCTTAATTAAAAAAGTTGTCATTCGTTCTAGGAAATTGCTTTAACTACTTAAAAGATGACAGAAACGCTTACAAAAGGCCTATATATGAAAATAGACACTTATAGCACAACTAAACGCTTATAAACTATGGTTAGCCACCAAGCAAACTCCATTGAAACAACTAGATTAGCAAGTTAAATGCATTTACTAAGTAAAAGAGCATGGTTTCTTGATTGAAAATAGCTTCAAATAGTTAAAACGTCACAAAAGCTTAAATAAGGACAATGTAAAAAAAGAAAACCTATTGATCAACTATGGTAAACCGCTATGAACAACACCCTTAAATAACTACCTTTAGTAAGTTATAGACGTTTAAGGATATTTCTTAATTAAAACAGTTGTCATTCGTTCTAGGAAATTGCTTTAACTAGTTAAAAGATGACAGAAACGCTGACAAAAGGCCTATATATGAAAAACGACAACTATAGCACAACTAAACGCTTATAAACTATGGTTAGCCACCAAGCAAACTCCATTGAAACAACGAGATTAGCAAGTTAAATGCATTTTCTAAGTAAAAGAGCATGGTTTCTTGATTGCAAATAGCTTCAAATAGTTAAAACATGTAACAAAAGCTGAAATAATCACAATATGAAAATAAACAAATAATTGATCAACTATGGTAAACCGCTATGAACAACACCCTTAAATAACTACCTTTAGTAAGTTACAGACTTTTAATGGAGACCTGTAATTCTTTGTCAAAAAAGGTTACCTAACTGGGCAAATACAGCTATGAGAGGGGATGCACTGGGATGTCCTTATTAGTAACAGAATTTTTTTAATATTTTCATATGACGCTGGTCACAGCAAATCGTCAGATAAGATCCGAAAGAGATATAGTGTACTAATTCGAAAATTATCAAATCAGAATTTGGCTACTGTAACACCAGACGGCAAGCAGGGAACATAGAGTCACAAAAAATTTCAGATTTTTATTTATTATCTTGCTTCTCTTTTTTTATTTTGTATCACTGCTAATGTTCCCTGAGTCCGGGCTGAGTGCTCTCCTACCGCTTACTTATCAAGAAATGGGATGGAACGCTGATAATTTACAACCATCTACTTGTAGTACTTAGTTTGTAAAAAAGTTTGCTTACTAACTTAGCAATAGGGAGGTCGCGCAGCCCAGCCACAAGGAACACAGCAACAGACCCAGTACAAGGTTCTTAGAAAAACCCCAAGTAGCCAAGAGTAGCGACAATTAAATTTAGGAAATTAAGGGTAAGAATCATGAACAACAACAGCTATGGAGGGAGTTGCACCGAGATTTAAGAGGATAGGAATTACCTGCAAAAACGTTTCGTCGGACATAAGTCACAGTAAATCGTTCGATAAGATTGCATTTTGCATGTACTAATTTTACAAAAGCCTATCAGAATTTGGCCACCGTAACGAAGATATACGCTAGACAGTGCTCTTTAAAACTCATGTTTAAAATTCTTTCTCGCTACCGTAACGAATATATATGCGACACAGTGCTCTTTAGAATTCATGTTCAAAATTCTTTCTGGCTACCGTAACGAATATATACGCTACACAGTGCTCTATAAAATTCATGTTTAAAATTGTTTCTGGCTACCGTAACGAATATATACGCTACACAGTGCTCTATAAAATTAATGTTTAAAATTATTTCTGGCTACCGTAACGAAGATATACGCTACACAGTGCTCTATAAAATTCATGTTTAAAATTCTTTCTCGCTACCGTAACGAATATATACGCGACACAGTGCTCTTTAGAATTCATGTTCAAAATTCTTTCTGGCTACCGTAACGAAGATATACGCTACACAGTGCTCTATAAAATTCATTTTTAAAATTCTTTCTGGCTACCGTAACGAAGATATACGCTACACAGTGCTCTATAAAATTCATCTTTAAAATTCTTTCTGGCTACCGTAACGAATATATACGCGACACAGTGCTCTTTAGAATTCATGTTCAAAATTCTTTCTGGCTCCGTAACGAAGATATATGCTACACAGTGCTCTATAAAATTCATGTTTAAAATTCTTTCTCGCTACCGTAACGAAGATATACGCTACACAGTGCTCTATAAAATTCATGTTTAAAATTCTTTCTCGCTACCGTAACGAAGATATACGCTACACAGCACAGTGCTCTATAAAATTCATGTTTGAAATTCTTATGGCTACCGTAACGAAGATATACGCTACACAGTGCTCTAAAAAAATTCATGTTTAAAATTCTTTCTCGCTACCGTAACGAATATATACGCTACACAGTGCTCTATAAAATTCATGTTTAAAATTCGTTCTGGCTACCGTAAAAAAGATATACGCTACACAGTGCTCTATAAAACTCATGTTTAAAATTCTTTCTCGTTACCGTAACGAATATATATGCGACACAGTGCTCTTTAGAATTTATGTTCAAAATTCTTCTGGCTACTGTAACGAAGATATACGCTACACAGTGCTCTATAAAATTCATGTTTAAAATTGTTTCTGGCTACCGTAACGAATATATACGCTACACAGTGCTCTATAAAATTAATGTTTAAAATTATTTCTGGCTACCGTAACGAAGATATACGCTACACAGTGCTCTATAAAATTCATGTTTAAAATTCTTTCTCGCTACCGTAACGAAGATATACGCTACACAGTGCTCTATAAAATTCATGTTTAAAATTCTTTCTCGCTACCGTAACGAAGATATACGCTACACAGTGCTCTATAAAATTCATGTTTGAAATTCTATCTGGTTACCGTAACGAAGATATACGCTACACAGTGCTCTAAAAAATTCATGTTTAAAATTCTTTCTCACTACCGTAACGAATATATACGCTACACAGTGCTCTATAAAATTCATTTTTGAAATTCTTTCTTGCTACCGTAACGAAGATATACGCTACACAGTGCTCTATAAAATTCATGTTTAAAGTTCTTTCTGGCTACCGTAACGAAGATATACGCTACACAGTGGTCTATAAAATTCATGTTTGAAATTCTTCCTGGCTACCGTAACGAAGATATACGCTACACGGTGCTCTATAAAATTCATATTCGAGATATTTTATTGGCTAGGGTAGGGTGGGGGTAATGTGGGTCTAAATTGAGCAAAATCTCAAAATATTGAGCTGGTAAAACGACAATAAAATGCAAATACTTTCAAACTTTTCGTTTTATTGACATTCAATGCTTCTTGTTTCAAATCTCAGCTCTGATAAACGCAGTTGGATATTTTTGAAAAATTATCTTTTTAGGCAACTAAAATAGGCCCACATTTCCTGACGAGCTGGAAAAGTTGGTCTATTTTCAAAACTCGAATAATGATAGGGGGATATTGAAAGGTAAACGATTCAAACAATTATTGGAATCATATTCCCCAGCTATTTTCTATTCGATTAAGTGCCAATCTTTGCCTTTTATCGCAAGCAATCCCGTTCCCGCGATGAAAATAAAACTGCTGTCCTTATGCAGTAATCCACCATCGTTTTGACTTGGAAGGCCGTGATTTAATTTGATAGTAATGATCAAATAAAAACTTTTGCAGTTTGTTTTCGCCCATTTACTGGTTACAAGACAGCACTTGCAGTAAAAGCAAAGCCTTTTTCACATTTTAGACACAAAACAACGTGACAGGATGAATATAAGTGCGAAATTGTAAGCAATTCAAGGTTTCGTTGAATTTGAGTTATGGCTGAATTATCAGTAGGCCCACATTACCCCACTAAGTAAAAAAATATGCAGAAAAATAATTGTCGCTTCAATGACTTTGAAATAAACATTATTTCACTTGTAAAAGTCCAAACTTTCACCTCATATTCATTTAGTGGAACAGGAAAGCAAAATAACATTGGCAGGGGAAAGGTCTTCTCGGCTTTGAAATTCTTCCACAGTAGGCCGTTCACTAAAATTATTTTATAAAACGAATGGAGATACATCTAAGACAAATGTTTTATGTAGAAAGGCTTCTTATTATGTAGACATTACAAGAAAAATAGCCAACTTTTCTTCGATTTTACTAGGAAAGATATTTTTAGCAAAAAGCTTAATAGACCCACTTTACCCCGTAGACCCACATTTCCCCACCCTACCCTAGAAAAGAGCGGAATCAACCGGTGCGGTCTAGGCTTTAAATATCTTGTTTGGGTCTCGATGGGCTACAACCAGGGCTCGCATGGTCCCTTGGGGGTCTTGAGTAAGATCTTAATGCGTTATTTTGAGATTTCAGAGCGTCCCCTTGGGTGAGAATAGCTATTAAGGCAGTGGCGTAACCGAGCAGCTCGGGCGGGGCCCTTAGTAAATTAGCCGTCCAGGGGGCCCTTGGGCTTGAAATTGTCACATTGCAAAACTTTGCTAAAGTTCCCAAAATTGACTACGGTGTTTTCATCAAAAAGCCATTTGCAAGCCCAGTACAGCAAAAATTCCATAGTGGAGGTTAGTTATTATGAAGGCTTTATATACATGTCCATCGGCACGAAAAACGAATTCGGGTGATATTGAATGCGAGTGAAGCGAGCCAAACTATACGCGAGAATTCATTTCCGGGAAAATTTTTTCTGACCACGCCCTTTACATTGCTGGAAAATGCATCTTTCGTAGAAAATTTATAATTGAATGGAGAAAAGGATAAGATGGGCGATATCATCCTGCGTGCAGACTTTACTTTCCACTGCGAAAGAGAACCAACAAGTAAAGTCTGCACGTAGGCTAGGGCAATAAATATTACAGGACAAATACAAATTAAAGATCTTTCCTGTTAGAAACCCAACTTTCAGGATATATACTTTACTTTGCAGAGCATACAGTTGCATTTATAACCATTCCAACATCTAATTTGTTTCATGAAATATGAAGGCTGTCCCCCCCACCGTGTTAATTCTATCCCCCCCCCCAAGGTACTGATGCTATAGTCAAGTTGATATGACGTGGAAACAACATCTGCAATGTTGACAAAAATTTCTTTTCAATATTTCAACAACAACATATATGCAATTTTTTTCAGTGTTTTATCAATGTTGTTTGCCTACTGGGTTTAAGTATGAATTCAGCTTAGAACAACGTACCATTCGATAGAACAACAGTAAATGAAAACTATATCTCACTTTTTTCTCTTACCATTCCAGCGACAAGGAAACTGTGAGCATCGGTACACACCGCTTGTGAACGGAATTAGAGTAGGTGCCAAGAAAAGATTGGTGGAGATTCTACTATTGAGAGAGAAACGAAATTTGAGGATCTACAAGTCATGATGAATAAATCGATGAAGAAGTTGATGAAGAGCGTATTACTAATTCTCGTCGCAATTGGCCTTTGTGTGTGGCGCTTTAACGAAGAAATTAGTTTTATTGTGACATATAAACTTCGACAACCAAGAATCCATGAACGTTCATTATTGAACCTTTCTGCTTATAAAGAGAAACCTTTGACTGATGTTGAAAACCCGTGGAACAAAGTGCCAGAGTTTGCAATATACCTGCGGATGACAAGTGGAAAGGATCGATGGGTTAAAGAGTACAATGACGTGTTGGTTAAAACGATGAAGCTATTCTTTCCTCTTGACAGAGCTAAATTGTTGGTTGTCTTGGATAAAGAGAAGAAGAAAGACCACGACTTTGGGGAAGAAATAAAATCTCATTGGCCTTACCCTGAAATTTGTTATAGTGATTCGGGGGATCCAAGAGCGTACCACTTTTGGGGAAAATCTCGAATGTTCTTAGATATGTTCTACCCTGATGAATGCACAAATCTCCCTTATGTTGGTTATGTGGATACCGATACGTTTTTTAGTACATTGGTTACTCCTGATTTGTTATTCGACAATGGGAAGCCGATAATTGTTGGTAAAATCGGTGAGGAGCCGTACCCATGTTGGACTGACACGACAGAGATATTTTTGGGTAAAAAAGAAGTTATGCAGTGCATGTCGACATTCCCGCTTATGATTAAAACAAGCCACATGAAAGAAATGCGAGAAAGATTAAGTAAGAACGAAAAGAGACATTTTGATCTTGTACATTGGCGAGCAACAAGAAAAAAAACCAAGAAATACTGCATTTGCCAGTTTAGCATCATGTGTAATTACGTATGGTGGTATCACAGAGATGAATACTCTTGGCATCTGCAAATGATGCCAAATGGAAACTGGACCGGACAGAATTGGGTGCCAAGTCAAGTCCCTGTTGACTATTACCTCAAGACTTTGACACCAGAAATGAAAGTTCCTATTCCACGTACCTCTATTCACCTACGTTATAGGATGGTCAAAGGGAAATATGTCCTTGGTGAAATACCTGAAATTAGCGTACAGAATGAAATGATCAGAGAAGGTCTATGTTATTCAGCCGGATTTGATCATTGCCCTGAACAATGTCGTAAATGGAAGAGAAATGAGTTGCACCGTAATTTGTTTTCGTTTGAAAAAGCTGAGTGGTTTTGGGATGAAAGGTGTCTTCCCCAACAGCGAAAGCATTACAAGAACGTGAAGAAATTGGTGAATTATTACATGAAAAAGAAGAAACAAGATTTTGGACGCCATTTTTGTAGTAGTTTGTAAATCCATTCTTCCTTGCAAACTATAATTGGTAGCTTTAGCTGATGACCATGTATGGGTATGGTATGATATAGCGTCTGTGAATAAAACAAATTTAATCAGCATTCTTTCAATGTCCAAACGCGATACTTTTTGTTCCACAGTTTTATTTCTTCCTGTGTCCCCGTACCTGTTAAGGTTGTTGTTGCTGCATCAGGGAAAGGAGAAGGAAAACAATAATGATTTTCTTCTTTTCACTCACAAGTTTACGAGGCACAGGGATACCAGGGATACCGGGCACAGGGACAAAGGGAAGAACAAAACTTTTGTCCAAGGTTTCTCCATTTCGATGTCGAAAAGTAAACAGAAATATAAAATTCATTGCAGGAAATCTAGCCTAGCTTTTTCGATCAGACTTGGCAAAGTTGTAGATGAACAGCCTAGCTAAAGATGGCGCGGAAAAACCAAACAATTTTGGAGTAGTTTTGGAGATAAATCAGCTTTTTTGAAATCTAGGATAAGTTTTGGAAGAGAATTTTCGAAGCCAGTATTGACGGAAACATTGCAATTTATATATCTCTCGATTGCCAAGACTATGCACAACAACAACCTTTTTACTGCTTTTCGATAGACCGAATAGTATTGGAGAAATTAACTGATCTCTGAAGAGGGTGGCTTTGGAAAACAGCAACCTCACTGGAACTGAAAGCAGAGTTACCTTGATGAATGTATTCACCAATATTCACCAAGGAAAGGAATATCGTTCTTCAGTTAAAATGTATTCACAAAAATTCACCAAGCCAAGTACGAGTGAGTATTATTAAGGAACTCATATCCATGGGAATTTGTTCCCTTGGGTTTATGATTGCTTGTTTCGTAATAATTGTGAGAGAGGTCTTAATGCACCAATATCAACGAACGAGGTATCTATCTTTAAGATAACTATCGAGGATTATTTAAAAAAATATTGCGGATTTATATATCCAAGCTAAGTTCTTATTGCTATATGTCTGATCAAATCTGTTACCTTTTTTTGGGACACCCGGTAGTATCTTGTAAATCAAATTTTCAGTGCAAATCTAAATCAATGACAGTCTTCTCCATTCCCACGCAACAAAAGAAGAGCAATTTCATAATCACTGATGAAAAGCATCAAGGGTCACGTCATTAAATTTCAAGGTAGTTTCCTGCTCTTGTTTGCTTACGTTCATCTTGTGCCTAGCCTATGGCAAGCAAGATGCACAAAAATTAGAAAAGCCCCTTTTTCGATCGAAAATTTACGGTTTTCACTGGAAAAGTAGGGTTTCAACCGAAAAATTGATTTTTCGATTGAAAAAATAGGTTTTACAATCAACTGTCGTTCCCAGTTTCAAACAAACTTTCATCGCATTTGAAACACTGGGGACGAGGAAAGCGATGATGGTTCGTCGCGCAATGGGATCCATGGAAATGAAATGGGATCTTTTTCATATGAAAGTCCAACTTTTTCAACGTAACGGCCCATCTCCTGTTGAGCGTGCGGGCACTGCGACCAGAGTTTAGTTAGACAATAGATTGGCACGTAGTAGCGAACTTGGCACTTGCCAATCTATTGTCTAAACTCTGGTCGCAGTGACGGCGCGCTTTAAAGCTTTCAAATGGAGATTGGCCTAAGACGAACGACTGAAAAGACCCAAGAAAGACTGAATGTGAACGGCAAAACCTCAGTCGTTAGGGTCGTTGAGCGGAGGAGCTTATTTTCACCGTTCACATTCAGTCTTTTGGGTGTTTTTGGTCTTTGGTTCGTTATAGTCGTTTGTTCCAACGACTTCAATGACCTAATGTGAACTATGCTTTGAGCCTGAGCCTTTGAAAGTGTGCGTGCTTCGCAACCAATAAAGTAGACTACTCCTGAATATGGAAATCTTTCGACCAAGGTTTCTTCCCTTCGTTGTCGAAAGTAAACAGAAATATAAAATTCGATTGCAAGAAATCTAGCCAATCTTTTCCGCTCAGACTTGGCAAAGTTGTAGATGAACAACCTAGCCAAAGACAGAGCGAGAGAAAACCAAAGCATTTTGGAGTAGTTTTGGAGGTAAATCCACTTTTCTGAAATCATTGAAAAGTTAAAAAAAAGATTTCTGAAGCCACCGTTGAAGAAAACCTTGTGATTATATATCTTTTGATTGCAAAGGTTGTGCAGATTAACGACCTTTTACCGCTTCTCGATAGGCCGAATAGTATTACCATAGGCCACCATTAGTATTACCATAGGCCACCATTAGTATTCGAGAAATTAGCTGCTTTCCAAGGGTGGCTTTGCAAAACGGCAACTCGCTGCTCACTAGAGCGGAAAGTAGAATTAACTTAAGACATACCGGGTGAGTAAAAATGTCAGACCTTTTGGAAAATCACCACAATTTGATTGTTACCGATCTTTGAAGTTCTTCTTCTGTATTTGTGTCAAGGACCAATTAAATTGAATAGGTGCGTGGCCGTTATTTTCCTCTTCCACGAGAGGGATGGCATAAAAACCTAATTTTTGAGCAATAGTATTTACTACAAAACATGGTAGTTTTAGCCAGAAATCTACAGTATAATTTGTAGTTTCATATGAAAATTCGAGTCCTACACGACGTAACAGCTTCATCAAGGACATTAGAAACCAATTTTAATAAGTGGTAGGCAGCATTAAAATTCAATTCGATAGTCATTCCTTGCGATATCAAAATATGTTTCAAAACCAGGTAGCTTCTAAAAGCACAAATCCCGCAAATTGAAAGCCCTCTCGAGACTTTGCAATATGTCTAAAATCAATTTGGTCCTTTACACAAATGCGCATTAGATATTTTTCACGATTGGTAGTATAATCAAATGTTGATGATTTTTCAAAAGGTGCAAGTTTCTTTACTTACTCGGGACAAAGCTCACCTCGGCCCAGCAGGCACGAGTCAAAGACAAATAAAGAGTAAAATACTCGAGGCTTGAAAGTATTTTTGATCATCATCAAGCAGCATAGGCTGCAAACCTTTGAAATTAATCGTGTAAAATATCATTGACCTTTCCTTTCAAATGAATTTCTCGAATTTTAAGAAATTTGCCTGAATCACAGAGTCATTTTCAGCCTGAATCATTTTCAAACTCATTATCATTTTCAGAATTACAGCTTGTTTTACGTTTCTGCTGGTTTTCAAGTTGGGACGTCATCAGATTTCTAAATCGTGAACCACAAAAGCTATTGCTTACTACCATAATATTGCAGATCTCCTCAAACTGAGGTTGTCTTGAAAAATCTATTGATTTTCCTCAGTCAATTTAGAATGTTTGGTGCTTTCAGCATTTGTCAAACCAAAGGCGGCGGAGAAAAATTGTAGATCTGATAAAATTTGATCTTACTTGCCTGTTAATTGTGTCACATTTCCCTCATGTCTTCTCTCTGTCAGTTCAGCTTCTATTTGTATCCGTTTTGGCCCACATGGTGTTGTGAGTTGTTCTTTTCCCTCGCCCCGTTTACAACTACAACAACACAACACAACGCACAACACCATGTGGGCCTAAAAGGATACAAATAGAAGCTGAACTGACAGAGAGAAGACATGAGGGAAATGTGGCACAATTAACAGGCAAATAAGATCAAATTTTATCAGATCTACAATTTTTCTCCGCCACCTGTGGTCAAACTGTATATACTTCCTTTCACAAAACATAAAAATGCTGCAATTTTGAAAATGATGATAACAATGCTTTCTCTGGCAAATCACCTAAAAGTTTCCTTCAAGCAATTCATTTCGAAAGAAAACGGCAATGCAATTTTACACGATTAATTTTAAAGTTTTGGAAGATTTGATGCCTATGCTCCATAAGCATCATCTCATATCCTGTTTCCATTATCGATTTCTTGGGTCTCCAGGTATATCACAATCGTCAATGATTTCGATAACGGGTGAGTCAGAAAAAAGTGGGGCGTTTAGCAAGCCATATTCTGGTTGAAAACAAATCAAATCGGGAGTGTCGAAGTTTTATATTGCAGAAGAAAGATTGAATTAGTTATAGAAATTTAAGTTGTTAAAATCGGTCATTTCTTTCCTTATTTATTTGCGATTTTGTGATAGAGCCATTTTGGTGAAAAGTATCGCTAGTAAAAGAACTTTCAGCTTGCTAACACTGACAAATTAAATGGCTAGACCCCAAGGGATACAATATAAGTAACATTAGTTTTTCCTTTTGTGCTCTAACACAATGCATGCGCTGTTTCAATTTTTTGGTAAAGAAACAGTGTGTCTGTCATGGTTTAGAAGGTCACGCGTGCATGATAATATGAATCTAACTGAAGGCCTATTTTAGCAATCTTGCGAAACACCATTTTACTAAAATCGCTCGTAATCTGGAACGGAAAGACCGATTTCGACCAAACAAATTTTCATATCTAAGTTAGCTTTTCTTCTATGCAATGAACTTTAATGAAACGAATTTGCAAATTAATTTGCATCAATAAAAATTGGCAAACACCCCACGTTTTTTCTGACTCAGCCGGTATACCTATTTACCTATTAAGAAAAATAAAAAAACGCAAAAAACCTGAGTTTTCTTTAGATAGCTGTGCCCTCTTAAATCGTACACTATATATTATATTTGGTCTGGACGCAGACTCTCAATGGCCCGCTACGAAGACTCAAGAAGCGCTACAACAACAACAGCAACAACAACGCGAAAGACTACAACACAACATAATGAATCACCATAGGAACAACAAAGACTGCGACTCACCAACATCTGACCTGGCAACACAGGGAAAACATCAAATTGCGAACGAAGCCACAAGAAATGGAATGAAAAAAAAGCTAAACTCATACCACGAAGACACCTGACGTCTAACAAAGAACATCACAACTACATCAACAACAAGATAGATTCAACATCTGAAACCACAAAGAAAACATCGCATTGCGAACAACGCCAAATGAACCGAACCGAACCGGAACGAACGAACAGGGTAAAGGTACACCTGAGCTCAGGTGCACACCTCAGCTGAGGTGGCTTAGGATTCAGGGAATCGGCCATTTGCAAGGAAGCATCGAAAAAATTGGAAAAGCGAAGATCATACAACGATGAAACACAATCTGACGTCGAAGAACAAAGCACAACAACACAACAACGCAACAACACAAGAAAAGAACTTAGCAACAACTTAATTGAAAACAACAAGAACGAGGCCAAGAACAACAACAAGAACATTTTTTACCTTATAAGAACGAAAACGATATGTTTAACCCAATTAACCTTATACGGACACACAATATACTATACATAGAGGTTGATACCTAAAATTAGTCAGTTGCTCTGAAAATGCGCTAGTGGGTGAAAAATGCCTAGTCAGCACTGAAAAGGAAACTAAAAGCGCTAAAGACCAAACCGATGCCTGTTTTCTTTTGATAGTTGTGCCCTCTTGAATCGTAATGAAAATTCTACCTACCTATTTACCGCGATACATTCAGTACGGTACGGACATGCACAGAAAGAGCCAAAGTAATTTTTCCACAATTTTCATTACAAATACAACGAATACCCTTCATGATGAAATTAATTCGTATCATCGATTTTGAATATATTTTCAGGCGAAATACAGTGTTAAGGTTATTTGTACCTCATACAGTAGATGTCTTCCAATGACATACCCAACTGGTATTAAGGCAATATAGATAGATATATATTAAAGGCAGTGAAGTTGTTAAAGATGACCAGGGCATGATGACAATTTTCTGGTGGACTCAAGGGCCAAAGCTTAGAAGCAAGATGAATGTTAGCATGAAAGCTTATCAATTTTAGAAACATTTTTCGGGTGTAAGAATTGAAACTGAATATTGGATAGTGAACTACAGTCAGTCAAATTTGTAGTCAATAAATGGTAATAAAACTGGCATGGAGGATAGAGGGGACATTTGCCAATCAAATAGAAGTATCGTGAGCAAACAAATTTAGCCAAAAAAATTTCGGATGCTTTAAAAGTTTCGGAAAAATGTTGTCCGAAGCTTTTACCGTCTAAACCAAAACTTTTGGATTTTAAAGGGAACATGCAATGTTAAATAGGCTTGTCTATAAATAGAACAAAGAAACGCTCAGACACAGTTGTATTTCTTTGGCTATCCATTGTTCACGGCCCGTGTGCATGTTCGATTTGAATGGGATATTTTTAGATTGTTTTAAGCTTTTAACCTTGCACAAACCCTTTAATGTATTTGGTTTTTCCAGCAGAGAGCAAGTGCATATACGAAGTAATAACCAGGGAACAATATATTTTTGACCCTTCCTTGGAGGGCCCTAAGAAGGAGCATCTACCCTTGAGTCCTCTTGTGCTAGTTAAAATTAAATAGACGCTTTTAAGTCTATGAGAGTTTCAATTTCGCGAATCCTCTTGCAACTTCCATTGCTTCATCAACTGCAATAATGTTATCACCTGATCCTTGCGCGGACTGTGGTTTTCCACCAGCTTTCCCGCCAATTATCTTCGATACTCGCTTCACCCAATCATCTGCTTTCAGTCCATTTGAATCGATGACGCTCTGAAAGAGAAATACCAAAATCAGTTAAGTTCATATATTTATATGACGTGGGCTAGCTCACCAAAGTGGGGAAGATTCTCAGCTCGTGTTCATATGATGAATTTCAGCCAGGCGCAGTGGGCCAGACAATTCATTCGAATTCAATGCATCATCAAACGATAACAGTTTCCATTATTAGATTCCCACTTGCGCACAATTGACGAATTCTTCAAATTTCGCCGGGCTGGCTCATTTAAATAGGGTTCATATGAGAAATTCCTATCCCAATTTGAATGAGATTGCACTTTCTCTCGAGTGAGATCCCACTCAATCGGGCTGGCCCATCTCTCATATGAATACAACTATATCTTCATATGCAGGGTGTCCCAAAAAAGTTGTATCCCACTTGTGTGATTGCTGGGGAGGAGCTGTAACTTCTGTTGTCCCGTTGTTGATATGGTTGCATTGGATATTCTTCAACTTAGAGTTTGAGACCTTGTTTTAGCCAATCGCACAAGTGCTTGCTGATTTATGGCACAAGAAAGTCGAAAAAGTGGAAACTTCAAAAACAGCACTTTCTTTGTTCTCTAAAAATGTCAATATCAAGTAAATATTGCAAGAAAACGTTCTAGCTTTTTATTTGAATTTGTTATGCATTTTGCAATGGGTTGATGGTGTGGTGTTATCAGCAAACAATACAATTAACCCCTTTCAACTGTAGAAAAATTTCTAATACTGCTCTATAACCCTGTCTTGCAGTATTTACTTGATTTTGGCATTTTTGGAGAACAAAGAAAGTGCTGTTTTTGAAGTTTTCACTTTTTTGACTTTCTTGCACCATAAATCATAAACTTCGAGCCCAATTGGCTAGAGCAAGGTCTCAAACTCTAAGTTGAATTATCTCCAATGCAACTATATCAACAATGGGACAATAGAAGTTACAGCTCCTCCACAGCAGCCGCACAAATGAGGCACAACTTTTTTGGGACACCCTGTAGAAATCACAATTTTGGTGAGACCATAATCAAGTGAGGTAGCCCACCACGGTGAGATAGCACACATGATATGAACAGGCCACAAGAAACAGAAATTTAAATTTTCAATGGCACTTCACATCAGGCAAATGGTAGCATGTCTGATAGGTAGTGTGCTAGTTAAAAACCAAGCCAAATCAGAAACAAAAAACACGACATTTTTGGTCAGATTTAGAACCAAAGCAAACAAAGTAAGCAACTTTCTCATATTTCTTTTACCGATGAATCGTAGTTGTAGATAGCTTATGTTGAATGAATGATTATACAAATTCAAGGCTCTGTTGAGGGCTTAATGCTGAAACACGAACAACAGAAAATGGGTTCTATACGTGGAGATAGACCTAAAAACTGAAAAACCTCAGATTTCTCTGATTGTGTGGTGCAGTCCATTTTTCAGGAGAATTTTTTGAGATCTGAAAGGCTGTGGATTGATTCTCGGAAGTAGTACATTTAGTCCTACAATTCATACAGACAGCATGACGTCCCAGCGGCGTTGAAAACACGACGCCATCTTGTATTTGGATAAATCTTAAGAAAATTTCTATAGGTTTCCATAAGAAATTTACAAAAAATTGCACAAAATTGCGATAGTGAGTGGGGACAGGATAGGTAGCAATTGTGAGCCAGACCTAAACCAATCAAATAATTGCACGAATAAGCTGTTGTTGAAAGCAAGCGATAAATTTTGTCCAAGAAAGCTGTGATAAACTTGCCTTTGCGACGATAATTTTGTAAACAGCGCCATAAACTCCATCAGCTGTAAGTTGCTCTTCGCTTCTTCAAAGTCAAACTTCCTTTCGACGTTCGCCTATCTATCCGCTACAGCTTTTGAATGATTTGAACAGCTTTCAAGCATTTCGAATTGATTCATTTCGATAGATAAATGAGACACTCTCAAACTCCAAGCGCGACGCTATGTTTGTAATGGCTTCATTTATGATTTTCGAACGTGAATTGATAAAGTCATGTGACATGTCATCTGTATGAATTTTGGTAGCCCAATCACGTTAGATAGCAGTTGCAGATGAATATGTTAGTCTTGAAATGAAGTGTCAACAGACTTTTAGCCTTTCTACAAAAGAGTCTCGATCGAACGCTAGTATCATAAATTTTGCAGGAATCTCACGAATTTTCGAATGTGCACAAAAGTGATAAAAGCTATAACGCTACGCAATCGAACATTTTGTAGGAGATCCCGAGTTCAAATCTCCGTGTCATCACACTTATTCCATTTTTCCATTTGTCGAAAAAGTTGTCAAAGATTTTTTGTATAAAATTGGTAAAAAATACCACTCGATCCAGCCTCTTTTGTAGAAAAGCTACAAGGTCTATTATTCAAATCTAAGTAGGTCATTGCCAGGAGCGCACTCAAACTTCAAATTGTCATAAATCATCAAAAATGTGACTAAATATAACAAGCATTTTCGGAATTTACTCATCAAGACCGTTCTCATCATTGTATCGGATTTTCTTTAAAAAGTTTCAGATTCAAACATTGTTTAGGATTTCAAAAGTATAAAGCAAACAGTGCGGGTTATGAATCTCCCTTCAAAGTTTTCCCAAAGGCGAATTTTAGCAGATCTTGTCTCCAAAAGACCCTCCAGTCCAATCTAATCCAATCACGCTAAAAATCGAGTCAAGGTAAAACAAATTATGTTGCACTTACTTTTGGTACGTTGCACAGGCATAATACTCTGCCTGAGTTTCTATCAACACTTATGAGCATCGCTGGTTTACTGGAGTTATTCGATTTGAGTACCTTCAGTGCTGTATCCAATGCCTAGAAGAAAATAAATATTGTAAATCGATTGTTACACATTGACTGTAAGCCAATGCTATACCGAAAGCAAGAGTTGTGCTAAAAATTCCCAATGAGGGCTGCCGGCCAGTGTAGACTAATGGTTAAGTCATTGGGCAAGAAATCTGGAATCCTGGCATCAATTCCATGCGCTGTGCTGGCTGATATTTTTCTCCGTGAAGTTCTCGAGTAGATTTATTGTAAGTTAGGGACAGTACAAAATTTATTTTATAACATGGCCAGTGCAAAACGCAACGGTGCAACTCCTTTTTTAGCCCATGCAGAACGGGGTTATCACTTTTTATCACGCGAAGATGTATGGGGCAGTAACTCTTTTATGAGTTACAAATGAAATTTGAAAAATAAAATTGTTCATTTTGCTGAAAAAAAATGCATATACCATACATCGCATATACCATACATCATGAGAAGTACTTAAAGAGATGTGTTTAAAGTGATGTAAAATTTCCAAGGAGTCTATCATTTCCAAATCCAAGAACAATTCATCAGTCTTTTATATCTGAAATCTTCCAAGTCAATACTGTATCTCTCGTTGGCAAAAACTTGTGACATAAGTACACGTTAGGTTTGTTGGACATCAACCAGAATAACTTAGAAGACTTAGAAGACTTAGAAGTACGGGGCATATACATTTTTTTTAAGAAAGGGTGATAGGGCGGTTAGATTTTTTGTAAAATTTTCAACAGCGTGAGCAGATTTTGTGCATCAAATTTTTTTCTCCACCCGCCATGCCATGCAATAAAACAAATTTTGCGTTGTCCCTTAATGTTCGTTTGCTGACTATTCAGACACCCAATTTGAAGCCCAAACGCATTAAGTTGTTAAAGCTGGTTTTTCACAAGGTACACAAAGCTCAAATTGAGCACATCAACAATTCAAAAGGTAGATCAATTAAACACAGATGCGATATTTTCTAGAGGCTAGGTGTGCACCTCAGGAAATTCGAGTCCAGTATTTCAGAAAAATTGAAAGGACTCATCCCTTTTCTGGTATAATGCACGAATATATTTCCTTTGTTTTAAGAACAGAGGGCATCTACGAAGTACGTACGCACAGGTAGGTGGATGGGGGTCAAGCCAAAAGCGTAAGTTTCATATAATATTGCCTATTTTTCCTATTCAAAGAGGGTACAAGGGGGAAAGGGGTCTGAAAATCGAAAAATATTGCGTTTCACACATTCTCGCCAGGGGAAAAGTTCACTTGGCAACATACATAATTAGAGCTGAGTTTTGAAAATTTACATTTGCCATTGGTCACCCGGTAAAGGACCGACAGTTTAATTCAAACAGTTCATCAAATGTAAAATTTAATAATCCTTTTGGTTAGAGTTGTCTTAAGACGGGGCTGCTTTCGATCTTAAAACATAGCATAATTTAATTTCTTAAAGACAGCAATTTCCTTTGCAGAGCTCTTCCTTATTTCTTTTGTTGCATGCAGGCAAACCCAAGGTACATAAACAATAGCGTAGCTTTGATTCATACTTTGGTGTGTTGTTATTATGAGGATTTATCGATCAAAGAAAACATCCCGCCTTGTGACTTTTTCAGTTTTCATGGAATCCCTCTTAAGTAAATGTAAACGTCGCTAGCTCGATTCATCTAAAGTTCACATAAAACTGAAGCAGTGAATGTACACAAATGAGAAGAAAGTTTGAATTTAGATCTGCTAATTTCATTTCATTGCGCTATAGTAATGCTATAGCACTATTAGACTGATTGCCCGAAGCTAGTGTTACACAGCGCAATTTTTCTCTGCAACTTATCTCGCAATGGCGATTGAGGAAATTGCTAGTAGTTTTTTTATCAGGGTGTTACACGCTGCAATGATTTCTGCAACTTGCAATGATTCAGGCCACGCAACTGTCATGGAGCAAAAAAACAACGTTGCAAGTTGTAGATGACACGTTACACGGGGTAATTGGCCACCAACTTGTTTTACAACGGCGTTGCGATACAAATTTGCAGGGCCGTAGGAAGCATCTTAAACTTGGAGGGGCACGACACTTCAAAGGGCACTTTTTCATTAAGGTAAGGGGCATTTCCTCAAACAAAAAGGGCAATTTCTCGTTTATTCCAAATCTTGGGGGGGGGGGGCACGTGCCCCCAGTGCCCCCGGTTCCTACGTCTCTGCAAATTTGCTAGAAAAATTGCACTGTGTAACACTAGCTTAAATCCCTTGTATCCCTGCAGTAAACCTTGCTCAACAGGGAATCCAAATGAAACAGTGAAAAATATGGCACTGCTTAGGCCAGTCTCAGCTATCACCTTATAAAAGCGAAATGCAGCGAAAAACCCATGCGGCACACAGTTAATGACGAAAATTTAGCAAAATTAAGTAGTGTAAAGTTCACACTGTCGATTGTAGCTTGAATCACAATGGAATCTTGCGAGCTGACTGCCGCCAAAAGTTCTTGTGGTGAGGGCCTAAATAGGATCAAGCTTTTCAGAGTCATATTTTGAGTCTCTGTTAAGCGAAGAGACATCGTTCAAGCCAAAGAGCACAAGGAAACAAGGGATAGCACTGTAAAGAAGTAAACGGACATAAATTTGAAAATTTAGTCAACAGGGCCATTGATGGGACCCTTGCTTTTGATACTATACAGCACAGATGACATTCGTTTTGCAACACATAATCAACGAATTTTTTCAAAATAATTAATTTATCAAATTAAAGCTGAAATTCTCCCGTTTCTTATGGTGTAATTTTATTCGGAGTTTGTTTGGTTTTGGAAGGGTGGTTGATCCACGAGGAAGGGGGAATAATTTGAAAAAAGCGAATGCCACAGACGAATGTCACCTGTGCTATAGTACTATACAATAATGACTTCGAAAACTGTCTGGAAAACATGATCCAAAAACTGTGTGTGCCGATGATACAAGTGTAAATAACGCGTCAGAAAACCAGAATGAACTGCTAACAGACAATGACAATAACAGACTTGAAACACGAGCTGGAAAATATATCAGATTGGATAAGGATTAATAAACTTAGTTTGAATGCCAGCAAAAGTGAATACATGGTTATAGGTCACAGGCGAAAACTTAGTATGGTAGGTAATGATTTACCTGATCTTGTCCTCAATAATGAAGTTATCAAGAGGGTTGACAAGACAAAATATTTAGAAATCAACATCGACGAAAGCCTTAATTGGAAAGAGCAGTACAAAACTATCAAAAACAAGCTTAAAGGACTACGCCCTTTAGATCGTTGGAAAACGCCTCTATTATGAAGAATCTGCCATCTAGATGAGCAAGGATCGTGACTAACGGAAGGCTTTCCCGGGAAATTTTGAAAATAGGACCTCAAAATCACTTCGAAATAGACTGTTTTTTAATAGAAACGTGATAGCTTGATAACTCTGATAACTTCCTCTAGTATAAATAAGTTAAAATCTTCATTTCCATAGCCTTGACTTTTTAACAGCCTTTTTCACTAAAAAGGAACAAACTTCAGCAAATTATTGGGGGGGGCTACAGCCCCCCAACCCCCCGCTTCCGACGGGCCTGCATCCCTGCATAATGTCTGTCGAAAGAAATAAATCTCGATTCCATGTTTCAAAATGAGGCTTCTGCCAACGCTGCAAGGCTATAGACGATTGCGCTAAAGATGGCGTCGAGGAATTTTTTTACCAAGATCCTTTGCGGTATTGAAGAAATCAACCAATCAAATCATTCGAAATTCAATTCGACGCAAAGCATCATGGTAAAAAATTCCTGTCCGCCATCTTTAGCGCAATCGTCTATTGCGGGGGTGAATGTAAATCTATGTAAACAGTGTATTGTGATCACACAATTATGAAACGTCAAAGGCATAAAACCTTAATCTCTCTTTTGTTTTGTGGAATGTGTAGTTGTCTGATTTCAGTTGTCACAAAACAACTTTCCATGTGTGATTGAATTTTCTATTCAAAGTGAATAAAAAATTGCAACGCCAACAGCACCACAAAGACCTGTTACTATTAGCCTGCGTGCAGACTCTACAGTGCGGAGGAGGGAAAAGGCAAGGAAAAACACCGCACTCACTGACATTTGTTATTGCTAGTTTAGATTATTAGATTTTTGAGATTTTTAAGGATTTTTGAGATTTGGTGGGGGAGATTTCTTTAGGATTTCTTTGGGATTTCTTTGGGATTTCTAAGATTTTGGGAAGATTTTTGAAATGTTCAAGATTTTTCGAGATTTTCAAGAGTTTTGAAGATTTTGTAGGATTGAATAACGACTCTCTAGAAGTTTTTATGAATTGCTGTGTTGTTTGATCATTTCTTATTCATCTTGAAGTTGTGTCCTCTTGTTACAGATTCAAATACTAAATGTCAATATATATTCCAATACTAAATTTCACATAAAGTCTATATATATCTCAATATCTCAATGTTGCAATATGGAAGTGCTTGTATCAGTTTGACAAAATTTGGTTTGGCATAGTCCATAAGATAATCTAATTTTACTTTTCGTAAATGTGGCAATTTATAACGACAAAATCACAAAACAACATTTGCAATTTTTAAACATTGTTTCGATTTGCCCTTGTCTTCTTTGAAGGACTTCTAGTCAACTTCGATTTCTGTAGATAGGGTTCTGGCACACATTATAACCTTGCTGTCCCTCATGTGTCTATCCAGTCTATCGTACGCTTACTGGAATTCCAGGATTTCTAACGTCTATTTAGGTTATTAGATTTTTGAGATTTTTAAAGATTTTTGAGATTTTTGAGAGTTTGTATAATTTGGTGGAGGAGAATACTTTCGGATTTCTTTGGGATTTCTAAGATTTTGGGAAGATTTTTGAAATTATCAAGATTTTTCGAGATTTTCAAGAGTTTTAAAGATTATTTAGGATTGAATAACGACTTTCTAGGACTTTTTACGAAATGCTGTGTTTGATCATTTCATATTCATCTTGAAGTTGTGTCCTCTTGTTACATTTTCAAATACTAAATGCCAATACATATTCCAATACTATTTCACATAAAATCTATATATATCTCAACAGTGGCGTACCCAAGGGGGGAATGGTGGGGTCCGGACCCCCCACTTTTCAAAAAGGTGATTCTTGAGATTCACTCGAAAACACAATAAAATTGGTGCCTAATGGGGGGGGGGGGGGGTAGACTTTTTCGAGCGAGGGACCGTGGGATGTTGAAAA
>REGM01000362.1:51049-63265 GCA_004194415.1 Aurelia aurita
GTAGGTAGATTTTTCGAGAGATGGTCCGTGAGAGTTTGAAAAGCAAGGAGACGATGGTTGGGTAGAGTCTTGGTACGGTTAGAAGGTTTTAGGTTTCCAAGAATGCTGGAACGATATTGGGAGAGGCAAACTAGAAGACGTGTCCTCAAACATTTTCCTGGTGGCTTCGCCCCTCATTTCAATACCCCCAGTTATCTTAGCCTGGATACACCGTTGGCTAGAGGAATTCCTATTTGCCAGGACACTTGAAACAATCTCGGGAAGATTTGAAGAGCCTGTACCCCAATCTCCATAAATAATTCAAATTACAGCAACAATTCCTGTGACAACAGCATCTTGCAAAAGATGCCATTGACTGACTGGACAATTTGATTCTGATAAGTAATTAAAATAGACATTTCTTCGAATATTGAGCTACCAGCACTGAATCATTTCGTAGTAAAGCTAAGAAAAGTAATTTTGTAATTCGTACTCATGATATGCTGGGATGCTTGACTGTTTTTTGTTGAATATGAATTATTTTATTTTTCTTCTAAAGATCTCTATTCGTTCCTTGGATTGATTTGCAATGATAGGTACACATTTTCTCTGCAAAGTTTACGAAAGTTTCTACTTATTTTGTATTCATTGTAGCCACGTTTATGAAACAAAATATAACTAAAAGGGCGTAGCCCTCATTTTTCGAGCATCTAAAGAGCGTGGTCGCTAAAAAATTTCGGACGGTTTTGCCCCCAGACCCCCTCACTTCTCAAGTGCTGCGTACGCCCCTGTATCTCAATATCTCAATGTTGCAATATGGAAGTGCTTGAATCAGTTTGACAAAATTTGGTTTGGGATAGTCCATAAGATAATCTAATTTTACTTTTCGTAAATGTGGCAATTTATTGCCTATCTGGTCATAAATGATATGGTTTGATTTGATCATATGTGCCAATTTGGGATTATGACAGCCAACACCTAGATCCAAGGTCCTGAGCTTTTGACATCCTTCAAGAATGGTTTCTACACTTTCTTTTACTTCTGTGTTTTCCCTACTGTCATAAACATATAACTTTAATTTCTTCAGATTTTTGCAGTTGGCACCAATTGCATTAAAAATTTTATGAGTTTCATGTGCAGGATACTTAAATTCCATTTTTAAACTTTGTAGATTCATGCCGCATCTCTTGACAAGTTCACAAATTACTTCAGCTTTAACTTCGAAGTCTAAAAACCGAAGTTCGATTTCTGTTAATTTTTCCAAATATCCAAATAAGGGTATTGATCTTTCAATGGACAGGGTTTCGTCGATCCAGTCATATATATCTATCTTAGCCTGGTCAAGGCTATGGAACTCCAGCAATAATGACTCGACGCTTTTGCATTCCTCCAAAATGGCATTCGCAGTTTCCCTACTAATTACATTACACCCAAAAAATGTTAATTGTGGCCCATAGGTAGAAATGATTTTAAGTACACTTCTAGCGTACTCCCATGGATTTTCACTCCAGTCTCGCCATGCATATAGATGATGGATATGCGGGCAATGCTTAATTAGTTCTTCTGCCTCATCTTCATCATCTTCATCATCTTCAAAATACAACACAGAACATTTCTTCAAGAGATCTAAATTCCCATTTTTAATGTAAGGTAAGATAAACACACGACCAATGTTAAGCTCTTCGAGTTGACTGCTTGCTATCAAACTGCCGAATAAGTCGTTGCTTAATAATCGATTAATAGCTCCAAATGACTCCTGTGTGAGCTTTAATGATTTGAGTCTAGGAAAGCTCAAGCGCCCCTTGGAAGTGATGATACCCTGCATCTCCGTTATAGATTTCTCAGACATACGACTTCCCCGACCTCTCGTATCTATTTTAATTTCAATGACCTCTATCGTTTCTTGATGCCTGATTATTACCTCAACAATGTTTACAAAATAAACATTCCTGACCCATAGTGGCAAATTCCGTATTTTTATTCGCAAAGTTTTTAGTCCTGTTTGACATGATGACAATAACTCCGTTAGGCTCTCAGTGTCAAGATGATAATTTTCAATATTCAATGTCTCGATTTTGTTTGAAAGTTTGCACAACTTTGGTAGTAGTTTTTTCATTTCTTTATCTGCTGGATCATTCTCATCTCGAAACCATACTTTCTTATGTTGCCAATCCTTCTCAGTATAATAATAAGGATCTTTTTCCTCGTAACGACGTCCGTGATCAATCCATCGCAGGTTTTCTTCCCCCCATCTACCACCAAACGGCATACTTGGATCGATTGTGACATGCTTTAAATTATACTCAACAACTTCATTCCAACGGGCACAAACGAATCCACTATTTATCTGGTCTCGCAGAGGCAAAAACTGCAATATTTTCTCTATCACTTCTTGTGGAAAACACCCAAAATTCGCCATGTTTGGCGCTGTCAATGAACACGGAAATAGGAGTTCATTTCATTTGCAGTTTGTCGTCATTCAGTCACGTGCTAGAACACGTCATCACAAGGTGGAGGCCTGGATGATGAAATGTTTGATATATCGTGTTGATGATGATGATGAATTTTCATACTCCAACTGCCTGGATAGGCCCTGGGATACTATGTATATTTTGGGTGGTTCTGTGAACATCGTTGATAAACCGAACAGATAAACCGAAATTGTTTTGAAACAATAGATCAATATCTCTGAATTGTTTTAAAGTCACACTCGAACTTTGATGACGACATAAGTCAGAAAGGCCTCAGTGCGCTAAATTTTCTCGTGTTTTTGCATCCGAATCTTTTTACCAAATTTCTGAATCGAGGATAGAGACTGCACAACAAATTCAGAGATATAGATCTATTTTTTTAAAAACAGTTTCGGTTTATCTGTCACTTTTTCTAGATGAGATACCGGTCTTCTTCAAGCCTACATCTGGAAAACGGTATCAACGACATGTGCCTTTGAATAAAAAATTGAAAAAAAAATTGGCTGTCTGTGGATACAAACGTGGGACCACCTTCATCGGAAAATAAGATAAATAGTATAAGTTTAGGCCTACAATCTTAGCCAAAACTCTTGAGACACTTTGCTTTTTGGAGGAAATTCCGAGTTAAGANATTATATAAGGTTGTATGCTTTTCGTTTCCAGTAATTATTTATTGTATGTATATGCACGGCCCACTGTAAATCAGTCCTTTGACTGACGTGGCCACCGTGCCTAAAGAATTTAAAATCAAATCAAATCAAATCAAATCATGGCAGGGACACATACTGGGAGCGCCAAAAAATTCAGCCATTTGAAAATCCGTAGTACCTAGAGTACTTAATAAATTTGAATGAATCGAATTTTATTTGAAAGACGAAAGACCAAAGTGTTTTTGTGATTTTTCTCGCTTTTTTGTGAGCACTAAAAATATTTTATAAATTCGACTTAACGAAAAAGTTTTGGTTGCGAAATGCCTGAAAAGGGGCCTAAAACTCTCGATCAAATCGTAAAGTATCTCCCCACTCCAGGGATCCAACTTTATCTTAATGAAAATCGACCAAAATGCACTCACAGCAAAAATTTGAATTATTCTAAATGCGATCATCTTCAAAATGGTACCGTTGGCTGACCAATTTTTGTGATAATGATACCCTTGGCTAGACTAATTTCTAGACCAAAGGTGCCATAATTTGCCGTTTTCTAGGCACAAATCAACAAATTTCGCCTTCTCTAAACCAAAATCGCCAAAATTTGGGGTTTCTAGACACAAATTAAGAAAATTTGGCCTTTCCTGGACGAAAATTGCCAAAAACTATACCCTTGCCTAGACTGGCCTAGACTAAAATTGCCAAAAGCATACCCTTTTGGCTAGACTAGAAGTCCGAAAAAGTATACCCTAGAACGCGGCACATCCCCAGGTACCTTTGCTATGGAAGAACCCCCCCCCCCCCTCCGTGTTCTAAGCCACAGTAAAGGTTAGCCTTTTTAAAAATTGACCTAGACGGACCATCACAAAATTGTCAAGGCTTCCATTTTTATAGGGGCAGGCAAACATTGGATTGTGAGAAGCGTTTTATTACAAATCAAAAGGTGTTTGCGTAAAAATTTTCCTGAAGGTGATGATTCATAGAAAACTGCTACAAAATGGTCAAAAGTTTCCAATTTGGCATTGGTAAACATGAGATCAAGATAGTAATTCTAAGCCAAAGAAAATGATGTTTTCGCAAAACCTTTCCTGGGATGCTAATTAAAAAAAAGACTGTTACAGCATAGTCAAGAATTCTATTTCAGCACCGGCAAAAAAGGGAACTGAGAGAGGTGTTCTAAGCCAAAGTAGAGGGCATGTCCTGAACAATTTTTCTGAGCATTTCGCCCCCAGACCCCCTCATTTTAATACCCCCTGTATATTTGAACTGGTCACGCCGTTGCATAACCCTTTCATTGTTCTTATTTGAAGGCGGTTTCACTTGACATCTAATTTGAGACCGACTACAGTTGAAATGAAGGTCCACATGTCTTGAGATCAGCCAGTTGCTTACCCCAGTATTTTTACACATAAAGCCATCTGCTAAGCTAAGCTTGGCCTTCAATATTAAAATCATTTGGGCTCTAGGGCTCCACAAGGGAAAAATGTCGAGCTCTACGTACCCCTCTTTGGGGGCCTCATTTCAGCCCACTGTATGACCAATTTTTATTGAAATAAATGTTCACATCTGGAAGGCTGAGGACACTGTGAAATATTATTATTGTCTATTTTTTATCATCCCCCTAACGATCATTGAATGAAGTTGTTGTGTAGTGCATTAAACCAGTTTACTGATATTCTGTTTTTGCTTGCCTAGGTCCATTACCTCAAGAATGGGATAACATGCCAACAAATCCAAACGGCCTTGAGGTCAAAGTCCATGTTGTAACACTTAAGAAAACGTCACCTGAATTTACGAAAATACATGCGTTATATATGACGTCATCCCAAGGCAAAATTACGAAAGTAAAGGAGATACGAAGGATTCAAAATCCGCAGCTTTACAAATCTTTCATGGCCAAGAAAGAAAGCATGGAAAAAACGGCTGGAGCTGGAAGCGACAATGAAAAACGACTTTTTCATGGAACAAATGCCTCGTCTGTTGACCAAATCAACGAATCTGGTTTTAACAGATCCTTTGCTGGGGTCCATGGTAAGTGGAATTGCATATCGTTCAACAAATCAGGCCACCCTAAAAAACCTTCCTTGGTTAGATTGCACAGAGCATTCCGAAATCAAAGTTACACGTATTTTTTGAGGAACTAAGAATTTGAGCCAGCACTGAAAGTTTCTTAAAATTATAAGATTTTGAGTTTCTTATGAGTTTCTTACGAGTTCCATAACAATATTTATGTTTACTTTCTGTGCCCTCGTGAACATTTCAAGCCAAAGTTTTTTTAAGCATTTCCAATGTTTAAACGTTACTCAAGTACCTTCCGAGTAATATGATACAGGAATCAGGGGCGGATCTAGCCCTGTTTTCTGACCGGTTTACGAATGAATGAAGGAGTCTGGGGGCAAAGCCCCCAGGAAAAGTTTTTGCAACCACGCCCTCTAGACTCTCGGAAAACATGGGTAACGCCCTTTTACAAAAATAATGACCATCTAGTTGAGCATCTACCAAAACATTTTCAAGGCAAAATTAACATGCTAATGCAAAACAAAAAATTACAAAAGTTTGATTAGAAACTTTTGCTTGTCAAAATAACGACCACAACAAGCATGTTCGTCACCCCACAGGCTCTTGAATTCTCCACCCCTTCCTTCAACTTCGATACTCCCTAAAAAAATGCACTCGTATTTAAATTTTATGCGCTGTATCTCTCCTTCACTCTTCTCTTCAGTAGCACTTTGAAGTCGATAGAGATCTTCTTTTTCTGAATCAGCCATTGCTGTCTGATTGCACTTCTCATCCTTTTAGACTTCTTGAATAGACTATTTTGTTGGCAATAGTTCTCAAAAAAAGCTTTCTGTTGAGTTTGATGAATATAATTTCAACTTTAGCAATATGTTAACTGATATGCTGAGTCACCAAATCTATATAAAGAAATATTTTATTATAATATGGACACCATTATATGTAAATAATTCTTCTATATATCAATGTCTTGTAATGTGTATGCTCTTTTTTTCAGTCATTTAGTAATAAATTTTCTGTGGACTGAATCAGAAATATGGTAGGCCAATTGATAATTGAATGCTAAAGTACTCAAAACTCATTCTCCGCTTTACCTAAATTTATAAGAACCTACCTATTGTAGATAACATATGTTTCAGTAACATTGGCAAAATGTGGCTATGCAGTTTCTAATATTGAGTTATGTCAGGTTATTGGAATTGAATACAACAAACATTAAACCTTTATTTAAAAGTGTATGAGAAGTGAGCTACTGTATATCCACACACCCACCTTATGTTGACAGATCATTCTCTCATACGAGGGCTTAACAGATGATTTCAACTTATTAATATTGCAAGTTAATTGAGTCAATACTATATTTACTTACTGGGTTGCGTTTTATTCCTATTTTCTCTCATGCTTTGGGCGCTTGCAATAAAACTCTATGGAGCTGTGTTTGTGTTGTGGGATCATCGCCATTGCTGACCAAAGATCAGTTTTAAAACGGCAGTTGTTGTTGTAGTTCCTATGTGTCATCTTATTCGAGTACCGGGTGTCCCAAAAAAATGTATACAGATTTGGTCACCCCTAACGATCAGAATTTGGCATGAATCATTCCGAAATTATTTTTAAAACATTACTCGATAGTTAACTTGAACATAGATACCTTGTTTGTTGACATTGGTGTTTTGCGAGTAGAGATATTAATCTTCAAAGGACAAATTTGCCTCCACCTCCAAACCAGAGCTTTGGCGTTTTGGCCTAAGCAAATTCTTGAAGCACAGCGGATGAGTCAACAATAGCCTTGAAAACATTTGAAACAAGAGGAGAAAAATTAAAAACTGCACAACAAATGCGTTTCACAAAATATAATTTACGTGACGCTTATCATCAAGGGAGCTCCGAAGTAAACTTCATTCATTTTAAGTGAAACAAATTGTGGAAATTAAAATCAATGAAGTTTACTTCGGAGCTCCCTTGATGATAAGTGCCACGTAAATTATATTTTGCGAAACGCATCTGTTGTGCAATTTTTAATTTGTCTCCTCTTGTTTCAAAATATTCAAGTCTATTGTTGACTTTTTCGCTGTGCTTCAAGAATTTGCTTAGGCCAAAACGCCAAAGCTCTGGTTTGGAGGTGGAGGCAAATTTGTCCTTTGAAGATTAATACCTCTGCTCTCGAAGCACCAATGTCAAAAAACAAGGTATCTATGTTCAAGTTAACTATCGAGTAATGTTTTAAAAATGATTTCGGATTGATTCATGCTAAATTCTGATCGTTAGGGTTGACCAAATCTGTATACTTTTTTTTGGGACACCCGGTAGGTTTTTGAAGTATGCTTCCATGAACTAACTTGGAAAACATGACATACTGGAAGGCAGCAACAGCCACCATTCTAAGTGCAAGCTTTGCTCAGAGTCAGCAATGGCGTCTTTGAGCCCAACACAAGAGAGAAAATAGAATAAAGAACAGCCATGTAGAGTCGAAGTAAGTATATAACATTGATTCGACTTCTTTTAAAAGCTAGAATCATTTTGACTGCATTATAAAACTTTTAAAACAGGCGTGAAAAGAATCGACTTGAAGATCAACTCACAAATTCACAAATTGATTTTAAACCAAATTCCAAGAGATGCAAATGATCTGATTTGTGAAACTTTTCAATAGCCTAAATTACTTCCAAATTATAGATACTGTATCAGAATAGGGATCAAAGATGAATTTTAGCAGTATAAAGAATGAATTGTGTAACAAAATTTTCTACTGGATGAATGTTAACCTTGGCCCAGATGCACACCATGACACCAAGGATGAGATAATTTCATTGAAGAAATTTTCAAATCTAATGAATATTAGAATAAAGTAGATGATAGTTGGTCATTGGATTTTGGTGCTGCTAAGCAATATTATATATCAAGTATATAAACTAATATTCAGAATAATAAATTTAAATTGAAAATAAAATTGAAAATTTAATCTACTGAGACCAAGGGCGCCTACTTTGTATGAATTAAGTTTCTTCGCAGTCCTGTTTTCATGACATAGTTCACACAGTAATTGCTGTATTGTAGGCTATTGTAGTCTTTTTATCCGAACCGGAAGACGTAAGGGGGTTAGATGACGTAAGATAACTTTGTGGTTTCAGAATTAGATGTTGATGTAATGCAAAATCAACTGTTATAAGAGACGACCACAGGGAGCCAGACAGGGTGCTTTTTGATTGGTCAACACTGATAGACGTTAGAATTTGAAAGTCACCGTTGCTCCGCGTACTATGTCACGAAAACAGGACCGCGAATAAACCCAATTTATACAAGGTAGGCGCCCTTTCTGAGACCGACCCTTATTTAGGGAAGATACGATAAGCCTATTGGGTCATGAATCCCGAAGACAGATTTTGCAGGGGGCGAATTATTGATAGAAGCTTTGTCTTAAAAACAGCAACAGATGGTGCAAGCCTGATTTCAGCATGGGTAATAGGAAAAGCGGAATATGTTTTAGGTTTACCTAGTGATATCAAGAATCAGAACTATTAGGCCTACCTTTGTGCATATTTTAGCCAACTTTGATACAACGGTCATTACGCCTGCGTCGATACTGACCCTTGTACTCATTAGGCTAATTCGAGATCTGATTGGCTATTCAAAACGAGGCTATTCTGTAAAATTACGTCACAATTCAAGAACTTTTTCAAGAACTTTTCCTTCAGAAGCCGCGATACAGAGCTGCGAGAGAAATTGTTCTGAATCAAATGTCCGTAAAATAGTATTTCGTAAAATGGATATTGTTGCAGAAAATTTGCAATAGAGGAGTGTTGCAATCATGCTAAAAATTGAGTGTGATGACATGAAATTGTGAGAAATAAAGATGGATTTTAGATGATCTTAGCTAGGCCAGGAAGAGAGCAGCTGTCAAAAGCTGACATGCAGCCTGGTCTCTCGCTTCTCCAAAAAACAACCAATGTACACATATTATATTTTTCTTTATTAAATTTCTTACTACATTACAGTTAGTTAAAAGTTATCTTAAAGGAAAACACTCAAGAGATATTTTGCGAACTAAGATATGTATGCAAAAAATTAAAATTAACTTCAAGGCAAATTTTGAAAATATTAAATGCCGTGCATGTGGACTTGGCCAAGAGTCCTATGAACATATTATCAAAAATCATACAAAGAAATCAGGGGTGGAGCATATCTACAGAGATGATAATGACCGCCTTGTCAAATACACAAATGAAGTAATGAAGTTTATTAGAAGGGTGTAAACAATTAAGAAACAATTCCACCCTTTGAGCCTAATCCAATCCAGTGTTACGTATAAATATGATATGTAAATGCATGTATGACTGTACGTAACTGCCCCGGAATGGGGATTTGGAATTATTATTATTATTATTGACAATTTCTCTCCATTTATTTCTGTCACTTGCAATTTCTTCTAGCTTGTCTATATCAATGTTTTTGTCTTTTAGTTCTTTTAGAGTTTGGCCGTACCATGTCGTGATGGGATGGCCTCTTGGTCTTGCTACTGTTCGTTTAAATTCTTTTGTAGCTTGCTTACATGGTGTATTTTCGGGGAGGCGTAGTGCATGTCCAAACCATCTGATTCTCTGTTTTTGTATGATTTTTGACCATATTTCTTGTTTTGTAGTTTTCATTAGATTTTCATTTGATATTTTGGTAACATATGAGTCGTTAGTAAACTAATAATGACAGGATCTTTGCGTTGAATTATCGTACTTCTTGTTGATCGTACTAAATTACACGTATTTTTTTTTATCCAGTACTGAAAGTTTCTTAAATTATATCAGATCTGTGACCTCCAGAACATTTCAAAACAAGGTGTTCTGAAGCCTTTCCAATGTTTAGACATTACTCAAGTACTTTCCGAAGTAATATAAAAAAAGAGAAAAGTGGTAATCAAGAAAACATGCTGAAGTTTCTCAATATTTTGGCAATCTGAGAGTCTGAGTTTCTTATAAGCAGTTTCTTATAAAAAAAATACGTGTATCGTAACAATGAAAGAATGACGAGGCCACAGAGCTCCCTTGAGCCTCGATGTTCGGAAGGCCGCAACGCAAATATTCCAAGAAAATAATCTTTACGACAACAGAAACAAAACTTTCTCAATGCCTACTAAACTGCAACAATTTAAAGGAAGGGGTTCATCTACCTTATCAAGTGGTCTATTTGACTGATGGGTGAAAATGTATCTCCTTCATTTAAGACATAGTCATCATCTAAGTTAGTTCTAGCATTGAAATCACCTGCAATCGTAATATCCCCCTCAACATGAAAGTGGTTACAGTCTTTCTCTAATTCCTGGAAAATGTCATAATCAAGGGCTGTGGTGTAAGGGGAAGTGGCAGGGCTTGCATATAAAAAGCAGAGAAAGATAATTGTTGTGGCAAACCAAAAAATTCTTTATCTAATTTTAGCCAAAATTTATCATGGTGGTTATTGCAAATAATTTTCAGCCCTTTGGAGAGATTTTCTCTTATAATAAGGAGCATGCCGCTAAAATATCTGCCATTTAGGCTTTTTGGCTATTGAAATGTTTCCAGATATAACCATCTAAGGATAGGTGTTGTAGGTCATTAGGGCCGCAGCCGCAATGTGTCTCTTGAAGACATAAGAGGTCAAATGTTTTCACTCTAGATATTAGGTCATTCTCTAGAAATTTGCAGTATTTTGTTCCATTTATGGATTGATAAAGCCCCTGGATGTTCCACACACCTATGTCAATAAAATTATAAAAACAACTTGTCTTTGAACAGTTTTTCTTTCTTATGGTGAGTAGGATTCAGTGTCTCCATTAAGTAAAATGCCTACCTTCTATTGTTATAGTTGTTGTAGTATATTGGCTTGTTAAAATGAGGGGATCTAGATCTCTCTCTTGGAGTTGCAGGTGTAATGTCTAGAGCTTCACAAATTGCCAGCTTAACATTTGTGCAAATATCTTGTTGCCCTGTTCACTCATGTGGAGTCTGTTCTCTGAGAAAAATTTTCCTGTCTGATTTGGTCTCACATTTAAATTGGCGTTGTCATTAATTGATACCCCTTGCTTCTTTGCCAATTTTTCTTGAAGAGTAGCATTTACCAATTGTGCTTTGATGTTGAGGTTGTTGTTGTCGTACCTAAGCTGTTATGGTACTAACTATCACTTTCTGGCTTCTTGTTTTAGCTTGATCAACAGCCTTTACCAACGCATCAATTATTGCATCAGAAGCTGTCGACTGCAGATTATTAGTACCTACAGTGGCGTAGCCAGGGTGCTGTCATTGGGGGAGCAAAATTAAGAGCGAAGCGATTAAAGATTGGGGGTCCGGGGGCTTGCCCCCGGAAAAAGTGTTGGGGCCGCGCCCTCCAGAACGTCGGAAAACGCCCCTTTTTGGAGACACCATCCTAAAATGAGAAGGACAAGAGTCCTCATAATGGGCTATTTGGCGAGAAAAACTTCGATAATCAGGACAAGGTGTGGAGATATTCATGAATCTTCATCTTTTAGTGCTGGTAATATTTCAAAAGTTTGATAACGAAAGACATGACCTTTCCCTTGCAGGATTATTAATTTTGCCAGAAATCTCATTGCCCCCCCCCCCCCATGAGATGCCGATTTTATTGTAGATTTGGGCTTTTCTCAGACACCAACTTTTTTACCATTGGGGGGGGGGCAACCGCCCTCCTTGCCCTCTGGCTACGCTACTGAGTACCTACATGGAGGCACGGGGGGGTTTCTTGGCCAAATTTCGGATAGAGGTGTGCCGCGAGCATCTTCAAAATGGTACCGTTGGCTAGACCAATTTTTGTGAAAATGATACCCTTGGCTAGACTAATTTCTAGACCAAAAGTGCCACAACTGCCGTTTTCTAGGCACAAATCACCAAAATTTCACCTTCTCTAGACCAAAATCGCCAAAATTTGAGGTTTCTAGACACAAATTAAGAAAATTTGGCCTTTTCTGGACGAAAATTGCCAAACATTATGCCCTTGCCTAGACTGGCCTAGACTAAAATTGCCAAAAAGCATTCCCTTGGCTAGACTAGAAGTCCAAAAAAGTATACCCTTGAGCGCGGCACATCCCCAGGTACCTTTACTATGGAAGAACCCCCCCCCCC